>JADRCH010000040.1:4810933-4888276 GCA_019843965.1 Rhynchomys soricoides
CTCTCTCTCTCTCTCTCTCTCTCTCTCTCTCTCTCTCTCTCTCTCTCTCTGTCTCTCTCTCTCTCTCTCTCTTTGTCCCTCCCTCCCTCCCTCTCTCCTGCCCCTTAAGTAGCTTCCCTTTCCTCTCTCTTCTCTGAGAGTTGGGCATATCCCATTCTGTCAACTCTTTCTCTGATTTGTCACTTTGTCTGCCACTCAATTAGACATCACTTTCAAACATGGCTGCTTCCTTCTACAAACTAACTTTACCTTCATTGTTTGGGGTTAAAGGTGTGTACTAAGGGCAGGTCTGTATTCCAACCAGAGGGATTAAAGGTGTTGCTAAGGGCTGAGCTACACCACAACTAGAAATAGGATTTTTCAGTAAATAACACAATCTTGGAGTTCATAATGTGGTTAAATATCCAGCAAAAAGATTCTAAGGTTTACAAAAGCAATGCTGGTGGCTTAGAAATTTATAATTTTGATTATTATATCAGTTGCCAGTGTTAAAGATAAAAGTGTCAGATAATCCTATGGATGCAAGGGAAAATACTTTTGATGACCAAATCTGCTAGTTTCTAAAAATTGATACAAGATATGTTGTCAATTTTTAAATCCCTTTGACAATAATTGTGCTGAACAAAAAAAAGTAATTTCACTGTCTCACCTGGAGCAATGCAAAAAAGCCATAATAAAGACAAGAAAGCTTGAATTCCACACTGTGTTCAATGATAGGCTCACAAGTCAAAAAGTAAAAACTATCTCCAACTACTTCAAATGAACTACAAAGCCAATGTCTAAAGACAGTACCTTGCCTTTCTCAGGAATGTGAAATTCTGTTTCTGAAGACCCATGCCTTTCAAACATGAGTCAACCTCTGTTAGTGCAATTACATGCTGTAGAAGATATTAGCTGAAAAACACTTAGTGCTTATTCTTTTGTTTTAAAGACAAGTTCTTATATAGAGAAGACTTTGCTTTTTAGTGAAGGATTTATGATTGTTAAATTCTTCAGTAGCCATTTTAAAGAGTGTAGATTCATTTCAATACTGAATTCAGTGTTTGCCTCCAGTTCCTAAATATGTATTTCAACAAGTGCAACATTCCAAAACACAGGTATTTTCCCATTTTAATATAAATAAGGGAGCTAAGTACACACAGAAGCAATTTTCAAAGCACAGAGATGAGAGGTGAGGGTGCTGCCTCTGGTGGAAGTAGGGTTTGGGTCTGTGTTCACATTCAGTGCCCTAGATGCCACAGCTGACTCAAGGGGAGCTCTAGCACAAGCCTCATCCTCAGTTCTCCTCATCTGCCTCATTAGTGTCTAAGCTACACCAGAAGCCACAAGCCTGTGGAGTCGATTCCATGATCTGATAAGCAATGCAAACCTGTTCATTAAGAGGCTGACAAACCTTTTAGTTTTCCATCAAAGTTTGGGTTCGTAGCTACTTTTAAGCCAGGATGAGGTAGGAGAAAACAGGAAATGTTGGTAAAACAGGAATGGATATGCTTCCTGACATTCTGCAGTTCTTCATGCTGGTTCCCTGAGACCTGCAGAAATCATTCTGAAATTAAAAGTTTCTTGGGACATAAACCGAACAAAGGATTTCTGTGCCACCTATATTTCCTTTGTCTGCTTCCATAATGATAAAAACAGCATGATGTGGCTAGGACTAAAGGATTGACTGTCTATATAGCCATATCTAAGTATAGCAAATGCTTAGTGTAATTTACAAGCTTCTGTCTTCCTACAGAACAAAATGGTCATGTCTATCGAAGCAATAGTCCAGTCTCTGGTATAAATTCCTGTCATAGTTCTCTGTCTACTGCTATGATAAACACCATGACCAAAATCAGCCTGGGGAAGAAGAGGATTATTTCCACTTCACTTTATATTCCATCACCAAGGAAAGTCAGGCCACGATCTCAAGGCAGGAACCTAGAGGTGGGGTCTGAAGCAGAGACCAGGGAGGAATACTGCTTACTGGCTTGCTCCTCATGGCTTGCTCAGCTTGCTTTCTTGTACAATCCAGAGCCACCTGCCCAGGGGTGACACCACCCACAGTGGGCTGAGCCCTCCCACACCAATCATCAAGGACCCCCAACCCCACTTTCTTACAGGCCAGTCTGATGGAGGCATTTTCTCAGTTGAAATTCTCTCTTCCCAGGTGACCCTAGCTTAGACGAAGTTGACCAAATGATTCCCCCAAATCAACAAAACAAACAAACAAACAAAACAGCAGCTCAACACTTAAACTCTTGACAGGCATCGGAATGGCTAGGTATTTCATACAACCCTAAATAGTCACAGTCCATTTTAGGCATGTGTTTAACAGACTGTAGAAACCACAGAATGAAACACTTAGCTAAACTGCCAGGAAACGTGGGTCTAGATCTTTACACTGTAGTCTTGTACTGTTCTGAGTCTTCAAGATAAAAATTTTGCCTTTAGGAACAAGTTAGTGTTTTATCATAACTTCCAAAGAAGTATTTATATCAAATCATTGGCAACACTTAAAATTACAGTTCTCTGGGTTATTACAGATCTATCTTGGGTTGTTTGTGGAGATACTGTGAGGGTCGGGTGAAACTGCAGCTCCTGAGTATTCAGGAGATCATCTAATAGAGATCCTCTGCCTTAGTTCCGGGGATAGGGCATGCATCTAAACAGCTAACTAACCTTGAGGCGTTTTTCCAAAAACTTGGCGCCACCATCAGCTCCGTATGAAAATTCGTACGGGAAACTCCAGTCTCGAACAAGAAATATCAGACTCTGGAAGTAGTAAGAAAGGGCGGGTAAGAGTGCTTGGAGGTTGCAGCCCTCTGCTCTTCACTGGATCAAATCACATTATTGCGTCATAATTTATCATACTGCAGCAATCAAAGCAAATACCAGTTTCTCAGCAGTCCATATGACATCACTATGCTTCCCCTAAGTGTGAACTCTACGGTGAATGTATCCCACTGAGATGTGAGACAGTCACAACCCACCATTAGGCTGGCTGAATGGAGCTGTAATTAGATTTTGTGTGGTGTGTTTCTATGAGTCTGTCTCTCCCCCCAACCCCACGCTACAGCAGAATATATGCATAAGATACCAGACTGGTTTTTTAAAAAACTTAATACTTTTGAAAGAATTTCACTATGTAGTCCAGGCTAGTGTTAAACTCACTGTATAGACCAGGCTGTCCCTGAACTCACAACAATCCTCTGGCAAGCATACTCTTAAGTACTGGCTGGTTCTGTGTGTCAACTTGACACAAGCTGGAGTTATCACAGAAAAAAGAGCTTCAGGTGAGGAAATGCCTCCATGAGATCCAGCTGGAAGGCATTTTCTCAATTAGTGACCAAGAGGGAGGGTCCCATGTGGGTGGTGCCATCCCTGGGCTGGCAGTCTTGGGTTCTATAAGAGAGCAAGCTGAGCAAGCCAGGAGAAGGAAGCCAGTAAGAAACATCCCTCCATGGCCTCTGCATCAGCTCCCGCTTGCTGACCTGCTTGAGTTCCAGTCCTGACTTCCTTTGGTGATGAACAGCAGCATGGAAGTGTAAGCCGAATAAACCCTTTCCTCCCCAACTTGCTTCTTAGTCATGATGTTTGTGCAGGAATAGAAACCCTGACTAAGACACTCTATGAACTTTTATCTTTTTGTTTTCTTCTTAAAAGTTTCTTTTTGAACTTTCTGTGTATGTGTGTCTATGTGTACCTATGCATATGTGTGTAGAGGTCAGAGGACAACTGGTGGCAGTTGGGTCTTTCTTCCTACTATGTGAGTTCTAGGGACTAAACTCAGGTAATAAACCTTAGCAGCAAACACCCCTACCCTTGGACCACCTTGCCAGCCCTCTTCCAGTTTTTCTCTAAATTGAATTACTTTATTATTCTTATAAAAATGATAACATTCATTTTCTTATCACAAAAGTACAAAGTCCAGAGAAGAAAATTTAAAATGCATTCCAGATCTCAAAAGCAATTAACACTTGTTAAACAGTTTTTGTACAAGCAGTAGGTCAGGAAAAAAGAAAGACAAGTCTGTTTTGTTTGTTTGTTTTTGTTTTTTAAAAGAGAGTAACGTAATGATACAACCAAAGTGAAAAACATTACAATGAAATATAATTGAAATTAAATATCTACAGACTTAGGATGGCAGTGAAGATAGTAATGAGTTTCAAGTAACTGATTTTTCACCACCCGAAGTTCACAAGTTGTATGCTCACTTTAAAATCTTCTGGGTTAAAATACACAGAAAATTGCATATAATGACATGGCTTAACATGTTTTCAGAAACTGAGCACTCCATGTAATCAGCACTTAGATGGACTGTCTACTGCTCTATGGACCTAGCCCCTGCTTCCTTCCCTCACTTCTGCTCAAAGGGCACCACTATTTTGACTTGAGAAATCATAGGTTAGTTTTGCTTGTCTTCATCCAACATCCTATTTGTGAAATTTACCATACTGTTGCATAACTTCATCATTCATAATAATCACTGCATAACATTCCATTATGAGTAATTATTTATTCATCCTGCTATAGATGAGCAAAGTTGATGGTTAGCCTAGGTATCTGTTTTGTTTTTTTTTTAAAGCAGAGCATTTTATTAGGAAAAAAAATTTTTTTTTAATTAAATTTATTTCTTTTTTTTTGTGAGTTTAATCTTTATTTTATTTTCATATTTTATTTACATTTCAAATGTTTCAGATCTCCCCTTTGGAACCTCCCCATTCCCTCCGCCTTCCCCCTGCCAATATGGGGATATTCTCCAACCCACCCACTCTCGTCTTTCCTCCTTGTCATTCTCCTATACTGGGGGATCTAACACCCTCAGGCCCAAGGGCCTCTCCTCCCCCTGACGGATAACAAGACCCTCCTCTGCCGCATTTGTGGCCAGCACCATGGGTCTCTCCATGTGTATTCTTTAGTTGGTGGATCAGTCTCCCGAAGTATCAGGGGTCAGGCCAGTTGCCACTGTTGCTACCTCCCTGGGGCTGCACACTCCCTCAGCTCCTTCAGTCCTTTCTCCAAGCCCTCCATTTGGGATGTCACACTCAGAACTACTGTTGTTGTGAAGTGACTCTTGGGTATTTCAAACTTTTGGGTTAATAACCTCTTAACAGTGAGTACATACCATGTTCATTCTTTTGTGACTGCGTTACCTTGCTCAGGATGATATTTTCAAGATCCATCCATTTGTCTACGAATTTCATGAAGTCATTGTTTTTAATAGCTGAGTAGTATTCCATTGTGTAAATGTACCACATTTTCTGTATCCATTCCTCTGTGGAGGGACATCTGGGCTGTTTTCAGCTTCTGGCTATTATAAATATGGCTGCTATGAACATAGTGGAACATGTGTCTTTATTACATGTTGGAGCATCTTCTGGGTATATGCCCAGGAGTGGAATAGCTGGGTCCATGGGTAGTATTATGTTCATTTTTCTGAGGGTCCGCCAAACTGATTTCCAGAGAGGTTGTATCATCTTGCATTCCCACCAGCAATAGAGGAGTGTTCCTCTTTCTCCACATCCTCGCCAACATCTGCTGTCACCTGAGTTTTTGATCTTAGCCATTCTGACTGGTGTGAGGAGAAATCTCAGGGTTGTTTTGATTTGCATTTCCCTGATGACTAAGGATGTTGAACATTTCTTTAGGTGCTTCTCGGCCATTTGAGTTTCCTCAGTTGAGAATTCTCTGTTTAGCTCACTTCCCCATTTTTTGATAGGGTTATTTGGATCTCTGGCATCTAGCTTCTTGAGTTCTTTGTATACTTTGGATTATTATTAGCCCTCTATCAGATGTAGGATTGGTAAAGATCTTCTCCCAATCTGTAGGATGCCGTTTTGCACTATTCACAGTGTCCTTTGCCTTACAGAAGCTTTGTAGTTTTATGAGGTCCCATCTGTCAATTCTTGATCTTAGAGCACAAGCCATTGCTGTTCTGTTCAGGAACAATTCCCCTGTGCCCAAGTGTTCGAGATTCTTCCCCACTTTCTCTTCTATTAGATTCAGTATATCTGGTTTTATGTGAAGGTCCTTGATCCACTTGGACTTGAGCTTTGTAGAGGGAGATAGGAATGGATCAATTCGCAGTCTTCTCCATGTAGACCGCCAGTTGATCCAGCACCATTTGTTGAAGATGCTGGTTTTTTTCCACCGTATGGTTTTAGCTCCTTTGTCGAAGATCAAGTGACCATATGTGTGTGGGTTCATTTCTGGGTCTTCGATTCTATTCAATTGATCTGCCTGCCTGTCATTGTACCAATACCATGCAGTTTTTATCACTACTGCCCTGTAGTACAGCTTGAGGTCAGGGAGGCTGATTCTCCCAGAAGACCTTTTATTGTTGAGGATAGTTTTTGCTATCCTGGGTTTTTTGTTATTCCATATGAATTAGAGAATTGCTCTTTCTAGGTCTATGAAGAATTGAGTTGGGATTTTGATGGGGATAGCATTGAATCTGTAGATTGCTTTTGGCAGGATGGCCATTTTAACTATGTTAATCCTGCCAATCCATGAGCATGGGAGATCTTTCCATCTTCTGAGGTCTTCTTCAATTTCTTTCTTCAGAGACTTGAAGTTCTTGTCATACAGATCTTTCACTTGTTTGGTTAGAGTCACACCAAGATATTTTATATTGTTTGTGACAATTGTGAAGGGTGTCATTTCCCTAATTTCTTTCTCAGACTGTTTATCCTTCGAGTATAGGAAGGCTACTGATTTGCTTGAGTTAATTTTGTATCCAGCCACTTTGCTGAAGTTGTTTATCAGCTGTAGCAGATCTCTGGTGGAGTTTTTCGGGTCAATTAAGTATACCATCATATCATCTGCAAATAGTGATATTTTGATTTCTTCCTTTCCAATTTGTATCCCTTTGATTTCCTTTTGTTGCCTGATTGCTCTAGCTAGAACTTCAAGTACTATATTGAATAGGTAGGGAGAGAGAGGGCAGCCTTGTCTAGTCCCTGATTTTAGTGGGATTGCTTCGAGTTTCTCTCCATTTAGTTTGATGTTGGCCACTGGTTTGCTATATATTGCTTTTACTAAGTTTAGGTATGCTCCTTGAATTCCTGATCTTTCCAAGACTTTTATCATGAAGGGATGTTGAATTTTGTCAAATGATTTTTCAGCATCTAACGAAATGACCATGTGGTTTTTTTCTTTGAGTTTGTTTATGTAGTGGATTACATTGATGGATTTCCGGGTATTGAACCATCCCTGCATCCCAGGGATGAAGCCTACTTGATCATGGTGAATGATCGTTTTGATGTGTTCTTGGATACGGTTTGCAAGAATTTTATTGAGTATTTTTGCATCAATATTCATAAGGGAAATTGGTCTGAAGTTTTCTTTCTTTGTTGGGTCTTTGTGGGTCTTTGGTATCAGTGTGACTGTGGCCTCATAGAATGAATTGGGTAGTGTTTCTTCCGTTTCTATTTTATGGAATAGCTTGAAGAGTATTGGTATTAGGTCTTCTGTGAAGGTCTGATAGAATTCTGCACTGAACCCATCTGGTCCTGGGCTTATTTTGGTTGGGAAACTATTAATGACTGCTTCTATTTCTTTGGGGGTTATGGGGCTGTTTAGATGGTTTATCTGATCCTGATTTAACTTTGGTAATTGGTATCTGTCTAGACACTTGTCCATTTCCTCCAGATTTTCCAATTTTGTTGCATATAGGCTTTTGTAGTAGAATCTGATGATTTTTTTAATTTCCTCAGAGTCTGTTTTTATATCTCCGTTTTCATTTCTAATTTTGTTAATTTGGATACTGTCTCTGTGCCCTCTGGTTAGTCTGGCTAAGGGTTTATCTTTCTTGTTGATTTTCTCAAAGAACCAGCTCTTGGTTTTGTTGATTCTTTGTATAGTTCTTTTAGTTTCCACTTGGTTGATTTCAGCCCTTAATTTGATTATTTCCTGCCTTTTACTTCTCTTAGGTGTATTAGCTTCTTTTTGTTCCGGAACTTTCAGATGTGCTGTTAAGCTGTCAGTATATGCTCTCTCCAGTTTCTTTTTGGAGGCATTCAGAGCTATGAATTTTCCTCTTAACACTGCTTTCATTGTGTCCCATAGGTTTGGGTAAGTTGTATTTTCATTTTCATTGAATTCTAGGAAGTCTTTAATTTCCTTCTTTATTTCTTCCTTGACCAAGTTATCATTAAGCAGAGCATTGTTCAGCTTCCATGTGTATGTGGGCTTTCTGTTGTTATTTTTGCCATTGAAGACCAACCTTAATCCGTGGTGATCTGATAGGAAGCATGGGATTATTTCAATCTTCTTATATCTGTTGAGGTTTGTTTTGTGACCAATTATATGATCAATTTTGGAGAAGGTACCATGAGGTGCTGAGAAGAAGGTATATTCTTTTGATGCAGGATGAAATGTTCTATAGATATCTATTAAACCCATTTGGTTTATAGCATCTGTTAGTTTCACTGTGTCTCTGTTTAGTTTATGTTTCCAAGATCTGTCCATTGTTGATAGCGGGGTGTTGAAGTCTCCCACTATTATTGTGTGAGGTTCAATGTGTGCTTTGAGCTTTAGTAGAGTTTCTTTTATGAAAGTGGGAGCTCTTGCATTCGGGGCATAGATGTTCAGAATTGAGAGTTCTTCTTGGTAGATTTTTTCCTTTGATGAGTAAGAAGTGTCCTTCCTCATCTTTTTTGATGAATTTTTGTTGAAAGTCAATTTTATCCGATATTAGAATGGCTACTCCAGCCTGTTTCTTGGGGCCATTTGCTTGGAAAATTGTTTTCCAGCCCTTTACTCTGAGGTAGTGTTTGTGTTTAACACGGAGGTGCGTTTCCTGGATGCAGCAAAATGCTGGGTCCTGTTTAAGGAACCAGTCTGTCAGTCTATGTCTTTTTATTGGGGAGTTGAGACCATTGATGTTAAGAGATATTAAAGAATAGTGATTGTTATTTCCTGTTATTTTTTATGTTGTTTATATTGTTTATGTGGCTATCTTCTTTTGAGTTTGTTGAAAGATTACTTTCTTCCTTTTTCTTGAGTGTAGTTTCCCTCCTTGAGTTGGCGTTTCCCATGTATTATTTCTTTGTAGGGCTGGGTTTCTGGAGACATACTGTGCAAATTTGGATTTGTGGTAGAATATTTTGGTTTCACCATCTATGATTATTGAGAGTTTTGCTGGGTATAGCAGCCTAGGCTGGCATTTGTGTTCTTTTAGAGTCTGTATGAGATCTGCCCAGGATCTTCTAGCTTTCATAGTCTCTGGTGAAAAGTCTGGTGTAATTCTGATAGGTCTGCCTCTATATGTTACTTGCCCCTTTTCCCTTACTGCTTTTAATATTCTTTCCTTGTTTTGTGTATTTGGTGTTTTGACTATAATGTGATGGGAGGAATTTCTTTTCTGGTCCAGTCTATTTGGCGTTCTGTAGGCTTCTTGTATGCTTATGTTCATCTCTTTCTTTAGGTTAGGGAAGTTTTCTTCTATAATTTTGTTGAAGATGTTTACTGGTCCTTTAAGTTGGGAGTCTTCACTCTCTTCTATGCCTGTTATCCTCAGGTTCTGTCTTCTCATTGCATCCTGGATATCTTGATGTTTTGGGTTAGGAGCTTTTTGGATTTTGTGTTTTCTTTGACTGTTGTGTCCATGTTGTCTGTGGTATCTTCCACACCTGAGATTCTCTCTTCCATCTCTTGTATTCTGTTGGTGATGCCTGAATTTATGACTCCTGATTTCTTTCCTATGTTCTCTAACTCCAGGGTTGTCTCCCTTTGTGATTTCTTTATTGTTTCTATTTCTGTTTTTAATTCCTGAATGGTTTTGTTCATTTGTTTGATTGTGTTTTCCTGTAATTCTGCCCATTTGATTGTGTTTTCCTGTAATTCTTCAAGGGATTTTTGTGTGTCCTCTTTAAGGGTTTCCAGTGGTTTACCTGTGTTCTCTTGTATTTCTTTAAGGGAGTTATTTATTTCCTTCTTAAAATCTTCTGTCATCCTCTTGATAACTGATTTTAAGTCTGAGTCTTCCTTTCCTGGTGTGTTGGGGTATCCAGGGCTGGCTGTGGTGGGAAAGCTGGGTTCTGATGAAGCCAAGTAATCTTGGTTTCTGTTCCTTGTGTTCTTGCCCTTGCCTTTCAACATCTGGTTATCTCTGGTGTTAGCTGGTCTTTCTCTCTCTGACTGTGGCTTATCTTTCCTTCAAGCTCAGATGCCAATAATCCTGGGAGACCAGTTCTCTCTTCCAGCTGTTCTTCAGATCCTTCGTCTGGAGCCTGCCTCCAGCTGGCTCCTCAGCACAAGTGGGCAGGTAGCTTTCTCTCTGCACTGATTGTAAATGGAGGCTTCCTGGGAGGCCTAGGTATCGGTTTTTAAGGATATTTTTGACCCTTCACTTTTTGCCATGAGAAAATTAGCCTTCTTAGATTTCCTCTTATCTTTACTTCTGTCTCCTATTTATTTTTTAAGTAATAACTTTGAAATAACAATAAAAGAAGTTTGAGTATAAATGATTAAAGTACAATGAACACGGATAGCTCTATCAATGTTACAAGTATATGGAATGTGTCAGTACATGTGTTGATGTCCATATAAAATACTTAAAATGATCTAATACTGGAAAGCTAATGCTAAATTTATGTGCACATCCATTATAAAATATATGAAATTAATCATATCCTCTGAAGGAAAAACTGATTTAGAATCAGTGGTTAATAAATATCTGAACTAGTCTTTGATGTGTTTAATTAATCAATTTCAGTTTTAACTTCCGTTTAATTAGAGAAAAAGACTAGAAAATACTTTGAGACCATATAAACAACAGCTTGCTTCCATCAACAGCTTGTGATAGCCAGCCCATCTGCAAGACTCATTCTGTGAGAAAACAAACTGATGACCTTGTTTTGTGGGTTACAGAGACAAGAATGGGTACTGATAGTCTTACAGGGTGTGTTCTGTTGAAGCCTGCTGTGTGGCTCAAGGGTGAGGAACAGGCTGACCCCAGCCACAGTGAGTTCCCTGAACCTGACTTGATGACTTGATGGAAGACTCACAATGCTTTTCAATGCTTTTCCTCCTCTCTCTCTCTTTCTTTCTCTCTCTCTCTCTCTCTCTCTCTCTCTCTCTCTCTCTCTCTCTCTCTCTCTGCGCTGTGGTTTGTTTTTTGTTTTGTTTTGTTTTTTTTTTTTTAGACAGGATCTCACTATGTAGCCTTGGCTGGCTTGGAACCCAATATGTAGACCAGGTGGCCTTGAATTTGTAGAGCCCTGCCTGCCTCTGCCTCCTAAGGCCTGCAGGTTTTAAAGCATTTCCCCACCATACCTGGCCTAACCATTTTTTCCACCTGAGGGTTTAACTAGTAGACTAGTTGGAACAGAGACATGACTGTGACTATGTTCAGTGTGTATCTATTAAAATACTGAAAAAGTCTACAGCCCATTTCTATCTTCTGGAGCTACATAAAATTTCTTAAAACTCAGCTCAGGACCAAGGTTTAAATTCAATTTTCACAGCCTCTGAGCCAGCTGTTTTAAGTAGAGTTGGGGCAGTGTGGCTGTTCCTTTGCTATGAGACCCTTCAAGAGAGGAGCTTCTTCAGAAGTCATCGGAAAGGAAAGAAGAACTCCACAGAGAGCATGTCTGGAGAGAAACTAAACAGAGAGAATACAGGGTTGTGACTTCCAGACAGCAAGATGAACTGAAGGGCAGCATTCTAGAGTCAGTGAATTTAAGATTCTGATTTTGAACTCAGTAGGTTTCCTTATATGAAAATTATGTACAAATCTTAATATATGTACCATGACCATTAGTGGACAATGTTGTCTATTAGTCACTGTTTGTCTAAGGAGTTTCATGTAACTGGTACTCTAGAATAAAACAAGCAAATTACAAAGCTGCTATCTTTAAGACCTACAGGTTAACTAATGAGGTAGGATATGATCATTAAAATACAAGATCCCAAATTATAGTTCAACAAGTGCTAGGGAAATGGAGCAGGAAGAGAAGATGGTGGCTGGATTCAAGGCTTCAGACCTGTGGCCTGGACAGAGATTAGCTCTGCACTGTCATGGTATGTATAAGCAGTATTAAGCTTATAAAGTACTTTGATTGGCCACTTCCTCATTGGATAAAAAGAGAAAGAAATTGAGAAGTAATAGCACTACCTCAGTGAGTATTGATCTGTATAGTATATAAAACACATTTTTGCACTGTACCTGGCACAGAACAAGCATTGGCTCAGTTGGCATCTTTGTCTGGCAGTTACATTCCATAACCTAAATGTGGAAACCAAGAAAACTTTGGCCTGAACCTTGACCTAACTCTGTGTTGCCAGATACGGACCATGAAGCTCTGGGATCACCTCTGCTCTCTGGACAAAACTTAGGTAGGGCCCCAGGCAGCTGTCCTTCCCCATGGTCCCATCACAAACCAATCCTTTCCTACTACTAGTAGGCAGATACCAGTCTCTCTCTTTCTTAGTCAGGTCATTTCTCTAGCATCATTTGGCAGCTCCAATCAGCATAGATTTTTGCCCAAGTATGTTTTGTTTCAAAGTGGCTTGCAAAATTCCTTGGAAGTGATTCAAGCCCATCTAATTGCTTGTGCCATGTATTTCCTTACCACACACACACACACACACACACACAATACACACACACAACACATACACAAGCAACTTTCCGCTTCACTGAAAGCTCACTGGGACTGACTAGATCCATGATTATGTCTCCATTCAGATGAGTGTAAAAAAACTTTTCTTTTATCTCCCAGAGAGGATTAAGTTCTGTTCTGATGTCAAAAGCACTGGTGGGATTTGAAAACATGAAAATGGTTAATAAAGGCACTGTGGGCTGGGCAGTGGTGGAGCACACCTTTAATCCCAGCACTTGGGAGGCAGAGGCAGGTGGATTTCTGAGTTCGAGGCCAGCCTGGTCTACAGAGTGAGTTCCAGAACAGCCAGGGCTACACAGAGAAACCCTGTCTCAGAAAACCAAAAAAAAAAAAAAAAGAAAAAAGAAAAAAGAAAAAAAGAAAAAAGAAAAAAAGAAAAGGCACTGTGGGAGGGCCAGGAAGCAGCTTGGGGAAGAGTACTGACTTGCCTAGTGTGTGTAAGGTCCTGGATTCAATTTATAAAAGAAGGAGAGAACTCTGGAAAAGACTAGGAAAAGGTAACTGAGAAAATAAAGCACTAATGCTGAGGAGACGAGAAGAGACTAAATGTCGACAGTCCTCAACTACACATTTGAGAAAGGAACCAACGCCTCCGAGAGTAAGTGACGTTCATGCCCAGCAAAGCTGCTTCTTTTTAAGGACTTAACACCTCTAATTTTCTAATTAGAGCATCTAATTTGCTGTGGATGCTGTCTGCTGGGAATGCACAGTGGCTGAAACAGACCTTAGCCATACTGTGCATGGCCTGGACAGTTCAGCTTCCTTTTCTCCACACAATGACTGCGAGTTAAGATGGTATGATGCTGAAATGATCAAGGCGATGGCTGTCATCTCTTCTCTTTTAGCTGCACCGCCATAATTCTACCACCACTTCCTATCTGTCTCAGGTCACCAGGCTCAGAAAGGCCTAGAAGTCAGCAGATATATTTAGAGGTCCAGTCTGAAGAGATCAGGGTTCCGAAATATCATGGCCACTATTTAAGTATATGACAGCTATATAAGCTTTTGTAGACTGGCTACTAAACACATCTGCCATACAGACATGCATCAGCATATACAACACTGACCCAAGTCACTCTTGAGACTGTTAATCAGTTGAGGAATATTTCTATTTCTTTGTAACCTACGTAATTAGAGGGTATACACTCGCTAGACAGTAAGCTCTGGGATGGTGATAGCCAAGGAGAGAGCATGTAACAGTGACACAGAGGGCATCTTGAAGTCCATATTCCAGCTTAAGGGAAGATCTCAGCATGGATCGAATGATAAACACTTACTGCCACTATAGTCCAGTCTGAGAGGTTATGAGTAACATGCTCTGTGAGAGCCACAAGAAACAGGAAGCTACATTTACCTGAGAACATTAGTAAAATTCAGACTTGCTTGAAGTTGGATTTAGAATGAACTTTAACATCTGATAGTCTGAAAAATACCTACAATTAGTTACACAGACCCAGATCCAAGGATTTATTCATCCAGTGCAGATCAGTGTGGAGCCAGGCAGGGCTCATGAAAGCTCAAATGACCAAGGAAGCAACATTCACAGCCATCCACAGTGATAACTCGCCCATCACATCTGACCAGAGATTTTCACCAGGGTCTCAGGACTGGACATTAGTTTTGATCAAAAGAAAGTCTTCAATTGCACTTTTTAAAGCTATAGTTAATGTAAAGAACCTTGTTATTTATAGGACAGATAACATCAGATGGCTCCGGTTAGACTGCTATACTTAGGATGAGATTGCTTGTAGTGACTAAAACAATAGATAAATAAGCAAGGGCACCCGAGGAGATCTCATCATCTCTTACCATAGATTGTAATCTGTGTTACACTGCTTAGAGCTTGCTTCTTGGGGCTTGCAACAGTTATTACAATTTGTTAAGTAAACTGAAATACCATCTAAAAGCTATTTTATGCTGTTATTTTCTATTTTAAAAATTATTTTATATACATGAGCATTTTGCCTGCATATATGTCTTAGCACCTCAAGTGCCTGGCACCCACAGGAGCTAGAAGACAGCATTGAATCCCCTGGGATTGGCATTTCAGATGGTTGTGAAACACCATTTACACAATGAGAATAAAGCTTGAGTCTTCTAGAAGAACAGCCAGTGCCTTTAACTGCAGAGTCCTCTCTCCAGCCTCATTCTTATGTAGTTTTTCTACTCTAAGTATGAAGTATGTCACTAATGTTATATGCCTTGAGCACACTGTTATAGTATTATTTTATTATATATGTGTATAATGCATATATTAGATATTTGCATCTTTCCTTTTAATTATATGATGCATAGTATCTTTTTGTTTTGAATTTAGTTGCTTTAATCTTAAATTTTATTCAAAGGCTTTGGATGTTACTGCTTAATAAGTTTTTCATTTCAGTTTCAAAAAGATTAAAAACCCCTATTTTAATGTTTAAGAAGTCATTGTTGATTCATTCAGTCAAAACTGTGGGTTTTTTGTTTTTTCATTTTATGTATATTAAATCATTTTGCCTGCATTTATGCCTTTGTACCATTTGCATGCAGTTCCCAGGGATGTCATAAGAGGGCGTTGGATCCTCTGGAACTGGCATCATACACAGTTGTGAGCCACAACTGTAGGTGCTGGAAACAGAATCCAGGTTCTTGGAAAGAGCAGCAGACGTTCTTAACTGCTGAGTCATTTCTCCAGTCTCAAAACTGTTTTTTTTTTTGTTTGGTTGGTTTGGTTGCTTGCTTCCTTGTTTAAATGTGTATGTCTGATGTACGTTAGTGCATGTGCAGGTACATGTGTTTATGTGTGGTGGTGAGTTGCAAATGTGTTAACATGCATGTAGATACCAGCAAACAGCTTTGGGTGTCATGCCTCAGGAGCTGTTCACTTGGTTTTTGGGACAGGGTCTTGTACTGGCCTAGAACTATCTGAGTGAACTGGGCTAGCTGGGCCTCACACTGCCAGAAGCAGCCTGTCTCCACATGCCCAGTACTGGGTGTAGGAAGTACAACTTAGAACAAGCACTTGTCTGACTGATCATTTCACCAGCCCCCAAACTTTCTTCTTACTGATATTTTATAATGTCTACATGTTTCACCAATAAGCAGGAATCTCAAAAGGTTTTCATATTATTTATTTTTAGGACACTGGCATTTTTCTTAACCAAAGACATAATACCTGTCTGTCTGTTCTTTCTTCCCCCTAGCACCCCGCTGTGTGTGTGTGTGTGTGTGTGTGTGTGTGTGTGTGTGTGTGTGTGTCTTCCTGTTGGCTTATCTGGCCATGTGTTAGGAACAATGACTTGAGGTCTGTTTCTAGAATTTACAATCTAGTCATCAGTCCTGGGAATAGATAAGTCAAAGAATTATTCCAGCTGCCATTTAACACTTCAACACCACCTAACAGATGAATTAAAAGGAAACATAAGAACACAGAGAGTATTGCAAACCACGTTGAATATTTTAAAGCAGAATTGGTTTGTTCTCCCTCAACACCTCTTCTACCCTTGCCTGGACTTCGGGGGGCCAGATTGAGACTGCTTCTAAAGAATCCTGCACTAAACTCTTCAAGGAAATATCTCCTAGACATCTTGAATGCATATGAGACCTCCAAGTCACATGTACACATTGTAGCCACCCCAGATCCCCACTCTCACGACTGTGTCAGCGGTCTAAGATCATCTGTCACTTGGCCACAGAGAATGGACAGCTTGTGTCAGTGTACTGTTTGCCACAAGAGCTTCTCACTTTGTGGGTGGGCCCTTTGTCAGTCATTGTTTTCCCTGTGGCTCATAGTCCCCTTGGATTAGGACCCACCTTGGATGTTATACCTATCTGGAGCTAGCTATGGCTTCCTTTGACAAGCTTAGGCTGAAGGAGTTAGCTTTTAGATGGTACAAAACTTTCCTCCAGGCACTGTCTGAAGGGTGCCCAACTCAGTTCTAACTCTTGTCCTTGTAAAGGGCAGGATCTGAAGGACTGTAGAAGTAACTGACAGAGCTCAAGTCAAGCTCGGATGTTACCTTGATGTTAGGCACTGACCCCAGTGTTACTGGAGTTTTTAGGGCAAGTCTGGCCAGCTTCCATCCTCTCAATATGCCAGTAAGAGACAAAATGTAAAGAAGGGGGACTTACTCAGTGTGGCTACACCGGAAAGGGGAACAAATAAAAGGGTCCAGTGACACCCCCCGCCCCCCAAGTCTATTGTGGGAGTACTGAGATGAGGTTTAGGTTTAAATACAGGACTGTGCACAGTTAAGGAGTCCTGGAAAAGCACGGGCGCTGCCTGTTACTGGCCCACCATGACCTTGACTATCAGTCCTGGAAGGGGCTCCAATAAGTTGCCAGAATTATGTGAACTCTCTTCTAGGATGCCAGTTCCTCCTCTGGCTGGCAGTAGGGCTTCAATATTTTCCTTCCTCAAGGATGGTATTCCTTGGATGTTTTTAATTCTTTGGGATCTGGTATTTCAAAAGTCTGATAGCTGAAGGGATGAACACAAGTGACTCTTTAGACCCCTGACACAGTGGTTATACCAGCATCAGCCTGGCTGGTGGCTGATACATTCAGACAGTGAGTGAGAGCGGTTAGCATGTAAGAAAGGGAACTTGAAAAAGCCTCTTCCCCAATATCTTCTTGGTGTCAGTCAACTAAACCCAGTGAAAGCTGATATTCTCACACGAACCAGACAGCCCAGACACATTTTTTACTTCCCTACTTCTATCTATCTTCATATCAAACAGCATAGAATAGGAATTTAAAACTCCTCCTTTTCTTCTTCTGAGACAGGGTCTCTTCCTTACTATGTAACTCTGGCTGGCCTTGATAATGCCCAGTGTGCATGAGGCTGGCCTTGAACTCACAGAAACCCCCTGCCTTCCTAGTGCTGGGATTAAAGACAAGTGCCACCACATCCAGCCTACAGTTGCTTCTAGAATTAAATAAATCAAGGAAGAAAACCATGACTCTGATTAAAAATCATAGCTACAAAATCCGTAAGAATCTAGTAAGAATTTCCCATCATCCAACTTTCACCCACCTGAAAAGGCTTCAGGAAGGTTTCCTCCATGGCCAGCCTGCCGTACTCAGTGAAAAGCTGGAGAATCCAAGAGAGAGGATGGAGAGGGAGAGGAGAAAGAGATGAGATTCGTTTACTTGTTGGGTTTCTTCTATTCATTCCCCAGCTGTAACAGAGTGCTACAGTACTAAGATTACATAATAATCTCAGGAAAGGCATTCATTATATAAAGCAGAGCTATAGTAACTACATATCTAAAATTTACAAACATAGTAACTGTAAGAAGAAACTTCCACTTTAAGCCTATCTGCCTTTCTTCTCCATGTGTGCGCTTCATGTGAGCAAGCAACTGCGAGCACTGAGTGCTAAGCACTTGCTCCAAAGGTAGACCCCAGCCCTAAAACTCATGTCTTTGATATAAAAAATGTAGAAAGGAAGCACATGTGAAATGACTTTTCAAAGTAAGACTTACCTTGGCTTAGAGCGCCATAATACATGTACATAATTCATAATACACATAGTCCAAGGCAATTTAAAAGTACAATGACCTGGATTACAAAATTAGGCATTTGGCTTTAAAAGTAGGAAATTAAATGTACTGTCTTCTCTTATTTTTTTAATTGCTTACAGTTAACACAAAACATGAGGAGAGGTTTTTGTTGTTTTTTTTAACAAATGCAAAATTTTAGTGAACAGAGGACTTCAGAGATGACTGATGGGACTCCACGATGGTTTAGTGTTTTCCCACATGACACAGGATGAGCTCCCTTCACACAATGGCTGATAAGCCACCCAGCTTGTAGAGCTGAGGGAGAATGCTAATACCCACCCCTTGCTCCTTTACAATAGCATCCCAGCCTCATTCTGCCATCCATACAAGGCAGTAAAAATCAAGAAGCAAAGAGTAATTACTAGATACTTGTTGGAGTGATGAACTCAAAGTCTGGGTATGTCTAAAAGGCGACTGGTCCAGTGATGGTCCACTATTATCACACTTGTGCACTGACATAACCTGAATTCACAATAACTTCAGAGCAAGGTATTATCATTTACAGGAAAAAATTTAAATGATCAAAATATATCCTGCTAGCTCAGGATCACTGGCACAAATTATCCTTCTGTAGAGATGGATAAACATACCAATGTGCAATGGCGCCACGTTGTTCACTAGGAAAGTAGCCGGCTGCATTACGGCACTTACTTTTGTTATGGAAGCACACTCAGCCACTATTCTATGTCTCACCTATTTGCCATAAATGATCAGTGTGAGGTATCAGACTATGTGAGAGAGCAATGCTGGCGGGAACGCCACGTGGTGAGTCCAATGCCACGAGTTACTTTGCTCTACCGTCCTTTATATCTAGTAAGGTTTCACATTTCACTACATGGGCTTGATACACATATTAGATCAAATTTTATGTAAAACACATGGAAAGAGAGCTATCAGAGGAACAGAAGCTTTGCCACATACTCAAGAACAACTTGAGCTGAGACAGAAGGGAATACTACTGCATACATGAACACACTCTAGAACAAACACATCTACTCGTCTACTTGAGACTCCAACTTCTTGGTTAGTGGGAAGAACACAGGACCCGGCTATGTGTTCTTGCCCAATCCTATCACTGACTGGGCCGCAGGGCCCTTGCCAAGTCACTTATCTTCTCATGCTCCCTCTCCTCATCTCTAAGACATGAAGGTTACTTAGGCACCACCACAGTCTCTTACAGATTAGATCTCCAGTCAAGTTCTGACCTGTTCTCACACCTTCTCTAACAGTTCTGAGCCACAAGGTCCACAAGGAAAATGTCTGGCTTATATAGATACAATACCAACAAGTCATTAAATTATGGACCTTGCAAGAATTTGATATTGCAATTTAAAGAAACTTTACACTGAAGATTCTTTGTCCACTTTGATTTGCCATATACTTTCATATATTCAGCACTGGGAACAAGTAGGTTTAGAAACAAAGGAATATGAAAAACGAATTAGAAAGGACAGAGCCATACATGACTGGACAAGAAACCTGGCATCAGGAGGACCCTTGTGTGGTCATGTTTCTGAGGATACACAGGAAGTGCTTTACCTGGAGATGCTGGAGATCGTCCTCCTGGACATTTTGGGATAAGTTGTAGACCTTGATTGTGGGATAAGGAGTCAGGATGAGAAAATAATCAGCATCATTTTAAGAACTTCAAAGTGTTTTCATAAATGTCAGTTATTATACAATCAACTCTCTTACATACATACATACATCTCTTACATGTATGAGACCCAAGAAAGGAGAAGGCGTCATCCTATTGCTCAAACCTATAATCTGCTGCCTCAGCCCCTCATGAGGCAGGGTTTACAGAACTGGGTCTTCCTGCCCAACTAAAAAATTCTTTGAAAAATTACAATTACCTCCTCATAATGTATTGATTTGTTTATGTCCACAGAAAGTCCCTCCCCACAGAAGTTAGGTTCTGAATGTCATGCTCACAGCTTTATGTTCTTGCCTCTTCTCTTCCACTACAGTACAGCATTAGGATGACACTGTGTGTTTTCTTTGTATTTTCCTTAACATTAACAGGCGATAACATTAGTAACTTTAAAGATAAATTAATGCTGCTTATATGTTTACAAATTGACACAAACAATATCCATTTGTACTTATTTAAATAATGTAATTTCTCAGGTAATAATTTAAAATAGTCATTACTTGACAGACTTTCTATAAAAAGATTCAATGTTTTCAGGTCAAATCTAAATGGTAAATAATGAGTGGTAAAAGCAACGTTAAACTGTTTTAATTGGCTTGGACAAATGTTCTTCTCTATTGATTTTAAAGAAAACATATTGAGTCTGTACTTTAAAGACTCATTGAAGAAACAGGTTTGAATTACAGTAATAACCTGTGTTTCATAGATAGCTTTCTTGTGGCAATCCTTTAAAAATTATTTTTTAAATTTATGTGTAAGAATTTTTCTTTGTGTGTACATGTATACACCACATATTGTGCCAGGTGCTTGCAGCAGTCAGGAGAGAGTTAGATCCACTGGAACTGACTAGAATTATGGATGGCTGTGAGCCCCATGTGTCAGCTGAACCCAGGTCTTCTTCAAGTGCAGCAAGTACCCCTAATCTCCAGCCATCCCAGCCGGAAGAGGCAGACTTATTTTGAAGCATCAACCATGGATTATAACGATGACTTTTATGTTAAATTCATTTATTTAAAAGTTCAGTCCACCCTTCCGCTTCCTTTGTACCGGTCTGGGAGGTGCTGACCAGAGACACCCTGGCTGCCTGCTCAGTAACTCCAGGCCCCCACCAGCACATGATCACAGCCTGGACTTACCCTGTTTTGCCTTTCTCACCTTCAAAAGTGACCTTGCTTTTGAAAAGTTCTGCTTTGTTTCTTCACTGTCTTCTTCCCCTGCTCTCTTCAGCAAGCAGAAAACATCTAACTTGGCCTTAAACTTGTTTCAGCTGTACACTGACTTTCACAACAATTTAGAAAGTCTATAAAACCCCCCTTTCCCACCCAACAGTACTTTTAAAAAGAGAAAAAAAAAAAGAGCAAAAGAAAGGTGAAAGCTTTAAGTACACATGATTTACATATAAATGCAACTGTTACATCTAAATAAACTTCTTTTTTAAAGCTATGAACATGTAAAGCTTTTACTTTAGAAATAACTTCATTGATAATGTAAAATATCAGTGTAAAAACAGTGTATGTTTATAAATCCTGTTTCACTAAACAAGTTATAATAGATTGTCCCCAAATCTGCATATAAGATTTTTAAATTGGCTGATTTATTATTGTTGGTATGTGTGGTAAGTGCACACAGGGGAAGTGTGCCATGACCTGTGTGCGGAGGTCAGAGGGCAGCTGTGTGGGGTCTGCTGTTTCCACCTTTGCACACATTTTGATGATCAGGTCAGGTTAACAGATTTATACAGCAAACACCTTTTCCTGCTGAGGTATCTCACTGACACAAGATTGTTCTTTTCTTTTTGAGACAGGGTAACATGTAGATCAGGCTAGCCTCAGTCTCATTTATTTTCTGTGTAGGGGTGTTTTGCCTACATGCATGCTTGTGTACCCACAGAAAGCAGTTGAGGGCATTGGAGATACAGGCAGTTGGTAAGCTGCCATGTGGTTTCTAGGAACTGAACCCGAGTCCTCTGGAAGAGCAGCCAGTGCTCTTAGCCACTGAGCCATCTCTCCGGCCCCAGCCTCAGTCTCATTGTATAACCAAAGATGACTTTAAACTCTTGATCTTCCTGCTTCCATCTCCTCAGTACAGAATAACAGACATTCTCCACCACACTGGGTGTGTATGGTGCTGGGGACTGAATCCAGGACCTTGTAAATGCAAGGCAAACACTCTACCAAGTGAGCTATACCCCTAGCTATAAAAGTTATTATTCTAATTTATTCTAAACTTTAACAGAAACGGTAACAATAACAAAGCCACTTTGGACTAAAGCAGCCAATGTAGAAACTGATAATTGGTTAGACTACCACAGCCTATAGTGACAATGGCTACTCAGGTGGAGCTGACTGAGAACACCTATGAACTGCCATTCTCTCTGTCTCACTGCCACATGTATGTAAAAACTCTATTCATGAATTTTAGTTAAAGAAACATCCACAAATAGATTTGTTTTATTCCATACCTGTATTGAGCTTATCATTGTGCTAAGGGCAAATACTGTGGCCGAATCTCTCAAAGTTGATTGACTGTCAAAGGTTCCCTGAGTATCCATCAGTAACACTGCAACCTACAGAAGAGTAGAGCACATTACTGACATTGTACAGAACATCTAGGGTACCAGGGTTACCATGACATTAACAATGAAAGAACTAAAAATATCTATTATCAATGAATACTTAAAAGGTAACTTCTTGTATGTACTATGAATACCACAGAAAAGAATATTAATTAGTTGCTGGGCACGGTCACTTTTAATTTTGTCTGATAATCTAAGATAAAAACCTAGCATTGAGACAATGCAAAAATATCAGCTTATTATTTGCTATTTTGTGTTCATTATGATTTGTGTCTCCTGGGATCATCACTAAAGGGTTAAACAAGGATCATTCAGTAGGACGCTACTCTGACCCTTGCAGCATTATGTGAAATGTACAAGTCAATGTACAAAAGACCATTTCAAAGTTACCACTGAAAATCAAAATTTAATTTTATTTAAAAAGTGTCATACCTTTTTACCATCAAGCTTATTGATGAGGAAAACTTCACTCCATATCTGGATTCCTGTGGTTTCTCGTTCAGATCCACCTCTCCATGAAAATCCAGTCAACGGTTCATTGTAATCTCCAACCCAATCAACAGATTCCTATAAATTTAATAAAGTCTGAGATTCAGAACTGGATATGCATATATAGTTTTTCCTCCTATACTTTTCAACCCTTTTCTTTCTCTAACTCAAAAGGGAAAATGTATGCACATCTGTTACGTTGAGACAATCACTTTATTCACTCAAAAGTAATTACAGAGAAGCATTCATCTGCTATGGTTTATGTTAGGTTCTGGCTAACATCATTACACATTTATACACATACACATGTATAGAATATATATGTATATGTCAGAATGGAAATTTATATAAAATAGAAGTAGAAACATAGGAAATGGAACAACTGATTATTTCATTCATTCATTCATTCATTCATTCATTCATTCATTCATATATGTGTGTGCCTGGTGTGAGTATGCACATGTGTGTGCAGATGCTAGAAGAGGGAGGGTGTTGGAGACCCTCTAGCTGGAGATACAGGAGCTTGTGGACTGTCTGACATGGCTGTTGGGAATTGAACTCTGCTCCTCTGGAAGAGCAGTGGTCACTCTTAAATCTCTATCTCTCCATAACAATTTTTGATTAGGTAAGACTTCAAGGAAAAGGTGATATTAGAAGACTATTTGGGAACTGTCTAGGTAAACGCCTTGAAGAAGACATTCAAAGAACGTCAAGAAAAGGACACAGTAAAGAAAGAAGGAGAAAGGAGGGAATGAGCGAGGACGGAGGGGCTGGACATACACGTGCTTTGGACTGGGGTTGAGTGGAAGAAGAAGGCAGGTAGACAGAGCTTAGACTGAGGGTACTAAAGGCCAAGAAAGGCACAAGAGGGAATCACCATCATAACAATGAGGAAGAGATTGTTCTAGAGGTAGTGAAAAGCTAGTGAGGGAGACAAACAACAGGGAGGACCAACAACAAGGTTACGAGAAAAGTCAACACATGCTTGGGGGCCCGAACCCTGTCAAAGACAGGGGGGAGGGGGAGAGGGACACCTGGAACATAGACAAGAGGGATTTGAGAATCCAAAAGAAGAAAAACTAAACTGAAAATTATGTCAGAACTAAATACCAGGTGGGACAAGAAATACAAAGAATCACTTAGATTTAGCAATTTTTCATCAATAACTTTGGTTAATAGTAGCTATATTCACTTTGGTATCTGTTACAGAAGATAAATTATTGATTTCTAGAAGACCTCTTTATATAATCCTTGAATTAAAACCCGTATATTAACTAAATTGCCACCTTCTGCCTCTTCGCTGAGATTTTGACTGGCTCAACATGCACCGTTTATGCAGCTGTGGGTTCACGAGGCCAACTGCCCTTTAGTGTTCAGAAAAGTTTCCTTGTAAACATCTACAGCCTATGGCCCATACAATCTTTCCATCCCTCTTCCACAATGATGGCTGAGCCTTGGGAGGAGGGTGTGTCTTATTCTGTAAAGCAACTTTAGATCCTCATTAAAAGCATAACAGGTTCTGCCTCCTGTGCTATTCAGTCTTCCGTCTTCATTTTCGGTATACGATCCACTGCATGGAAGATGTACCCTTGGTTTAAAGCAAACAGTACATTTACTCCCCTTAGTCTACAATGTCCCTTCTATTTCCGCCTTGATCCAGATCTTGGACAGCTATCTATTACCAACAACTCTCCAGCTAGGGTGCCCATTTCCCCTCTCCACGTTGAGATCGGGGCTGCTGCGAGCTTGCATGGGTCTTGTGTGTGTTATTACAACTTCTGTGAGTTCATATGTGGAGTTGTCTTGTTGTGTCTAGAAGACACTGTCTCCTTGGAGTCATTCATCGTATCTGGCTCTTAAACTCCAGTCTCTCTCTACAATGATCCACAAACCTTGGGAAGAAGGCGTAGATGTCCCGTTTAGAGCTGAGCATTGCTCAATCTTTTCACAAATCTTAATTCTGCCTCCTTACCCAAACCATAACATGCTTGAGTATAAAAGTCTATCTTCTTTGGTATTCTCCCATGGTACCTAATACAATGGAAGGAGTCAACTGTTACTAACTAGCCAATGTAGATTTTTAAATTAATCAAAACATGATACATTAAAAAGCAGTTGGGAAGTATATCTCAATGGATATATTGTGATGGTTAAGAATTAGGAAAACAACATTATCGTGACATTAACTGAAGACAATGAACTACATGACATTATAAAAGTTCTACCCCAGAAAAATAATTTTACAAGACAAGGGATATATCCAAAAATAGTGACTTTGGAAGATTAAAAATTTAGCTTGTTTCATTTTTTCAGGCATGTAGTCATTATATTTTTAATGATTAATTATGGAATACTATGGTTCAGGCATAAAATAAACAGTTTTCCTGATTGAAAAAAAAGCACATCATCTGCCACATTTAAAATCAAGTGTCACCATTCTAACATGAGTGATAAATGTATGTGCAGAAGCGGGACTAGGATAGGTCCACACAGTCGGTGATGTCACATTCTGCCTCTCATTCTTCATGCTCAGCTAGGTGCAGACAGATAAAAAGGGATCCAAGCAAGCACTCTTTACCACAGGCAACTTTATCTGGACAGAACGTGCATCATTACCCCATCCGTGTTAAGTACAATAACACCTTTGGTGTATGCTAGCAATCAGGGTTTAAAAGAGTTTTGCTTCCTTTCAAAGACTGAATTACTTTTGTGCTCCTGTTCTTTATTTGTTTGAACTCACACTGGATAAATGTTAGCCTCAAAGTTGTCTTAAAATACTTCATACATAAAAAATTAGACTAAAAATGGATAATTGTGCTTTAAACACATAGTCTTGTCATGTGGCTCAGCCTGGCCTGGAACTTGCTGTGCAGTGTTGGCCAATTTTTTTTTTTTTTTTGACACAGGGTTTCTGTGTTGTCTTGGCTGTACCGGAACTTGCTTTGAGGACCAGGCTTGTCTGTAACTCATGCAGATCCCCTGCCTCTTTGTCCTGAGTGCTGGGATTAAAGGTGTGTGCCATTACTGCCAGGCCAGCTAATCCGTTAACTTGTAATTCTGGCTTCAGAATATAAAGCCCTGTGGGTGGTGTGTTCCTTCTACTTCAACACTCCCTGTCTGTGTTGGAATTACTGTGGGGAGAATGCCAGAATGTTTGCCGAGTCCTAGTTTCCCGTGCAACCTTCTCACTTGGTATAGCCAGAGTCCTTGGAGTCGTGTTTCTGAACCACATGATTTTGTCAGACATTATCAGCTGCCTCTGGGGATGGTGCAAGGTGAGAACGGACTAGGGAAGGCTGGGAAGGTACTCTCTGGGGGGAATGGTGGTGCTCTGTTTGAATTCTAGACTGCACATGGATGCATATTTATAAAATTAACACATGCACATTTAATATTTGTGTCTCTGTATAGATTTTATTTAAAAACAAAAGCTATAAGAGTAACGTATAATTAATATTGAAAAAGTACAAGGACGTTAGCAATTTAATTTGAAGTTTTTCAGTATCATGGAGTGATGAATCGCTAGGGAAAGCAAGTACATAAAGACACAGAAGACAAACACAGACACTAATGTCAATGGAAGAATGCGGCACTGGCACCCAAGTGCTCACTGTCAAATTCCTTTGCCTCAAGCTTTAAGAATGTCATCGAAAGCTACTTGACATTTTAAATACTGGAACAATTCATCACTCTTATCATTATGCTAATTTTTTAAATAGCAAAAAGTTAAGTTATATCCTTAGACAAATGCAGCACAGTAGCATCCAGGTACAATCATGTGTGTGGCTAGAGCACACACATGAGCACTGAGGTTGGAATAGCTACACCACAGGTTTTTTTGTTTTTTGTTTTTTGTTTTTAAGCAATCATCAGATTTAATACAAGCCCCCTCAATATTCCAGGTCAAAATTTTTACTGACATTGAAAGAACAATACTCAAATTTCAGTAGGGAAAAAGACCCCAGGATATAAAACAATCCTGAACCATAAAAGAATTCCTGGAAATAGCACAGTACTGGCTGGTTTTGTGTCAACTTGACACAAGCTGGAGTTATCACAGAAAAAGGAGTTTCAGTTGAGAAAATGTCTCCATGAGATCCAGTTGTAAGGTATTTTCTCAATTAGTGATCAAGGTGGGAGGGCCCATGATGGGTGGTACCATCTGTGGGCTGGTAGTCTTGGGGTCTATAAGAAAGCCAGCTGAGTAAGCCAGGAGAAGCAAGCCAGTAAGGAACATGCCCCCATGGCCTCTGCATCAGTTCCTGATCCCTGACCTGCTTGAGTTCCAGTCCTGACTTCCTTTGGTAATGAACAGCAACCTGGAAGTGTAAGCAGAATAAACCCTTTCTTCCCAACTTGCTTCTTGGTCTTGATGTTTGTGTAGGAATAGAAACCCTGACTAAGACAAGGACTATCTTCTATTTTAAGCTGTCTTACATACCTCAATGGATCTTCAAAAAATGGGGCAGGTCAGATTGGATGTCTTCATGTCAGAAAGATGCAAACAGATCCATTTGTATGATGCTGAACTAATCCCAATTCTATGTGGTTCAAAGACCTCAACTCAAAACTAGATACATTGAACCTGATAGAATTAAAAGTGGAGAACAAACTTCAACTCACTGGCACAGGGGACCACTCTTGAACAGAACACCAAGAGTGCAGGCACTAAGAACACAAATACATTAGTACTATTCTGGTCTGAAGGTAGAAGCCAAGCTCCACATGCAAATCCTTCTCCTATGACCAGAATGGAAAGTTGGATAGGTGACTCAATGGGTAAATGAGTGGTGATACAGCTATTTAATTTAAGAATTTAGTTAGTTTAATTAAGAGGACTGTGGAGAACCTTTTGGGGCCTCTTGGCAAGAACCTGACATTTGGCCAAGGACAAAGAAACAGGCTTCAGGCAGGAATCTGACATTAGGCCAAGGCCAAGGAAGTGAGCTCAGTCAGGAATCTAATCTTAGGCTAGAACAGGGAAGTAAGTTCAGGTAGGAATCTTAATTTTAGGGTGGAACAGAAGAAGAAGTAGGCATCAGGCAAGAATCTGATTTTGGGCTTGGACTAGGAGATAGGTGCAGATATTTCTGTCATCCTGAGAAGCCCCCAGAAACAGCATTCACCGGAGTGATCGGGGACTTTGTTTATTGCCTTGCTCATTCCTTGACTATTTGTGTTTATTGTATTGCTTGTTCCTCAACTGAGAAAGGAACTTATTGCTTGCATGTAATTAAAGTTACACCACAGCTTTTACACAGGCACCCATGATAACAGAAACAGAACACAAGGTGGGGTCCAAGGGAACAGATGACTCCCCGCGCCCTCCCTACCTGGTTGTACATGTACCGCAACATGAAGTCCATCAGGAAGGACTTCCCCTTTCGGAAGGCCCCAGCAACAGACACAGCAACCACCTCCTTGTCCCTGACGGCCTCGGACAGAAGGATCCGGTTCAGTGCAGCCTCATCTAACTCAAAGGAATGGTCATCTTTGACGATGAGGACTTGGACAGGTCCTGCCTTTCTCACTGGCTCCTCCTCTTCTGAGCTCCATTCACTTGACTTCTCTGAAAACCCACCTGTTGAACAAAGTATCAATTACTTCAGCTAATTATCTCAAAACGCCAAGATATAGGTGCCTCTCAACTCCCAAACAGAACTGAGCATGTTCATTCTAGTCACATGTTTTATATCATTCAGACCATGTCACTTAGGCCAGACCAGAGACTTGTCTTCCAGGTCATACGACACAATCAACCATTATTTTCTTTATAAAATGCTCTACGTCAAAATTCTTTACTAAACAAGGAAAAAAACCTAAGCAAGCACTCAACTTTTTGAACAGATGAATCTCATGATTATATTTTCACATCCGCTATCCTCTAAGAGTAAACAAACGATCCCTGCAGCGCTTCTCATGTCTGCGCATGAGTGTACTGAGAGTGCACATGCACATGCACATCCGTGTGCATACAGGTGGAGGTCACAGGTTTTAATCAAGTATCTGCCTCAATCGCTTTCCACCTTACTTTTCTTTTTTAGACAAGGCATCTCACTGAATCTGGAACTCACTGATTCAACTAGACTGGTAGGCCAGCAAGCCCCAGTGATGTTCCTATCTCCACCTTCCCGGCACTAAGCTTACAGGTGACTGCCACTATGCCTTGTTTTTGTATGGTTGCTGGAGATCAAACTCAGGCCCTCAGGCTTGTACAGAAAATGAATAACTGACTCCGAAAACTTGTATTCAGACCTTTACATGCATTTCCACATCATATCATTAACATGTATTATGAGTGGGCTTACATACATACACACATACATACATACATATTGTTATTTTTATTTATGTGTATGGTATGATAGTACCATGTGTACTGTGTATGTGTGCATCACATATGTGCAGGTGTCCATGGGGGGCAGAAGAGAGCACAGTATCCCTGGAGCTGGAGGTATAGCCGGTTGTGAGCCACCTCATGTGGGTACTGGGAACTGAGTTCAGGTCATACGGAAGAGCGACAAATACTTTTAAACTCTAAGCCATCTCTCCAGACACCATATTTTAACAAACAAAGAAACAGAATGACCCAGATAACCACAGATTTCTGAAGCCAATCAAGAGACCAAATCTAAGAACTCATGAGATAGAAAGAGCTAAGATAAACACTATGCACAGGGTCTTCAAAGAGATTACAGCAGAAATTTCCAGCCTGGGGAAGAAATAAACATCCAATCCTAAAAGGCACTTAGAATAACAAACAGAAAACACAGAAGAACAACACATACTCAGCATGCAAAATACTGCACAAACACACATGCACTTGCCACTCTTCACAAATTAACACTGACATAGAGCAATTGTTAATTTAATATAATAAATTTTATTACAGTGTTCTTATGTATTTAGCACTTTGCTATGTTTCATGAACTCTTATGAAAATCTGAAAATATATCTGTTGTGTTTTAAGGTTTTACTTTTGGTGTTATGTTCTGTCAGGAGTTGATACTTGGATAAAGTATCTAACATAAATCAAACTTTTCCTAAAAATAACACTGTCTTAGTTGAAATAGTAAAATTATTACCTATGGTATGGAAAGCCTCTCTTGTCTAATTAATACTAGTTTGGGCTATTTCAACCCTTTGGAGCTAGATATTACAGTCAATATGATAACTTTGTTTTTTAATTAAAACTGCACTGTACTGCTGGGGAAGCTGAGGCAAGACAATGTTGAATTTGAAGCTAGCCTGGGCTTTGGAGTAAGAAAAGGGTTCCTATGCCCTCTTCTGGCCTCTTCAGGTACTGCATACACATGATGCACAGATGCAGGCAAAACACTCATATACAGAAAATAAAAATAAATAAAACCTTTTAAAACAGATAATACTAAGGATTGTGCTGGTTTCATGTAGTGGTGGTTAGAGATTCTCCTCCAAGATTCATGACTTCATTGTCCCTGAGGATTCCAGTACCAGAAATGGTTTCCCTCTTGTTGAGAGGGTCATAAGTCCAATTAGCGACTTGGTTAGCACAAGCTATGTGTGCCAGCATAACCTCTAACAAAAATCTAAGCATTTGTCATTATACCTGAAGACAGATGTAGTCTTCACTCCTCCTGAATCAAGGAAAACTCTCTTTGCATCAGATGCATCTGATTTTGCTTCATCTTCAGATGAAGATCACAACAGAAAACCACAACCAATCAAACCATGGTGTTATGGACCCCACGCCCAATGGATACATCCACCAGACATACCACACCCACGGCGCAGAGAACATTATGGAAAAGAAGGCAGTAAGACTGTAAGAACCAGAGGATCGTGGAGTTTGCTGTGAGATATTATATATATCTCGTCATAGGTTATTTACTCTCTATTCATAACCCTGCCTTTTCATGGTGCACACCAAAACCTGTGGCCACATTCTTGGATCCTTAGACAGTATGTAATATCTCACGGCAAACTCCACGTAGTATCTCCTAGTCATATCAAAAGCCACAACCATAAAGTCTCGCCAACATGACTGTCCAAACATGAGCCGAACAAGGACCACATCAACAGACATGCCAAAGTGGACAGAAAAAGTCCATGAGGTCTCACACAAAGAACTCCCAGCAACTAAGAAATGCTGAGACCAGGAAGAGCAGCCTTCCCTATGGAAGAGCACACCAATTAGTTATCCAATATCAAATGGCCAGTCCTGATACATACACCATTATACCTGAACAGGACATACTTTAGAATATATATATAAACAATTAATGAAAAAAGAGGCCATGAATTTGAAAGAGGGCAAGTGGGGTATATAGGAGGGCTTAGTGCAGATGCCATGAAGGAGGATGAGCAGGTGAGCTTCCTGGAGAAGACCTGCTGTTTTTCACAGCTTCGATGGGTGTTCCCTGGAGAGGCACAGCCCCAGGGGCTTTGTCCCAGGACTGCTTTTTGCTGTTGATGTGCCTTCTCATGTCAGTCATTGCTATATATCTGGCATGGTGTGACTGGACATGGGGAAACCTTCACTGCCTATATAGGCTAGTGAGGTTACTTCCACTCTATTGAGCAAATTTTCCTGTAGATCAACATGAAGATGAACTTTAGTGAGATAATATTGTTTAGATGAATTAATAATTTTACAGAATTCCTGATTTGATTTAAATAGTTTTTGGAAGTTAGAGTAGTTGATAGGGAGTTTAAGGAGATGATTTATTATGTGTTTTGCCTGAAACACATAATAAAGTTAGAATTAAAAGTAGAATGTGCCCCTCCTTGTAGAATAGGTTAGAAAGTAAGTGCAGTGAGCTTTCAGGCGTACAAGCACATAATTGTACTTGGAAGAGAAAAGCAGGCATGGAACAAGTTAATGATCAAAGAAAACAGTTCATTCTAGATTGGGTCTGAGTTCCTGGATCTTGTGATCTAGGGATGTGGCCACAGGTTTAGGTGTGCACCCTGAAAAGGTGGGGTTATGAATAAACAGTAAATAATCTACAGTGAGTATAAGAACAGAGAGCAAATGATTAGCCAGCTTAGCTGAACAAGACTTCAAAAATAAGACGTCAGATAGATGACGAGTTCTTTCTTGGTAAATACACACTATAGACTGGCTGGCTTAAACTCTGTTAATCAATTACAAAAGAATTATTGCTTTGGGATTGTGTTGAGCTTGTGGAGAAAACACTAGCTGGAAAATGTTCAGTTAGAGATAAGTTTCAAAAGATCATGTAATCAATAATCCTTTTGTAATTCCCTTCTGTGGAATGACTTTAATCTGTTTTTTGAAGAATATGTTTTTGTGGTGACTGTTTTCAGAGAACATGTAATTTGTGGCTATGAGGTAATCTTTTCCTCACACAGAGTACTCTGTCTCAGGTGGTTAAGAGAAAGGTTAAGAGAAAAATAAAGTTGTTGGAGTTTGCTTCGTCCACCAAATGTGTGTGTGAGTGTGTATGTGTGAGATCTCCCCCTCCCCCACCCGCTTTCTCTTTTCCTTCTCTCAGGCCCCAAGAATGTAGAGTGTAGAGAGTTTCTCATTGGTCACAGGGAATGCTGGCCCCAGTGAATCAAGCTTTATTCCCTCAGAAAAAGTTTGCTGAGTGATCAATGGTTGACTTTACACTCAGCCACAGTTTACCCTGTGGTGTCGAAGCTGGCAACAGCTTAGAGGGAGGAAAGGGAAAAATACTGAAATTATATTATAAACTGAAAAATAAAAAGATAATACTGTACAGTGCAAGAAGGAAAACAGAGACCCAAGTGCGGACAAGAACGTGAAGTACACAGAATGCTAATATTTCCCAGGAAGGCAAAACTGTAAGCACACTATTTTCACAGTTGCATACCCAAAGACCCAGAACTACTACTCGTAGAAACTTACCCAAAATAAATCAAAACCAAAAATTTATCCACAGATGTTTATAGTAGCTTTATTCATATTAGTTAAAATTTTAAACATTAAACAAATGCTCCTCAGCTGGGGATTAAATAAACAAACTAGTATATTCATACAAAGGGGTAATATTCATGGATGAAAGGGAATAAAACTACTGATTCATGCAACATGATTTCACCTCATAAATAGCACTTAAATAGCAATACATTATATGGTCCCATTCATATGAAAAAGCCAACCGTAGGCTAAGTAGATGAGTGGTGGCAGAAGTGGAGTAGAAGAAACTGCCTACAAAGAAAGAAAGAGGTATGTGAAGTAACGTAAAGATTATACACTGATTACAGTATCATAACAGGATTGCATACACTTGTCAAAATCATAGGGCAGGATACTGAAAGCATGAATTTTACTTTATACATTAAGCTTCAGGTTTTGAGTTAGAAATGTCATTTATATGACATTATAACTGTGACGCATCTGGCAATAAACTTAAGCGATATTGTTGGTACATAGTGCAATCAGAGTATGTTTGTAATGGGTGAAAAAATGTTCAGATTTGCAGTATTTTCAAAGTGCCATGAGATAAATGCTCCTACCAAGGCCTGTTGCATCTGACTGTGGAGATGGGAAGAGGAGCACACAGTCAGCCACCATGATGCCAATAGCAACAGGCTCAAAGTGGGATCCAGCACAAGGGGAGGCCCAAGGCCTAACACTTACTGAGGCAATGGAGCGCTCACAAAAAGGGATCTAGCATGACCACACTCTGGAAGACCTAACAAGAAGCTGAAAGAGTCAGATGCAGATATTTGCATCCAACCAATGGACAGAAGCTGATGATCTCTGTGGTTGAATTAGGGAAAAGCTGGGAGAGGCTGGGGAGGAGGGTGACCCTGTAGGAAGATCAGCCGTCTCAACTAACCTGAAGCCCGGAGATCTCTCAGACACTGAGCCACCAACCAGGCAGCACACACCAGCTGATATGAGGCCCTCAACACATAGACAGCAGAGGACTGCTGGGTCGGTGTTCAATCAGAGAAGATGCTCCTAACCCTCAAGAGACTGGAGGCCCCAGGGAGTTTAGAGGTCAGGTGGGGTGGAGGGTGTGTAGGGACATCCACGTGGAGACAGGGGAGTTGGGAAGGAGGTATGGGATGTGGAACAGTCGGAGGGTGGATGGGGGGGTGGGAGGATAGAATGTGGAGTGTAAAAAAATTAATTAAAAAAATAAAAATTAAAAAAAATCCAAATCTCATAGGCAAGAAAATAAAAAACCAACTTAAACCACAGATCTAAGTATAAAATAGAAAAAACAGACAAAGATTATAAACAAGCAACTGACAAGAAACATATCATAAGGCTCCATACATAAGAAAAGATATTCAATGTCATGCAAATAAAACTGAAAAGTACACTGATAAAAGCACTTTGATATACCTGATTTGGAGAGATCAAGGGTGTGACAATCCCTTGCATGGATGGTCAGTAACTGCAGGGATAGTAAAATGGACACAGTGTCTTATCTAACAGGAGAGCAAGCAGCTATGAAGAGTGTAATGTATATATCCTCCAACTTAGGTCATCTCAAGGAATTTATTCCAAAGATATAATCACAGAGATACAAACTACCAGAAGCAATATAAATATCCTTCAAATGAGAAACTACTCAATCAACTGCTGCTTATTCACCTACAAAATGTAATACAACTACAAAGAATGAGGAGGCTCATTTGTAAGAAATGCCACTGTATATTTTAATAATCCAAGATATAGCATTAAATGTACAATACATATAACTATGAGAAACGTTTACGTGATTGGGGGGCTTGTGGGGTAGGAAGGAGCACGGCTTGGACAGAGCAGGTCGACAGGGTTACCAGGGGTCAGATCAGTCAGAGAAAGAGATGAGGGAGGATTTGAAACAAGGTGGGCATTGGGCTTATGGAAAGAGGAAAGACCAGTGTCTGGTTGCCCGCTTAGCATTCCTAGCTCTGGACTTGTGGGGTTTTGTTTGTTTGTTCTCTTCTCTTCACAGTACTGGGTATGAAACATCTTATTTTGCTAAACAGACACTCTACCACTAAGCTGTCCAAGCAAGAGTGGCTTGTTAAAAGAGATGCTGTCTCGAGGTCTTTCACGTTAGTGTAACCCCTCATACTTTCCTCTCCTGTACCCCCCGCCCTCCTCCATTAATGGAGACCATAATGGTCTCCATCAGCAGACCCTGATGAAGCCTGTATTACTGTATTATGTATCACCACATACTCAAGTCATAAGATGTAAAGAAATCAGGCTAGTACCAACCTGGAATCTTCATGCCTACCGGCTAGCTTTCACAGTGCTGGAAGGCTCTCTGCACCCTAACAGGGAAGCAAAGTAATCAACAGCCTTACCTAGCTGTGTACTCTGTGAGCTGTAATAACAACCAGGCAATATACGTACACTGTTGCAACAGTGGCATGAATGTTGTGGAGGCAATCAGCCACTCTTCTGAGCAGATAGGATGCCCACTCCAAAGACAGAACCTAGGCCTGGTACTACTAACTGAGCCAAACCTGTGGCTGGCTAGGTCTTATGGGAGAACTTAGTCTTATTCTCCGGCTACATGTACAATGTAATAAACTATCCCCTAAATTCTTACCTTTACATGCATAGATTAGTGCATATCTCAACCCTCACTAGAGAAATTTCTTCTTTCAATAGACAGTAATTAATACAGAGACTCACAATTGGTCATTACAGAGAATAAGATACCCTTAAGTTCTTAGCTCCATATGGGACATCTATCTCACACCCTTTTGCCCTAGAGTTCAGTATTGTCATAACAGAGAGGTGAGAGAGACAAGAAAGACTGTAAGAGCCAGATGCCACTCAACAGTATTTGCCAGACATGACGGGGTCCTTGCACACAGAACGCACAGCAGCTATATGAATACATGAACAAGACCTGCACGAGGCCCTCTCCATGGCTCCCCACAGCAGCTCCCAATGAAAAGAGGTAGTCCATGGTTTTAAGGCATTTATTGTCACTGCAGAAAGAGGATGAGTAAAACCATACCCCACTTCTCAGGGCCGGCCTGAGGTTAAATACCTTTTGCAGGGAGGAGTGTCTGGGAAGGAGACCTTATTAGCTAAGCCTCCAGGCCTTTAGGTATCTCATTAAAATGGAGATCTATCTTGAGTCTACATGACCACAGGTCACATCCTCTATCTGTGGAGGGGCTTGGGACATTGCCCTTTCATGACTGATGGCCACAAATCTATGGAGAACTGCAGCCTCGTGCCAGGAGCCTCATGTCTGGGAACCAGGCAATGCCTGCTGTCCTCTCAGGGTCACCGGGGTTTCTAGCCTTAGCTCAACCAGGAACCAGACTGCCTTTCTTGGTCCTACAAATGTGGCCCCCTTGCCCTTCAGGTTTTCTGTCATGACAAAACAGCAGGCTCTCATTAGACATGGCCATCTGATCATGCACTTATCCACCTTAAAGTCATAATTCATTTCCTTTCTTCAAAAAAAAAAAAATCATTCGATCTCAGGCATTCTATCACAACACCAGAAAAATGAGAAGGAAGTAAACATACTGTTTCAACTTTTTACACACTGGGTTTTATATTCTAAGCAGGAAAAATTTAACCTTATGTGAAATTTCTAAGTCACCAGAAGCTGGTACTCAGCTATTGAATTTTGATATGCAGAAAGGAAAAATCTGAAAAATTTAAAATAACCAGAGCAAATAATCATTATTATATAATAGAAACTATATCAGAAAGTTTTAGTGATTTTCTTAATTGTAAACTTAGTAAAAGAAAGAAAAAAAAGAAAAGAAAGAAAAACCTATATTTTATCTATTCTGGAAATACTAAACCAAGAGAGATAACCAACTCTGAATACAGTGGGGATATTTTAGAGAAAAGACATGATGTCTAGACAGAACCTGAGCTTCTACTGATGGACGGCCCTCTGTCTGAATAAGTGCTGAGAATACATCCATAGTTACACGGGACAGCAGACAGTGTTTACACAGAAGAGAACAACAAAATGCTAGCTCATGAAGGTGAGTCTCAGAGCAAGAGCAAAGCTATGAGCTATAAAGAGATAGTGGTGGACACTTAGGTATTCTGCTGCTGGCACCTCTGAGGATCAGGGTTAAAAGCAGTAATGCAGTTGTGCAACCTCAGAGCCTTGGAAAGAACAAGGAAATCACTTAGCCCAATTTTTATTTATTTGGAAGCAAAATTGCATAAGTCATCCAACATATGCCAGTGACCATGAACACCTATGTATTTGTTTGCTCTTGACTTCACACTGAGAGAACTGTGCATGCACATACCTCAAGAGAAAATGTAAGAAACTAAAGCAAAATGACATTCAAACTCCTCATAGCAATACTGGGGAAACTTCAGTGTTCCTAGCAAAAACACACTAATTAAAAAGGAATAAATCTTTCTGATTTTTAGAACAATTAAATAAATAAATATGTATGTATATATGTCTGTGGGCATGCACACATATGATGTATATACTATACATGTAATTCTTGCCCAAAACAATTATATTTCCTTGACTCTCTCCTAAGAAAATTATCACAATGGTGTATATATATTTATACAAAGATTGCTAACAACATTATTTATATGGTGAGAAATCAGAAATAATCTAAAGGCCTAATCATAAGATACTGTAAATAAATTGTGACACAGGTATTTTATGCAAAATATACAGTCATTTGAAGCCACATTATTTAAAAAAACTAATTATAAGAAAAAACATTCATATATTTAAGCAAAAAAAGCAGATGGAAAGTGAAATCCTAAGAAGGAAAACAACCAATTATGTAGATGTAGAAGTACCTTAGAGCTGGCTTTAGGAGCACTTTCTCCCCAGAATTACCTAGCCCTCTGGTCATGGCTGGAAGAGCTACTCTGAGAAGAGTGGCCCCTCTGCCTGCAGCACCGTCCACCCTGCTCAGGTATCCCCACCATTCCTGGCTCTTCTCTGTGTGAAGAGACTGAAAACACAAACTGGAAACTACAGCACTATGTAACTTACAGATTTTCTTAACAGAGTTCTGGTTCAAATCTTGTCAAAGAAGGGCACTGAGGGTAGTGGGAAGACAGAGTGAAGCAAAGTCTCTGTCACCATCCACGAGAACCTGGGAAATGTGAGAAGACAGCGCTACACCAAGGTTATGAGATCACCCCAACTCCTAACCCTTCAGCCAGATGGCCTGGCACGCAGGACAGAGTCCTCACTCTCATGTAGGTTTATAGAAAGCATTTGATAGGTTCGTAAATAAAATCCAGCAAACAAAATATTAAGCAGTTATGTTAGTATCAGACAAAAATTTGAAGCAAAAATATTACTCTAGAGGTCTACTATACAAAAATAAAAGGCTGAATTCATCAAGAAAACATGATACTGCCATATTGGTAAATTCTTAATAGTTCAAAAGTATGTAAGTAAAGCTTAACAGAAAAGAAGGGAGACTTGACAAATGTACCAACCAATCTGATAATTTTAAAATGTCTATCAGCTTGTACTATCTGATAGATAATATAAAAAGTCCAAACCTTGCTAGTAAATGGAAGAGAATGAAGTATGCATTGAGAAAGTCTGAGCTAGTAAGGATTATAGAAAATACATTTTATAGACGATTAGAAAGTATGGGCTGGGACAAAGCTCAGCTGCCTGCTTTGTAAAGTGAGGACATGAATTAAATATCTAGACCCACAAGAAAAAGTCAAGCATGCTGATGGATATGTGGAATTTCAGTGCTGGCATGATACAGGAAGATTCCTGGGGCTTATTGCCCAGCCAGCCTAGGCTAGTTCCAGGCCAAATGACAGAACTGTTTAAAAGCAAGACAAATGGTACTCAAAAAATGGCATATGGCTTGTGCATGCATGTATGCACACGTGCATGCACGTGCGTGCACACACACACATGCCCACACAAAACTGATATAATATTAGAATATAAAGTAAGCTTCAAAAATATTCAAGATTTTGAATCTTTAGAGGGATGGCTCAGCAGTTAAGAGCACTAGCTTCTCTTCCAGAGGATCTGGGTTCAATTCCCAGCATTCACATGGCAGCTGACAATCATCTATGACTCCAGGGCCAAGAGGTCTGACACCTTCTTCTGGCTTCTGCAGATACTTCATTCTTGTGATGCTCAGACATGTATTCAGGTAAACATTCATATACATAAAATTTTGTAAAAATCTAAAAATAATTCCAACTATGGGTGTTCTAGAGCATGAATTATTTAAATTATAGCTACTAGCCATATGTGACTATAAAACTTCAGGCCACTGAATACATTAAGTATTTGGTTACTCACTGTCACTTGGTCATATTTCACATGTTCAATTGCCACACACAAGTATATATTTTATACTCATGAGTAAAACAGGAAGCCAATGTGGATAATTAATTAACCCAATGATAACAAATTACATCAGCATGTCTTAGAACAAAATTTCCACTTAGAGAAAAATTTATAGCCATGTATATGTATATAATAGGAAATTTAGGTATATCCTATGATTTTAAGATAAAAATAAAAGAATATGTCTAAAAATAATATATGAAATTAGGTAAATACAACAGAAGATACTGAATAATTAGAGATATAAAACATATAAATTTAAAAAAACTTAAACTAAGAAAAATAACAGAAACTAAGAGCAAATTGTGCTATGTGAATGAAATGGGTAAGAAAGCTGTGAACTACAGAAGTTATTCTAGGAAAAAGAAAAAGCATTGATTGTTCTATAACCAATACAGAAATTGAATCAATAGTTCAAAATCTTATTAGAAAAGACAGCAGGTCAAGGTGATTCAATAGACCAGTTTCCTTGAACTGGATCATTATCTTATATTAACTTTTATAAATAACAGAAAAATAAATAGCCTCTGCTCATTTTTATAACCTCGATATAATCTTGATAGTTGAATACTGAAGTCAAATAAAGAAAGTACAAAGAAAGAAATTTAGCTGCAAACATGTTTGCAAGTATCTTAATCAAATGATTAACAAATTCAGCAATGTGTTTGAAAAGCTAACAGCCTAAGTGCCCTAGTTTTATTGTAAGAGCACCAGATCACTGTAATCGAGATTTAGTAATGTACTCAAACATCCTAGTGAAACTAAAGAAAAATTGTTTTGTTCCAATGAATGTCCAAAATAATTGTTAATAAATCTGTTAAAGTTCAATCACCAGTGATGATTCCAAAAACACTTCCTGAGTTCAATTCCCAGCAACTATGTGGTGGCTCACAACTATCTGTAATGGGATCCATTGCTCTCTTATAGTGTGTCTGAAGAGAGCGACAGTGTACTCATACAAATAAAATAAATCTTAAAAAGAAAGGAAGGAAGGAGAGAGGGAAGGAGGAAGGGAAAAGAAGGAAAGAAAGGAAGGAAGGAAGGAAGACAGCATCCCAAGCTGCCTCAGAGGACCAGGTCTGAGTCCATGGCTACACAGCAGCAGGGTCAGGGCTGATGTCTGTGGCTCATATTATCACTAGAGATCATGGGAGTGTCCCTGGTTGGGGCAGCTGCTGAGGACCACGTGGGTGTCCAGGGGCTGGGCAAAGCTGGCCCACCCCTCACAGTATGCAGTGCTCTGGAGAGGTGGCCCCATCTCTCTCACCAGTGACAGCACTCAGGAAAGAAGACCCGGTGCCTTACCCAGGCAGGACAATTGGGGGGGGGGGGGGTTATGAGTGAGCCTGCCCCAGGGCATGATTAAGAGAGAGCTGACCCCCACCCCACTTGTCCACTTGTCTGCTGTGGGGTGGCACAGACACAGAAGTAACGCTCCCCCCCCACCCCTACACCTCCAGCTGTCGGAAAGCTGCTGACAGGGTCATGAGCTTGGGAGAGCTAGCCCTACCCCTCCCCAGCTGCAGCAAGCAGGAAAGCCAGCCCTGCACCTCACCTGGGCAACACACAGCAGAGCTGACCCTGGTGGTAGGGGTACAGGTGAGCCAGGCCTAAGGGCAAGAGCAGGGAGAGTTGGCCCACCCCTAGTCACCTGTGAGGTAGCATGGGTGCAAGGGTGATGCCCTCCCCCACCTTGCCCCTCACAGCTGTAGAAGTTGGGTGAACTTGCCCTGGGGTCATGAGAGCAGATAAGTGGTTACCACCCCTCCCTGGCTGCAGCACTGGGGAAAGCAGGCCCTGCACCTCGCCTGGCCAATACAGTGGAGCTGGCCCTGAGGGCGAAGGCACAGGCTAGCAAGCTCCAAGGGTGTGAGAGTGAGAGAGCTGTCCCAGTCCCTCACAGGCTGCAGCACTTGGGAGAATGGGGCCTGAACCTTGACTGAGCAGCACAGTGGAGCTGGCTGCAGAGGGGTTAAAGTAGTAGGGAGCCAGCCCAAGAGCATGAGAGCAGAAGAGCTGACCCTCCCTCCTGCCCATGGAGTTGAGTGTCCTAGCTAGAGCAGTGCTAGAGAGCATGCCCTGGTGGTGGGAATAAGAGAGAAACCAGAGAGCTGACCAGCTCACATACCACCCAAGCCCAGACCCAGGGCTCGGAACTGGCCCACCCCAAAATCTTTATCATCTGAGAACAGTTGGGACATGTGAAAGGGCTGGTCCTGATGTTCCAAAGCTGTGGGATCTCCACGACACAGGGCAATAACAGGATAACCTGGAGGAGTCCCAGTGAAGATCCAATATCGATGGTGTCACAGTAGTCAGAGATGTTGAACCAGACCAACGACCAGGCAATGAACATTTGCAAGTGAGGATGTATGGACAGAGGTGTATACTGTGGGACATGCTGTGACACACTACAGCTTCCACAATGACATGTTTTCTGTGCTTTGTTCTGTTATTGGAGTGTGTGTGTGTGTGTGTGTGTGTGTGTGTGTGTTTTATTGGGGGAGCATTGGAAGGGCAAAGGGTGAATTGAGGAGACAAGGAGATAAGCAGGAGGAGTGGGGTGCATGATGTGAAACTCATAAGGATTCAGTAAAAAGTTACATTTAAAAAAAAAGAAAGAAACAAGAACAAGTCTTGACCTTATGCAGTAGAACAAGCAGAAGAGTAGAGAGAGTTCTGGGAAGCACACTAGGGTCTCCTGAGGACATGCAATGTTGAGGGGAAAGCATGGCAGTAAGTTGTAGTCAGTTTCAGCCACATTAGCCCTTAGTTCAGGAGCAGCTATCCGTCTCACACACTACTGCCAGCCCCCTTCCCCAGACTCCTAAGTGAGCAGGTTAGACTCAGAATGGGCAATAAGGACTTTGTTCTTCAAAATTTGGCATCACTGTTGAATGTAGCTTTGATTATGGAATGGCACCCACGAATAGGAAGCCATTCTTGAAGACTTTCATATAGACTTCCAAAAGTTCCAAAGGACCAGCACATCTCCCACTTCATGTTTCTTTTTGTCCTTTGAAAAATCAAAGAGGATTCAAAAAGTCAAGGAAACATGCAGGGGAAATTAATCACTTCACATCCTCAAAGAAATGTACAAGCGACACGAGAAGACCTGAGTTTATAGAGCAAGCTAACCCGGGGACAAAAACAAACCAAAACAGTTAAAACAACAAACAATAAATAACAGCAAACCATAGGGGAAGGCAAGACTGTGATGTCTATAGTCACACACACTAGATTTAGATGTCCATTTCTCAGCACATCTCAAGGCAACAAACACAATGAGTGACTTATTTAAAAGAAAACCAAAACAAAACACAGACATTCTCCCAAAGAAAACATACGTGCTAGAAAATGAGTTTAAAACTTTCTTACAGTACAGTAGAATACACAGTGTGTCAAATAAACACCAAAGGGGATATTGTATGTTGAAACACTCACAGCAAGTCAGTACTATATGAAAAAAGTAAAGATCTTAGCAAAAGTAAACATATGGGCAATCATAAAAGCCAGTATTATTTTACAACAGAATGAATGTGGTGCAGATTTCAGTGAAGAGATAAAAAACTTAAAAAGAAAAAACTCCATTGCTGAAATTTTTAAGTGAATTGATATTTTATTGGGAGGATTTAAGGGCAGATTTGAGCAAGGAAAAAAGTCAATAAATTTGAAAATAGGTCAATTTTTAATTATTTAGTCTAAGAACCAAAAAAAAAAAAAAAAAAGGAGGGGTTTGATAGATTACTCAGTTGGTAAAGTATTTGCTATGTAAACATGAAGATCTGCAGTCCCATGTAAGAGCCTGTGCAATTGTGCATGTCTGTGTTCCTGTGCATGTGAGGCAGACACAGAAGGATGCCTGGGGCTTGACAACTAGATTGGCTTCCAGGTTTTGTGAGAGACACTGTCTCAAAAGAGAAGATGAAAACGATTGAGGAACCCACCTGACATTAACCTCTGGTGTGCACACACACACACGAATACAAATACATATACAAAAAACAAAATTATTTTTAAAAGTGAATACACCCTAAGAAACCTGAGAAAACCACAAGTGTGCCAGCAAATACATTGGAAGAATCAGAAAGGTAATTTGAAAACTAGTAACCGCAAACTTCCTACTTGATGAAAGGTATGGATTAGATAATTTTCACATTTTTTTTGGCAATAAAAGAATATTCCTAAATAACCAATGGATCACAGCAAAAATTCAACAACTAAATGCAAATCAAAACAGTAATGATCCATAGTCATTAGAATAGCTTAAGTGGAGGCTGGAGAGACGGCTCAGCAGTTAAGAACACTTGGCTGCTCTTCCAGAGGATGCAAGTTCAGTTCCTAGCACTCACATGGTAGCTCACAACCATCTGCTACTCCAGTACCAAGAACTCTGATACCTTCTCTTCTGGCCCCTCAGGCTCTAGGCATGCATGTGGTATACAGATATGCATGTAGACAAAATATTCGTGCACATAAAATGCACATAAAATTTTGAAACCCCTATTTAAAAGTTACCCAAAATATGGAAAATTACAGAAAAAAAAAAGTGTTGAAAGACTAACGTGAGCTTGCTGTTGGTGAGAGTCTAAATGATTCAGGTGATATAAAAGCAGCACAGTAATTCCTCAAAAAACTATCAAGTGATTCAACAATTACACTTCTACTTAAACCAAACTGAAGAGTTTGGGACTAATTTCTTTGGCGGAAGAGACTTCAAGACAGTCACGTGTCATGTGGTTATTAGTGATCACTCTTAGGATCTACAGTAAAAAGAGCAAGTGTGGTAAAAGAAAACAGAATGCACAATCTGAGGAAAAGAGGGGCACTAGGAAACTCAGTGTGGGGCCAGGCTTTGCACCGGAAGAGAAAAGGAGACAGAGTAAAGGAAGCAACGCCCTCCAGATGAGGACTATAACCCTGGAACTTATAACAACGGAAGATTATCATTTCCCAAAAAAAAAAAAAAAAAAAAGGGAAAGGATACAGGGTCTCAAATAGAAATCTGCATGCCATATTTACAGAAAAGTTTACATTAAGTAGCTTAAAGTATGGAAAAATAAACAAAATATGATATGTGTATATACATATACAGACACAATGGAATATCATGTCTTTATAGAAGAATCCTGAAATATGCTGAAACATAAACAAACAGAAAAATACTTACACTGCACTTACATGAAGCACTTACAGTAGTCAAAATCACAGAGAAAGGGAGTACAGTATCAGTCTTAAGAGCTGGGAGATGGAGGGTGGGAAAGTGCTGCTTCACAGGTAGAGAGTTTCACTTTTACGACTAGTTTAAAATAAATATGGTGATGAATACAAAACAATATGAGTATTTATGTGACTGAGCCAAACATTAAAATGGTAAAATGTATATTTTGCAATAAAAATATACTTGAAAAAGTAAATACTATCATTTAAAAATCAAGTAAGAGAATATATTTCAACCTTCAGATAAGGAAAAATTATACTATAAAAATCATAAACCATAAGGGAAGTATTGATTAACTTGACTACATTTAAACATAAAATGTCTGTTTACAAAGAGCAAAGCCATATCACAAAGTAGGAAAAGGGACCCAAAGATAAATAAAGAACTCAGAGAATCAAGAAGAAGAAAAAAACTATTAAAATAAGCAAAGAACAAACAGACATAGAGTGGACCATGTGGACATGAATAAACACAGAGACTGGTGCTCACACATCAGTACAGGCAGGCGGAGAGAGTGACAAGACACAGCATGAAAAAAATATTTTTGGAAAAATGCACACTCTAGATTCCGATTATATTATACTGTGAGATTTGTCTCCTAGAAATGTCATAGAAGCTACACCCACGAAACCTCATCAATATGGCTGACTAAACAATATCTGAACAAGGACAATACTAACAGACATGCGAACGTGGAAGGCAGAAATCTCACAGGTCTTCAACCCTACACAAAGGACTATAGCAACTAAGGAGTACTGAGAGCAGGAGGAAGAGTTATCTCCAGGGAAGAGACCCCAAATTGGCTATTGAATACCAAATGGTCAGTCCTGGAATCACTTCCAAACAAGTAACTTCATATCAGCTGAGCCATATGATTTATAGATTTAGGAATATAGGTGCATGCACACCACACACACACACACACACACACACACACACACACACCAACAATTAAAGAAGAGAACCTGAGAAAGCACAAGGGGAGCGAGTGCATGGAAGAGTTAGAAGGAAAAAGGGGAAGGGAGGAAATGACATCATCTAATCTTAGTTTCACAAAAACAGACAGACAGACAGACAGACAGAAAACCCGTAAGCATAAAATTAAGGCAGTCCTGGTGGTACCAGTCTATAATACTGGCTACTCAGGAGGCTAAAGTAGGAGGATAAGCTCAGCACCTGCCTAAACTACAGAATGAGTTCAAGGTTAGCCTGAGTAACTTAGTGAGACTCTGTCCTACAATAAGAAGCAAAAAAACTGTGCTGAGAATGAGGCTCAGTGGTAGAGTGTGAGCCAAACTCAACAGGGCACTGGTTCAGTCACCAAGACTGAAGGAAAGGGAAAAAAACTATTAATTAGGTACATATACTTCTTTGCTTAGGGGAACCATTCACATTATTGTGAGGATAGGAACACCAAGTGTGTAAACATGTTCACCTTTGTGGGAGGAGGAGTCCATGGAGGAGGGCCACGGAAGAGTAAGGGAAGACTGATAGGGTTCATCAGGGGAGTGTGGACACTGGGGGTCATTATTATGTTAAAGCTGACTTTGTATACTTTATATGCTCTTTTATAAAGGTATTTATATGAATTTTTATAGAAAAAGAAAGGAAAATGTTCAAACCTAAAGACCTTTTCAAGAGTGGAAGTATTTTAGGGCGAGTCATCTTCCTAATGAGCATGGAATCTAATTTGTAGTTAGTCTGGACTAAAGGTAAGTTTAAGAGGGGGCAAAGGTGTATCCCAGGAGTCTTTAAAACAAGTTGGTATCAGAACCTAAGTCTATGTGTGTACTGTGCACATGTTTATATGAGCATGTGTCTGTGCATGTGTGCACATGTGAATGTATGTGTGTACAGGTGTGTCCATGTATATGCACATGAGTGTGTGTGTGTCTGTGCATATTTGTGTATATGTATAAAAACTGTATATGGAAAAAGAGACAGTGGAATCAGTTAACTGAGAAAATCTTGGGAGGTGTGAATATACAGCACATGTTATATAAATGTATGAGTCATGCAGCACATGTCATATACATCTATGTGTCATGTAGTACATGTCGAACCTAACAGGAATTTAGAAATTTGTGTTGTTTTGTTTTATGAGGATGAGGTATGTGGAAAAACATCCCCATAGGGTCACATGCTTGAACACTTGGTTTACTGTTGGTGGCACTGTGTGACAATGTTGTAGAACTTTTAGGAGGTGGAGGCTTGATGAAGGAAGTGGGTCAATGAGAGTGGATCCTGAGGTTTTGTAGCTAGGCCCTGCTTCCTGTCTGCTTTTCCTGCTTGCTGTTAATCTCCCTCCTAAATCATAAGCCCTAATAAACTCTTCTTCTTTAAGTTGTTTTTCTCAATTAGCTCATCATGAAAACAAGAAAAATAACTAATATAATTAGGCACTGACACTTTTTAAAGAAAAGGCAATAAGCAATATTGCCCTTAAACAATAGCCCAGTTCTATGTTCTAGAAAGTCAACTTCACACTTCAGGAGCCAGGAAGAGAGTAGGACCTTGATATGGAATGTACTCTGTTTCCTCCGTGTCTATAAGAAGAATGTGGCATCCTGTTTAGATCTGGCCTCTGTCTTGAGTAACTCTTCATTCACCAGTTTTTCCATCTCCTGCATATAACTGACCATAGTAGTCCTGATCATCACAACCTCATGCATCCCCTCTGTCATAATAATCCTGACTGTGTAAATGCCTGTTGCTGGGTATATGGTCTTTTTGCTAGAGAGACACCAGCTCTCTTCTACTCTAGTTAAGCTCCATTCCACCACCATGTTCTTCAGCTTCTTTGACATTATTTGTAGGCAAATTCACTTGAACTCTTAGACTGCTGGTCATATACAACATCAGTGATGGAACTTATCTAAAGAATAGGTCTTCCCAATCTCCTTGTATAGTATACAAACTCAGCTCACATGTTCTGAGATAGCAGGCTGGGGTCAGGGTTTTCCTGATTCCCAGCATGACAGGCCTGAGTGGACTTGGGAGAGAGTGGCTGTGTCCTCTGAGATAACCTTGGCTCTAAACCCAGGAGCATTGACATCATAACCTTGTATTACACTGTGAAAACTTCTCCTACCTTAAAACCTACACTTGAATCTGGACCTTGACTTTGCTCTAAGACCCTGGAAACATGGTGCTTTTTTATTCCAGTACTTCTTTACTTTCACTTATTTCTTTGGCCCACTTCTAACATTCTAACTTTGCTTCTTGCTTCTTTCCCTGCCGCATATGATGCTCATTGCTGGCTGTACTAGTGAGGCCTCAGGTCTCATGACTCATTGCGTTTTCTCTTTTTTTCAAATCTGTTTCTCTTATTTCCAAGCTTCAAGTATGCACTTAACAAGTGGAACTCTTGTTAAATAAGTCCCACCTCTTCCCTCTCAATATGAAGCCATTCACCACAGTTCTCTCATGGCTCTACTATATCCTGACCATTGTCAGTCTCCCCTCAAAAACAAACCCAGAAACCTGAAACTTCCTAACCTAAAGTTTCCACAAATGCCTTTTCTACAAATAGAAATTTCTTATATTTACTGTACAGCTAAGATGAAGTTTGTTTCAAGGTAGCCCAAATTAACACTTTATTTCAAACATTTTTATAAGATACTATTGTACTATCAGTTTTTGTCAAACTAGAAAACTAAATTCTTGCATTGTATCTTTAGTTTTAGAGAAAGTTTACAGAAATAGACAAAAAGGCATACACTGTTGCTCTGTTTCCAGCAGATGTGCTCCAGCCTGCATTCAAAGACTGCTTTTTGGGTTACTGTTCCTGATCCTCATCTGTCCCCTTTACCGCCCACACTTCCAAACTTTATCTACTTTTCTAGTCCAAAGTGATTGAGTTTACAGAGCACTGATTTCTTCCACCAGCTTATTCCTAAATAAGCTTGTTGCGACAGCCTTGGGCATTGTTCTAGCTTCTAGTCCTCAGTACAAGAACTGTAGAAATAACCAACCCTGGGTTACATACTAGTCTAGAACACAGAAATTGTGGTGCCTCTGGCAAGTTCCTTAGGCTCTCTAATCTCAGATTTCCCAATCATTAAAATAACAATAACAATGCCTACCCTTGAAAGGCCAACTCTTCAGTACTTCCATATACCCAAACTTCCTTCATGCAGACTCAGGCTCAGGGGGTGGATTCTCAGTGGAGTTCACATACCTGCTTCCCAGTGGTGACTCTGAGTAGGATCCTCAACACCACCCCAACTGTGGTAAACAGCATTCTGCTCTCTGGCCTCCCTGATCTCTGCAAAAAGGCATTGTCCCCTCAGTAAAAGAACCCTCATCTCAAAGTTCTACAGGGTCCTGGGCTTTTGTTTGCAAATGACTTTCCTGTTCTTTACCTGAGAATCACTGTCCTTCCAGAGTCTGGGTTATCTACTCTGCCTTGTTCTTGTCTCTAAGCACCCATGGACTATTGCTTCTTGTGAGAGCCTGGTCTCCATACCCATACTCCAACCCACACTTGTAAAAGCACTCCATGGCGTCATGCCACAAAAAGTAAATCAGAAGAAAACCCTAGCTTCCAACTACAGTTCTCTAACTTACAAAGTATATGACTTTAAGTCATTTATCCTACCAGTGACTTCCAGTTTTTCCATCTGCAAAATAGGTAAGACATGAGTGCTTTAAGGGCTAAAGAGCAAATGGGACGATTCAGATGGGTTTGCATTGGAACCGCCATCACACACCACTACACAGGTACTGGGAATAACATGGAATTAAGGTAGGAATGGTTAGCATCGCTGTGAAAATTTCTACCTCTTACCACTGTATTTTCTAAATAATTTATAGATACTTCACAGCAAGTAAAAACCTAAATAGTGAAGCATCCCCACAAAACACTGAAGTCACATACTACAATTCCAGTGTTTATTGAAAGTTTCCAGTGGACAAATAATAACTGTGACATTTCCCCATAATTTATCACTTATGTTGATATTATTCTGATGACTTTGGAGTGAACTGTTAGGAAGATGATTATTAAACATAAATGAGCTAAGAGACTGTTTCTCAAAGTGACATCACAGGCTAGCTATTCCTCAGCTACTTACAACACTAATTAATCAAAAGACAAATTTCCAGACCTTACTCCAGACCTGTTGACTCAAAACCCCTGGCTGTATGCTATGGGGACCTTTAGTTCTATTAAGTTTCCACTGTGATCTTATGTAAATCCCATTTGAGAATGGCATACCCAAGAGGGGAGGGGGCCCCACTATCTAAAAAATCTGTAACCAAAGACTGAAGAATAATGAACCAAAACATAATAAGAAAATTTTTAACTCTCAGAATAAGTTTCTACATGCCTGGCTCCTAGCTGGATGGAGTCAACAATCCAACCCAGAGAATCATACTAATATCTGAGTTGAACATATGCACCTTCACTGTGATGGTCAACAGTGTTCAAAGGCCTACTGTAGAGGGAGAACAAGAATGCAAAGAGACACTAGAAACCTTCACCCACGTTTTCAAAGGAAGCAAAGACTGTATCTGCAATATTGAAATCCAGGCTTGGTGATCTTGGAAATGAAATTGCTTCTGACTACTGCCTGCCTGCCCCACCTCTCCACAGCAACCAGGAATCTAGAATACTCTCAAATGTAAACCTTGCCCACAGAATAAGCCGATCTTGTGACCACCGCATCAATGGAAGGCATTATATAATCTTTTAACAAAGGAAAGCAAGTAACTAACTAGAAGGTACAACTATCCTCTCAGAAAGATAGACAGAAATAGAACTCAGAATCGGAGAACCAAGGAGCACTGAACTCCCCCAGTGGGCGTGAACTTTTAAAACAATTGAGCACAATGTTTCTCTATGCACCACCTGTCTGTGGTTTGAGATCCGCATTGGTTCCAATCATAAAATTAGTTTATAGGGCTTTAGTTAGGATGTTGATGAGCTAAGCACTGCGCCTGCAAGAAATCTGGAGCCCAACCCTACAAGGCCGCCCAGCCTGCCCACACTCCTCCAGATCTGGTCAGGAACAGCGGAGCGGGCGGGGCGCGGTTTCTCCCGCATCGCTGCGCTCCTCTCCTCTCTGCCTGCGTGAGCACCGCCCACCCACTCGCGCGTGAACCCACTAGGCCCAGCCCTTCCCTAGGCCCGGTGCTGAATCATGAACCCAGTATCTGCACAAGGGAAAAATCGAAGAACAAAGCCAGATTTGAGGCTAATCTGAATTAGGCGAAAGGTCCGAGTCAGCCAGCAGGCTAGAAACCCCAACTCTGCTCGCCTTCTTCCCCATTTCTCCACTAACCCCAAACTGAAGTAAGTGTACAGTACCAGAGACTCTCAGGAGGGTACCCCATCTCCCAGGCTGCTGAGATGCTTCTGCAGCAGTGTCTGAACCCGCGCGCGCTCCACCTCATTGTTCCACCGCCCGCCCAGAGCCCGCCAGCATCCGAGTAAGCCCTTGCCCCAGAAAGCTGGTTGGGGCTCCGCCTGATCCGGATCGACCCTGTCCCCCTCTTTGCCCGCAATCACAGCCCTAAACCACCTTCTGCGCCCACTTCCAACCAATCTCTAGGGCGGAGCCCAGAGTCCCCGGAGCAACGGTGTGGGTGCTGTCCAAATGCTGGGAAGAGGCGGCACAGGATGGGGAAGGAGCCGCAGGCCCGGCCTGCACCAGGCTCAGCCCTGGTGACAGCGCGATTCCTCCGAGCAGTGAGGAATCTTTGGCTGCAGAGGCTGGATCCCAGCAGGAGAAAACACAGGGCTAGACTCTATGAAGGCCGCACAAGTTACCGATTGCTACTCACCCCAACTGTTTCTGTCCCTGCGGCTCTTGGCCATGGCGGTCTGTGGGCTGGTGTGGTGAGGCGCTGTCACTGTTCTTGCGGTCTTCTCCAGCTTCTCCAGCGCCCCGCAGGTTTCTGGCAGTTAAGAGGCTCTGTGCCCGTTCTGGGCGCAGTTCGCTCAGATCCTGAGGATGTTGCTGTGGCGCTGGTGGGAGGGGAAAGCTGATGAACGGAGCTCAGCATCACCAGCTGGAATTCACACAAATATCAGCGTCACACCCTCTGTACCTTGGCCCACCCCCAGACTGTGAAGACAGTGACAGACTATATACTGCATTGTTTTCAACAGAAAACACACACAAATAAATAGCACCCCTGTAGACTTTCACAGAATTTAAAAGCTTTATCTAGCAACAGAAATATACAAACCATCACTATTCTGGCTGTTCCAAAACATGCCAGCAACAATTGGACAGGCTAGAGGCTCATTGTAATTTGTAACTGGCTTAGTGTCTAATTGCAACATCTACCCCAAAGTTGCAAAGACTACCTGAAGATTTTACACACACACACACACACACACACACACACACCCTTGAACTAAAATAAGGCTCCATAGTCTGGGTGGTTCAGGGTGCCTTGGCAGCCATAAACGTTGCAGGCAAATATGAAGGAAAAGCAAAGTGCAACAAACACTTTAAAAATACCCTTTCTTGGGGGCTGGTGAGATGGCTCAGCGGTTAAGAGCACTGACGGCTCTTTCAGAGGTCCCGAGTTCAATTCCCAGCAACCACATGGTGGCTCACAACCATCTGTAATGGGATCCAATGCCCTCTTCTGGTGTGTCCAAAAACAGGGATGTACTCACATAAAATAAATAAATCTTTTTTTAAAAAAATACCCTTACTCTTTGTTTTTGATGTTTCTGCCTCTCTACCCCAAGCTTCTGGTGCGGTCAGCGTCCTACAGACCCCGTCCCTTCCTGCTCATTGGCCATTCAATACTTTCACCCCATCTATCCCCTCAGTCTTCTCTTGCCTATACTCTACTGAGCCACACACTGCCAGCCTCTGAAGGACTACATTCCTGCTCTCTACCTAAGTAGAGCATGTTACAAGCAACTCCTCACTTCTGTAAAACCCATATCCCCTTTTAGTGAAGTAATCTATGGGTTAATACTATGAGACTGGACATTACAAAAAAAAGCCTCAGTAAATAACTATGTACATAGTGTGTCTTCAACTGTTGCCCAAAGATTTTGACTTCAGCACATCCTGGTATCCTTGTCTGAATTAATTTTATATTATTTTTAAATGGAAATTTTAAAACAATTCTATAATTTCTTTACATTTACAGTTAGCAGTTCTCATTCTCTCTCCCTTTCTCTCCCTCTCTCCCTCCCTCTCTCTCTCTCTCTCTCTCTCTCTCTCTCTCTACACACACACACACACACACACACACACACACACACACACACACCTTTTATATGTTGAGCACCCCTAGGATGGTTTGGATAAGATTATCTCTCAATAATCTTCGACATTTGAACACTTGGTCTTCAGTTGGTGGCATGGTTTCAGCAGGTTTACCAGGTGTGGTCTTGCTGGAGGAGGTATGTCACTGAGGGCAGGTTTTGAGAGAACTTGCTTGCTGCTTGCAGTTGAAGATGTGAGCTCTTAGCTGTTCCTAGCATGCTGCCTGCCTGCTACCATGCTTCCCAGCCTAGATAGTGATAGACTCCTCCTTCTAGAACTGAAGCCCAAAATAAATCCTTTCTCCTACAAGTTTCCTTGGTCATTGTCTTAGTTAGGGCGAGAATGAAACATCACAACCAAAAAGCAAGTTGTGGAGGGTTTACTTGGCTAGACTTCCATACTGTTGTTCATTATTGAAGAAAGTCAGAACAGGAACTCAAACAGGCCAGGAACCTGGAGGCAGGAGCTGATGTAGAAGCCATGGAGGGGTGTGCTTACTGGCTTGCCTAGCTTACATTCTTTAGGACCCAGGATCAAGGATAGAACCACTCAAATGGGCTGGGTCCTCCCCTATCAATCATTAATTAAGAAAATACCCTACAGCCAGATCTAATGGAAACAGTTTTCTCAATTGAGGTTCCCTCCTTGAAGTGAACTCTAGTTTGCATCAAGTTGACATAAAATGAGCCAGCACAGTTATGGTGTTTAGCACAGCAACAGAAAAATGACAATAGATTCATGAACTCTTTAAAAAAAATGTTCAATGCCACCCTTATTTTTAAAGTATGTGTGTGTGTGTGTGTGTTTGCATGTGCGCGTGCCCGTGCGTGTGCATGCAGATGTTTGTGCTTGTAGAGGTCAGAAGAGGATGTCTAGTGCTCTTTTCTGTCACTTGCTGCCTTGTTCTATTGTGACAAAGTTTCTAATTAAACCTGGAGCTCACCAATTAGGCCTGTCTGGCTGTTAGCAAAGCCCAGAGATCCTGTGTCTCTCCCCTAGTTAGCACTGGGGTTACAGGTCCCTGCTCTCCGTGGCTTTTTCCACAGGTACTAGAGATCTGAACTCGGGCTGTCATACTTACACAGCCAGCGTTTTTATCCACTGAGACATCTCTTCAGCCCTCCTGCTTTTTAATATTCAAGATTCTCTAGATTTAGCTGAAAGGAGCCTCTTTGAGTCTGCTCCTGTATTTTTAAATTAACATTTGCCTAACTTATTTTAGGTGCTTCCTTGTTTTCTGGCACAAGGAAATGTTTCAGGGTTCCCCCCTGTTTCTCTGCCTCAGAACTGGAATGAGGCATTTCTCCAGGCAGCTATGGCTCCTTTCAGGTTGTGGTCACTGCTGCTAGAGTGCCACTGTTCTCTGCTTCTCTCTGTAGGCATTTCTGGAATAGTTTACCTATGACAAGATATTGCCTCACAGCCCAGGTTGGACTTGATCCCTGGTTTTCCTGATTCCAACTCCTGAGTAATCCATTATAAGACATGCTACTGCCATGCCTAAATTTATTTTACTTTATTATATTATAGTTTGAGACAGAGTCACATTATGCAATCATGGTTGGTCCAGAACTCACTATGTAGACCACCCTGGCCTGCAACTTAGAGATCTTCCTGCCTCTACCTCCTGAGTACTGGGATTAAACATGTGCGCTACCATGCCTGAGCTCTGAATTTTATTTATTTTTTAACCATGAACTTAATAAACTTGAAGGAAATATTTTATATGAAAATAAACATAAAGAGTTATTTGTTGCATGTGGGGAGCTATTATTATAAACTACTAGAGTCAAGGGAAATGCTTACACATTGCAGAGCAGTTGAATACGAGGGAATATAACTGCACAATGTACCAGTATGTGTCCTTAAAATAAAATCTCAGAAAATCATTCTAAACTGGTGTGATTTCCATCCATTTCAATAGATGATGGCTCAAAGAACTAATAAAACCCTTCCATAAAATAGAAATAGCTATAAGATAATGTTTCTGTGTACCTATGTGATAAACACAGTAGAAATAAACCAGGAGACTATGAGATGGGTTGCTGATGGAGGTAGGTAGGACCAGGTAAAGAAAATGGCAGGAGGGGCTGCGGTACTGATGTTCTCCAAGTACAGCCTGTGCACATGCTCTCTTACAGTCGACACTGCTTCACATTCCCAAGAGAAACAAGTAAACTAGCCAGCATGTGGACAGAATGTGTTTTAGACCTTTGGCTACCATCAAGTACAAGATATGCAAGGAACGAATGTTCACTACAAAATCGCACTTAACATAAGGTGAAGTCGGGCGCTGTTCGGCAGGCGAGACACTTGCAGCCAAGCCTGACAGCCTGGCCAGGGTAGAAGGGTTAAGGTCATTGGTTAGAGCCAATCCCAGCGGCTATTCTCTGACCTCTACACATCCTCCCCTCCAAATAATAAATGTAAAGATTAATCAATAAAATAATGGTGAACTTAACACATCACTTGGGAGGCTGAAAAATGAAGATTTCAAGTCCAAGGCCAGTCTAGGATAAACTCAGGGCCAAAGTGAACTACATAGTAAGTTCCTGAAAAAATGAATAAATAAAAATTATAGCAACAGGAGCTGTATTTTTTTTTTTTTTTGTAGTTTAGTTTAGTTAGTTTTGTATTGCTTAGCATCCATGGGTGGGAAATTATGAACGTACTAGGATTAAAGAGATATAAAGCATCTAATGACAGAAATAGAGACTGAGTTACCTAAGGTGTAGTAGGAGAGAGAGGATAGAACGAACTCAGAGACACTGAAGTATAATCTAAGGTATTAGTATGACATAATAAAAACGCAAGTAATCTGAAAATGTAAGTAGCCAAAAGTTCTCAAATGTTTTGTATGTCCCAAGTAAACACATGTAAATGGCCAGTAGGACATCTTTAGTTGTTATAGAAATGCAAATCAAAACTGAATGTGACTATGAGCAAAAGAGACAACAGAAAGCACTGATGAGTATGTAGGGAAATTGATGTCTTCACACACTATAGGTGAAAACATAAAACGCTACAGTAACATGAGAAAGAAGTCTGGTAGTTATTCAAACTAACTACAGGATTGCTGTGTGATTCAGCAATTCTCCTTCTACAACGGAAGTCCACACAGAAACTTGATTAGAAATGTGTTAGTGATATGGAGGAAACAGAAGCAGCCTGTGGTGGTTTGGATGAAAATGGCCCCCATAGGTTCAGAGAGTGAGTGACATTTTTGAAAAGATTAGGACTTGTGATCCTGTTAGAGTCCTTATAGCATTACTGGTGAAAGTGTGTTACTAGGTTGGGCTGTGAGGTTTTAGAAGCTCAAGCCAGGCCCAGAGTCACTTTCTCTCCTTGGTGTCTGCCCACGCAGATGTAGGATGCTCATTTACCTCTCCAGCACTGTGTCTGCCTGTAAGGTGATATGCTTCCCTCCATGATGATAACAGACTGAACCTCTGAACGGTAAGCCAGCCCCAATTAAATGTTTTCATTTATAAGAGTTATTGTGGTCATAGTGTCTCTTCACAGCAACAAAACCCAACTAAGACACATCTCAATGCCAAATAAATAACAGGTAAACAAAATGTGAGATATCCATACAATGAAATACTATTTAGTCAGAAGGAAAAAATAAATACTGACACATGCTACAATACAAATAAACTTCGAGGTAAAGCTCATGCATCTCAAAAATCTTAATATTTAAACTGTTTTCTCCTGTGTATCCTCCATTAATCTTTCTACTTGTATTTTTGCACATTCATTTTACCTCATCATAAAGTCCTTCCTAACTTAGTTTTCCCATCACTGATACCCAAACCTGATGCTCCCATCTGTATTATATAAATAAATCTATAGCAAGCAGTTTGAAGAGGTATTTATATCCATTAGCATGCTTTTGCATGTATCTCAAAAAGGCTTACAAACTGTCACATGAAACAGGTTGACCTTGGCGGTTAACTGATTGGTTCAAACATGTGGATTATACTAGTTAGGAAGTAAGCTGGGCTATGTAAAACAAATTCTAATGGCTTAAATAAAAATAAATTCCTTCAAATTGAATAACATGAACATCCAAGATGGTACCTTCAATAAGAAGAATAAGATTTGTATTTTCTTCCATCCTTTACTTTGGGCTTCTATCATGTGATCCAAGCTACCTACTCTATCTAGCTTCAACATTATCACGTTCAATTAACCTGTGAGTTCAATTAACCTGTGACTATTAAGGGGCATACCTAGGACTTCAGACATAGTCTTCCTTAACTCTCTTTGTAGATCGACAACCAATCTCCCTGTAGTAATTAGGACCAGGAGCAGCAATCAATACAATTCGCTCTCTGGTCTGTTGGTTCTATGGCATGAAGAAGCTATGCAGTAGCTTCAGCCCCCAGTTAATAAAACGGTGACTTACTTATATGAGAGAAAGCATCTGTCCCTTGGCCAGTTAGACCTTCAGACTCACTAAGCCCAGTGTGTAGAGAATAAGTTACAAGGACAAAAATTCTCTAAGAATTATTAGGAATAATCTAAGAGCAATGATACTTCTACCTCCTGGTTGACAAATTCAGGCCATGGGTTATATATGGGCATTATATATATATATATATATATATATATATATATGAATAATGGATTAATTTGCATGCCATGTCGACATGTCTTCATGGGTGTCTTAGGGTTTTACTGCTGTGAACAGACACCATGACCTCCATGGCCCAGGGAGTGGCACTATTAGGAGGTATGGCGTTGTTGGAGTAGGTGTGTCACTGTGGGTGTGGGCTTTAAGACCCTCATTCTAGCTGCCTGAAAGTCAGTCTTCCACTAGCAGCCTTCAGATGAAGATGTAGAACTCTCAGCTCCTCCTGCACCATGCCTGCCTGGATGCTGCCATGTTCCTGCCTCGATGATAATGGACTAAACCTCTGAACCTGTTAAGCCAGCCCCAATTAAGTGTCCTTATAAAAGTTGCTTTGGTCATGATGTCTATTTACAGCAGTAAAACCCTAACTAAGACATAAGTTAGTACCAGGGACTGGAGTATTGCTGTGATAGGCCTGACCATGTTTTTGTTTGGAAGAATGTGGATTTGGGGACTTTAGATTTGGAAAGTTATGTTATGCTTTAAGTGGGGCTTAATGGGCCATCCTAGTAGGAATAAGGAAGACTTTGTTGCTGAGGGTGATTTGAACTGTGGGAGCCTGGTTCTAGAGGTTTCAAAGGAGAAGAATTTTAGTATGCGGCTGAGAGACTATTCTTGTGATATTTTGGTGAAGAATCTGACTGCTTTTTGCCATTGTCCAAAGAATCTGCCTGAGGCTAAGGTGAAGAGACTCAGATTAATTGCATTGACAAAGCAAGTCTCAGAAATGTCCATCATAGACTTTGTTCTCTGGTTAAGTTTCATGAAAAGCATTTGAACAAGCATAGCAAGCTTACAAGGGAAAAATATGAAATATATGGTTTAAATATTAAAGGGGCACCAGGAAGTAAAATGGAGCTAAATCCTATGTTCTAGATAGCAGATTAAGGGAGTAGGACTCTGTGGCAAGATCCTACCCAGCTAAATTTAGATTCAGGCATGGTGGTACACACTTTAATCCTTGGAGATAAAGCCAAACAGATCTCTGAGTTCAAGGCCAGCCTGGGACAGAGCAAGTTCTAAGTGAAGAAAAGCTTAAGTCCAGGTGTGGTGGTACACACCTTTACTCGAAGCACTGATAAAGTTGAACAAGGGGGGCATATTCCAGCCCCAACAAGCAGCAGAACTAAGCAGTTTGGGCCATTTGGTTCTGGCTTTAGTGTCAAGAATAGAAGGGACAATTGATGCAGGTTAGCTGGAGCTAAGAAATTAGTGGTGATTAAGAAGAGACCAGCATCACTGAGGTGAAATCTTCTGGAAGTGTTTTCTGAGAGCACAAAGAACCTGTGTTCCAGAGATAGCCAAGGTTGTACCTTGTGCTGCAGCTGGACTTGGTAATGAGTAAAAGTCATCCAGGTGGTACTGGTTTTGAAGGCATGAAGGAATCATGAAGAACAGCCGAGGCTTGGCGCTGTAAGACGCCACGGAAGGCCACTGGTGAAGATGCAGCCCCAGTTGCAGTTGACAGCCCGGGATTGAAGGAGTCATGCAAAGGTTTTGAGGCTTGGCACCATGAAGAGAGCCTATAAGAGGCTATTGGTGAAGTCTTGTTACAACGGAAGACCCCAATGTATTGGAGATGCCAGTACCATGGAATGATCAACAAGATCAGTGGCAATGGAGTGGATCAACCTGAGCTTAGAGTGCTACAGAGGGCAGAGCTGGAGAAGTGACATCAGCCTTTGGAGGAGCCCAGAAGATCATGTGTGGATCCCAGACATTAAAACAAGAAGCTATAATATTGAAGTTGCTTTGGAGACCCCAAGATGTTCGAGATGCCAGAGCTGTGGGCTATCTGCTGAGGAAAGCTGCTAACAGGGAGTGGAATCAGCCCAGGAGGAGAAGTAAACAAAGATTAAAAAGGAGTTGGAGATCTGTAGACGGCTTTGACATCAGTCTTGGAGATGCAAAGTTCAGTTTGCCCAGCTTGTTTCCTGCCTTGCTTTGGGGATTACAGTTAAGTGACTGGATGAATCTCAGAAGAGACTTTAAACTTTGGACTTTTAACATTGTTGAGACTGCTAAAGACCATGGGGACTTTGGAAGTTGGACTAAATATACTTTGCATTATGCTCTGTTTTGGTATGGCCCCAAACATATGTTTGAACAAACCTATGGGGGCCAGGGAGTGGAATGTGATGGTTTGTGTATGCTTGGCCCTGGGAGTGGCACTATTAGTAGGTGTGGCCTGGTTGGAATAGGCATGTCACTGTGGGTGTGGGCTTTAAGATCCTCATCCTAGCTGCCTGGAAGCCAGTATTCTGCTAGCAGCCTTCAGATGAAGATGTAGAACTCTTAGCTTCTCCTGCACCATGCCTGCCTGGATGCTGCCATGCTCTTGCCTTGATGATAATGGACTGAACCTCTGTTAAGTCAGCCCCAATTAAATGTTGTCCTTATAAGAGTTGCCTTAGTCATGGTGTCTACTTACAGCAGTAAAACCCTAACTAAAAAAAAAAAAACTCCCAAGTCAGAGCTTTATGACAGGAAAAATAAACTATGTGCAATATAAATCTGTTTCTGTGGAAGTAAATTGCCTTTCCCATCAAAATAGAAAAGATCTAGTACAATTTAATTACCATCAGATGACTGGCTAAGGTAGACAACAATATCAGACTTGAGTCTCTGCCATGGCCTCTGACATAAGTAGGTTAAACACTACACAATGGCAATAGTTGAATTATACTTGGCAAACAGAAATCCATACTGTTGAGTCTACTATTTAGCTTAAGTTCTTGTTGTCACATGAGGCAACTAAGCAAGTAGTACAGTGACTGAGCAAAGACTGGCTAGTTTACATCTTGAAGAATCACTTATCAAGGTGGATACCCTCAGGTCCGGGATAGTATAGTTCACAAATATTTTCAGTCTGCATATTGCTAATAACCCATACACAATACCTTATCTGCTGACATCCTTAATTTGAATCTTCTTTCCAAGTAACTGACCAACCTATTATCTACTATGCATACATCAATATTAATTCATAACTCTGGCCAACTCTCCTTCCTAACTAAAAGATCAATGAAATATACTATTCAATATTGTGCCCACTGGAGAATTTTTCTTCATTGTCATCATTCCTCCTTGTAGAATAGGGCCATAAATCAGCAGCAAACCTCTTCACATTGGTGCTATCACAGAATACCGATTATAAATAAACGAGGCCTGTACATGTTCTTCCTCTGCTAACTGACCCTGAGCTTGCATATGTAAGTAGAAGAAAGGAGGTGCAGGGGTGGCGAGAGAAGGGAAGATGCCATGGAAGTTTGTTTGAAATCTGCCTGTGCTTCCAGATTGTGCCAAGCTCTTCCAGGATGTACTGTTCCATTCAACAATGGAATTCTGCTGTCTACATTTATAGTTCAGCAAACTAGAAAACACACAGTTCCTAAAGACCAGTTTATGTCACATTGTCACTTAATATCCTGTAATCTGGTGTTAAATATGTGCCGATGCCTGGTAGCAAGCCAAGAGCTGGCTCTCTCAGTAGTGCAGACATCACAGATAAGACATGCTTATATTCCAAAATCCTAGGTAGGACCCCCTAGTGCTGTGATTCTCATTTTGGCTTTACAAGAGACTTTGTATAATAATTTGTGTTTGTCATCATGTCTGATGAGTCCTAAAACTCAAGTATCAAGACACCGTATGCTATAGCATGGGTCATCAGCCATATTATTTGTTCAAAGTTCCATGAAAACTGATAGTCATGTGGTATGAGGGAAAGCACCAAAGAGCAGTGAATGTAGTACATTGTCTTCAGAATCCAAATAGGTCAGCTAAGTGCATCAATTCATCCTCTGAGATGAATAAATTTCAATAAGGTGCTAGTACCACATGGATTTATGTTTCACCCTCAGGTACAAGGATAATTTGTTTTAAGGAATAAGTTAAAATACTTCACCTAGTGTGGTCCCAAACTCTTAGGCTCATGCGGGTCTGTCTTAAGTCCCTAATATCCATCATTATACATATGAGATCACATCTGCCTGAATAGTCTTTCTAAAGTATGTAGGCTGGTAGCTACTTTCTGTTCCCCAGTCCTATTTCTATAATGGAATCAAAATAATGGACTGCCATGATGTTCTTCTTGATAGCAAGGAAACAAAGGTCAGTCTAGAATTATACTGTGTTACTGCAGTGAAAAGCCTATCACAGTCTCAGGAAGGCAAATGCTTCAGATTATCCTTGTTCACAGGAACTGAAAAAGCTACATTTTGGGCTTCAAGTCAACAGCTGTGCTCAGGCTACCAAGCTTAAGTTTATTGGCTCTAGTTAAGGTCCTAGATGCAGTATTACAAATCAATTGGCATAAACATTTAGTTGACTCTGTGTGTGTGTGTGTGTGTGTGTGGTTTACACATGTATGCACATGTACAAGTAAGCTTCCCTATATGTGCTCACTCTTGTGTGTGCATGTAGAGGCCAGGGATTGACAATGTCTTCCTCAATTGCTTCTTTACCTTTTTATTTCCTTGAGGCAAGGTTTCTTCCTGAACCCCAGGCTCACTGTTTCAGGTAGACTGGCTGGCCAGAAAGTCCCTGAGGTCCTCTTGTCTCAGCATTTCCAGTGCAGGAGCTACAGGTGATGCTACCATGCTTGGCTTTCAAGTGTGTGCTGGGGACCTGCACTGAGGGTGTGGCAGTTGCTCAGCAAGTGCTTTATCTGTAGAGGTATCTCCCTTAAACTGGTGAATTTTTTTATAATTCACAAACATCTCCAAGCTAATTTGTCTATCTGGGATGGTTTGAATATGTCCACCAAAGTTCATATGCTAGAAACTTAATCCCTATTGTAACCATGTCAAAACATAGCGCCTTTAAGGGATGATTAGGTCATGAAGGCTGGCCCCTTTTACATTCTTTAATGAAGGGTTCCTTCATCTACCTATTACATTAGCAAGTTCTTGTCCTGCTGCCCTTTCCTAAGTGATAATATAACCAGAATGCCAATATCAGATGCCAGCATCTTGATATTGGACTGTCTAACCTTCAGAACCGAGATATGAATTCGCAGTCTGTGGTGTTATAACAACATAAAATAGATTAAGACACTACTCTGTCTCTCAGATTTAATTTTTCTTAAAGATTTTTTTTTAAATGTGTATTTTGCTTGCATGTATGGTGACTGCAATGGTCAGAAGTGAGTGTTGGGTCCTCTGAAACTGGAGTTAGAGATGGTGAGTCACCATGGGTCCTCTGAACAAATTCGGACCTCTAAAAGAGCAGCGAGTGTCCTTATCCTCTGACCCATTCCTCCAGCCCCATCTCTCAGACTTTTAACAATTGTACTAATGTCTTTCAGGTCTGTAACAGTTACACTAAACTAATTTTCCAGGTGATAAGGTTTAACTTGATTTTCTCCTGTAGGCATGGGGTCACACTAGGCCTTTCAGTTCTCCAATTTCGCATCCCTCCATCGACATTCATGAGCCTCTTCTGTGTTTCCTCTGTGCAGTGTGCCCATTCTCACATACATTTTGGAACTGGGAAAATAGCCTCAGCGTTTATCTTTACTTCTAGACCTCTCATGAGAGACACCCTAGCCAGGACTTCATCTGACTTCCTCCAGTGTCTACTGAGATCACTGGAATGCTGGTGTGTGACAATGCTGCTGCAGGGAATACTGTGCAGGCTGGTATCCTCTAGCCGGTCTCAGAATGTCACATTCCTCAATTCATATTCATCCTGGTGAAAAGTCACAGGTCTCTTTGGAAATTGCCACAGGTAAGGGACAATCATTAAATGTAACTATAGGCAACACCCTTCCTCCATGAAACCTGCCTCCCACCCCTTATTTAAGTGACTCCAGGTTTAAGAACTGGCTTACCATCAGATGTTGATGTTTCGCATCTCTATCATACTATAATAGATTCCAATTCTTTTTCTGCTCTCCATTCCTAGAATTCTCCCACTCACATATGTCAAGTAGCTATAGGTAGCTACTTAGTCTATAGTTTATTCTATAGATCTAAGGATCAATAGGCCACCATCCCAATCTCTTGTCGTCAAAATACCTTGAATATCACTTCTTCTTGAGGGCTATCAACTATAACTATAGTTAGTAACTGTACTCAGCATGTGTTTGATAGTTATGTCTTCTGGCCTCTGCAAGAATCTCCCTGTGTTACCATGGCAACATGATGTGCAACCTACTGAGGACAGTTACCAGTGAAGTTGGAAAGGATCTCTCTGTTCTTCACTCAATGTCTTGGTTGGATAAATTCTACAGGCCCTCCTGGAGGACATGTGCACAGAGCATAACTGTGCAGGATGAACACAGTAGAACATATGTCAGTCTTCTTTCCATTATTGTGACAAAACACTTGACAGAAACCACTTAAAACTTATCATTTAGAGGTTATAAGCTGTGATCAATAGGCTCCATAGTTTCTGGTTGTGTGGTGAGGGAAGGTATTATGGCAGAAGGGCGTACTGAAGCAAAGCTGCTCCTCTCATAGCAGCCAGGAAGGAAAGAGAAACAGAGTAGGGGGATGGGCACAAAAATATCCTTCAAAGGAATGTCCCCAGTGACATGTTTCCTCCAAAGAAGTCCCACCTTCTGCAGTTTCCAACATAACCAAACGTTCATTCAGATTTTGACACTTTCAATGAATCAAGACATCACTTAGGTCAGAGCCCTCCTGAACCAATCACTAATGACTCCATCTACTAGCTGTGAATTAAACCTTCCATACCTCAGCACTTGGAAATACACTTTATATCTAAAACAAAGTCCAACATTTCCATCTTCCTGAACCTAAAGAGTCTTTCCTTTACAATGTATGAGGGAAATTCAGGCACTTCCATGTAGAGACTGTAAGTCATTGTAGTGGTTTGAATGAAAATGGCCCCCTATAGGTCCATATATATTACCACTTTGTCCCCAATTAATGAAACTGTTTGGGAAGGATTAGGAGGTATCAATCGCCCCGTTGGAGGTGTGTCACTGGATGTATGCTTTGATGTTTCAAATGACTCATGTGATTCTTTCTGCCTGGTTGTTGTGGATCAAGATGTGAGCTTTCAGCTGCTCCTTCATGCCACTATCAGGAACTCTCATCTTCTAAAACTGTATGCCAAATTAAATCCTTTATTTTATAACTTTCATTAGACATGGTGTTTTAGAACATTTTTTTTTTTTAAAGTTGACATTATTATGACCTAGCTTTGTGGAAGGGCAGATGCTCAGGTCAACACACATCTCAATTCTAGGCGATTATTTGGCAAGATTCTATAGCATCTTCAAGCTTATGAACTCTTCCATCAAAGCCCAGGCTATAACTTCTCTATCTAGGCTATGCTGAAAATCCAACTCATATTCAAGACTTCTATCCTTACTCCTATCTGCACAAATGACCCAAGCCCTGACACAGGACCCCAGACCATCCCCTTCAGTGCCTGTACCTTAGCTTAACAGACAGAGATCTTGGAATTATTCAGTTTACAACTGTGTAGCCCTTGCCTCTGACTCCCAAGTGCAGGAATTAAAGGCATGAGCCTCCGTATTTAGCAGCCTAATTTTAGGATTTCAACTAGATAGGTTTTGCTTGGATAATAAATTTTGAACCTGGGCTACATAAAACATAAAAAATTCCATGGCCTTGAGGATTCTTGTCATTTAGTCTTGGCTAAAATAAAAGTTGACTGTAGAGATCACCAATCACAGCTAGCACTTTAGTGACGAAGATTAAAAGAGGGGAAAAGCATAACAAACCTACAGTAAGTAACAAACCGTATAGTTTGTTATACAGAAAAGAGCAAAAAGCTGGAAAATAGGGCCGGTGAGACTGCTCAGCCTATTTAGGCTGCTGCCTCCACCTGATGGCCTGAGTTTGAAAAGGCGGAGTCTACTCCCACGGCTGTCCTCCAAGACACATGCACACGCACATATATACACACCATGGCATTAGCACTGGCCCCCCAAGAAAGAAAAAAATTGTATCAAATTAAATTTTTAAAAGCTGAAAAACATTTAATTGTTAAGTATTATTGTATACTTATATATACATATATGTTTTGAATGAAATACCAACTAAGTCATGTTTCTTCTTATTCCATATCTTGTCATTATAAAACTAAGCAATTGTAAGAGTTCTTTCAATGTTAGCTACACCGACTTAACTATTATGTAACTTTCAACCTTGAAATTATATGCTTAATTGTTTAAGATACAAATTAAGCCTACTCATAGTTTATAAGTAAATTGAATTTGAATTTCTTTACCAACTTACATCACTGACCTTGTTAAAATTAACTCAGCTAGTTTTGAAAAAAATCTTTAAAATTCCTTTGAAGTTAGTGTAAAGCAAATGTCTTCCTGTTTGCATCATCTGTGGCACAAGGAACATGATGACTGTAGCAGACGCTGTTTTCCACTAGCACACAGACGCCTGTCTTTCCAGGCTAGCCATTTTTTGGTTGACAGTCAGAGCATATGGACTTGCCATTATTGGCAACATAAATTATCTTCCCTTGTGACCTCAAACTTTTTATTACCTAATTAACCCCTTTTAAACAGTGTGTGTCTGCAACAATACACTTGGAGGGTTGTCAGAGGGTGTTTTAATCCCTTTTAAACAGTATGTGTCTGCAACAATACACTTGGAGGGTTGTCAGAGGGTGTTTATCTTTGTCTCAAACTGAGCACTCAGGCTTCCACTCTCTGAAAGCTCACAAGGGAAATTTCTCTGAGGTCTTAGCATCAGGAAAAGATATGCCTCTCTTGATCAGTTTGTTCATCTTTCTCTCAAAAGCAAGCAAATAAGCAAAACCCACTCTCAAATCTTCTCTGGTCTTTTTTTTTTTTTTTTTTTTTTTTTTTTCTTTTTTGGTTGCATTGTTCTGGTTTCCTGTTTCCCCTCCCCTTTCAAATCTTATGCAGTTTCCTCTCATTTATTTTTATCTTGTGTAAAAATAAGTATTTTGTGTGAGTTGCTTCAAACTCTCTATGGGATAATGCAGGTATAAATAAGAACAAATACATTTCACACTAGAGAAAGGATCAGTGTTCCCTTTTTGACTCTAAACTTGGAAGGCTACTCTCCTCTCACACAACACCCACCCTCCAAGTTGACTTGACTATCCTGGGCCAGTGTGGTGGAGGGCCTTCAACCCATGAATGTTCCACCACAGCCCTAGTCGCAGAGTGGGTAAGGGTGGGTTTCACTATATGACGAACATAAATCCATGACAGTAAACAAGTACTAAGATACCAACAGAACAGTTGAAGAGATTTTTGAGTCATCGGAGCCAAAAATATGTGCCCACCAAAACAAGTGCCAAGAAGCTTTGAAAGAAGGAACTGTTCTTCAACCATTTTTTTTAATGCAGCACACACACAGGCTTTGTCCCTGGAGCATGTAAATCTGGGCTCACTTATGTTCCCTAAATAAGTGCTCTTTGTGTGTGGAACACAAGAAAATGCATATATTCTCTGTTCTGTTAAGGTATTAATTTAATTTCTTCATTTATTAGCTATAAGAAGTGTATTTTTCAAAACAGAATTAGATTGTGTCTGGAGTCACATGTCATCTGAAATTTGTTCTGTTGTAATTTTTTTCTAGTTTTTCCAATTTTTCTTAAATTTTTATTTAATTTTGTGTTTTGCCTGCATGTATGTCTGTGCATCATATGTATGCACAGGCCAGAAGAGGGCGTCGGACCTCCCCCAGCCCACTCTGGATCCCTACTTGGAGTTGACAGACAGATGTAGGTGCTGGGAATCAACTTAGGTCCTCTGAGGAGCAGCCAGTGTTGTTAACTACTGAGTCATCTTTCCAGTCCTTATCTGGGTTTTCTACTGAAAATCTCTGCAAGCCTCTAGAAATAACTTTACCAGTATACATAAAATTGGTAACTTCATTTCTACCTTAAGAACAAGATTGGAACTCAAATGGCAAAACAGACTTCTTACAACTCCTGTCCGATATTTTGTGCATTGTTAGACATTTTAAAGCCTCTTACATTTTATAATCTTTACAATGCTGTAAAATGGTTCACAAACATTTCTCGGGTGTCAAATGCAAAACCTATACTCTTCTAGCTACAGATAAGGACACTGAGATGTTGCCAAGTATGACTTGTCCCAGATCACCTACTTTGTAAGTGTTGGAACCAGAATCAGACAGATGTCCCTAGCTCCTGGTCCCATTAAAGTGGCAATATTGGGGTGATGCCCAGAGACCACAGGAACGTCGTAGGAATTGGTGTTTTCAAAAAATGGTTCGGGGAAACCCCGGTGGAAGACAGGTTATGCAGGTGTGCGGTCCAGCCTCAGAACTGGTACCGCCGGGAAGTGTGTGGAACAGGACGGTGCAGTCGGGTGTGCCGGCGTTTAGTTAACCTGGCACTCCTCCACCTCCTGCCCGGGCGGCCTCAGTTTACCTTGACCAAATGGAAGTAGGAGGCAGCGCTCCCGAGGCCTGCTCACAGGCCCTCCTCCTCTAGTCTCGCCGGCGACTGGACGAATCCTGGCTGTGCCTGGGCGGGTCAGACGCCGCATGGACGCCCCGCAAGCAGCTGGGAGGCGGGGCGCGGCGGCGCCGAGGGTGTCGTGCACTCGGCGGGCCTCAGGGCGGCACTCTGGGCCCGCGACCTGCGCTCTCGGGCGGGCCGGGCTTGATCCGCGCCGGCCGCGAACGTGTCTCCCGGTGACGCAGCCGCGGGTGGGGAACGTGGTGCGGCGGCGGCGGCGGCGACTGTGCGCACAGCCGTCTCGGAGAAGACGCGGGTCTCCGACGCGGCGCTCGGCGAGGAACGGACGGCCTCTCGGGTACGGCCGGCGCGGGGCCTGGCGGGGCCGAGGAGGCCCGGAGGCTGCCGGGGTCGCGCCCCGTGACGCCCCCGTGCTCGCTCTCGCCGGTGCAGGCGCAGCTGCGGGCCGAGGCTCCATGTTGGGAAGCGCCGCGCGCCCTCGTTAGCGGGATACGGGTGCCGCGGGCAGAGCCTCGGGCTGGGCGCAGCGAAGATGGAGGCCCCTCTGAGGCCTGCTGCCGACATCCTGAGGCGGAACCCGCAGCACGACTACGAGCTGGTGCAGAGGGTCGGCAGCGGCACCTACGGGGACGTGTACAAGGTGAGGCCCCGGCCCGGCCTGCGAGCGTGGGGCACCAACGGGATGCGCAGGACCACAGCGTCCGGCCGGGAAGCGGCCCAGACCCCGCGGCACCGTTCCGAGCACCCTGGGTTCCCCATCGGTTCTAATGCTACCGATCGTCAGACTTAACCGCACCTTTGAAACCACAGCTGAGCTTTTTTGTGGTTTTAAGGCGTATTTATGGTATTGAAGTTACTCTGGAGGATGTTCTTATGTTAGCATAGAAAAAAAATGCTTCGTGGAAGACGGTAGATAGAAAAGAATATTGTAAATCTAGACATTTGCATTCTAAATTATTGTTATGGGTGAGCTTGACTTTAAAATCTCTGGGGAACCAGGCTCTAAATTGTGAACTGTTAAGTAATCTGGTTCTGGAGTAAAAGGATTTGTGTGTAAACTTGACGGCCTGTAGGAAGATGTCTTTGGGGACCGGTGAGATGGCACAGGATGTAAAGGCCCTCAAGACCTCAGAACGGTCCCCGGATTCTCCCTGTGGAAGCAAGTTGTCTCCTGACCTCCACATGAATCCGCCCCACCCCCCACCCCACACACCCCACACACTCTCACACTCACACAAACCCAGTAAATAAAGAAAGTGTAATTAAATTTAAACAAATTTAGAGAAAGACGTTTTTCACCTGGCGGAAGTTTGTATCGGGTTGATGATTATGAATTTAACTTGTGGGGTTTTCCTACTCCAGTAATTCCTCTCTTTGGAATTTATAGCATTCCGTAATCATGAGTGGATAATTGCTGCTATCCTTTTTACTGGACTCTTATATTAAGACAAATAATAATAAATTTGTAATTTGCCGTTACAAAACAAAAACAAAAAAGCATGCCATAGCATAGCAAACCAATTTCTTGAGTCTGCTAAGTTTTTGAAGGGTTCAGAGGAAGAGACTGTTCAATATTCCCTTATGGCTTTTGTTCTTTGTTCCAAAGGGGCAGAGTTAGTGCAGTTCCTTATGGGTATTAAGAAAAGGCTTATTTTCCTTCTGCAACAGCTTGATATTTTGACCTATGTATCGGTGCGCTCCAAACAGCAATCTGCATAGAGCCCTAATGGCTGTGTTTCATGAATAATCGCTTGACTCTACTGAGGTATGTTGACTTGCACAGGTACTATACAAGGAAAACATCTCTTTTCTCTGCTTGTTTTTGAGTAATTTTCTGCTAGTAGGAGTACCTTGGGGTGTTTGATTCTGAGGTGAGGGTGCTAGGTAGGTTTTTTACCCCTTAAGATCAGGCACTTGGGCCCAACCGGACACTGTTCTAGAAACCGAACTGTGCAAAAGTGAGCCAGGTCCTGACTCTGGCCTTGAGTACCTTTGATGCAAAATGTACAGTTATAATGGAATCAATCCCCTTCCTTATGTAAAATTAGTGGTAGTTAGCACAACTTGTTTATTTGCTCATTACTCATTTTAGGAAATGCTTTCTTTTTAAAAAATAGAAACTCCTATTTGCTTTCTTAGTCCCATTTTAGATCATCTTTGTCTTATGATTCACTGTAAGTTAGACCAGTTCAGTTCCGTTCATAGTAATTATACAATATGCTAAATTCTAGTTCTGGCTCCACCCTACCCCCTTCTCCTACTACAGAAAATTTAAAGGGCATATTTCCCCCACAAGGATCTTGCCAAGACCTCCCCGTTTTTCTTTACAGAGTAACAACCAGAGCAACTCTCTAGAAGGATTGTATCCTTCCCTAAGAAAGCAGTGTTTACATTAAAAGGACAGCTGACTGCCTGCTTCTTACCCAGCTGCCTCCTGGTCCTGCTGCTCACTTCTACAACTAGCCAGACAAATCAGAGGATAAATGCTTCCCACCCCTCCTCTGCCTCCCACCTTTCATAATCAAGCTCACATTATTATGTGTACTCCTTGAGGGCTAGGCCAGCCTCTGAGTCCCACACAGCCTTCAGACACTCGTGTGCCTTTCTTCTGTTTGGTGTGTTCTAATTACCGGGGATCACCTCCCTCCCCCATTCTCCACCTCTTGCCACCATTGCTGTCTAGGAAAACATTCCTCAGTTCTAGTAAGCCCCAGCCCCTCACCCTGACCTCTAACCTGGCCCACCACTCTCCCTCTCCCCTCTGCTCTGGCTTGCAGGCTTCCCTTAAACAACAGTAAGCATCTTCCCACTTTGGAGTCTTTGTTCTTGCTACTTCCTCTGTTCAGTATCTTTTCCCAGACAGTGAGTGTCTTGCTTCCTTCCCTTTAGACATACCTGACTATCATTGTACGTAGCGCTGCCTAGCACAGTGTTTTCCTTATTTTTTGTTTCCTGTCTGTTTTGACCAATAATAGAAATACTCCAGAGGGAGGGATTTTACACCTATTCCACCCCCATTTTGTTGTATCTTAACACCTAGAATTAGGCAGGACATGGAGTAAATGATTCCTAAGAGGTTGACAAAGTGACAAAGGAATCTAGGTGTTTCTGTCACCTAGTTGTCTGCGCCCTTAATTTTAACATCACAACAGTGCTTGTATTTAATTCTGTGTTTTCCTGCACTGTTTTGTTGTGTATTAACGATAGCTACATGTCTGTTTTTATTACAAATTTCCATAACTTGAGTTCTCTGGGAAAACATTTCTGAAAAGCTGTTTCATAGCATATTTTTTATCAGTGATCTAAGTCCTGTGGAATTTGTGAGTTTATACTTACTCCTTAATATGCCTAGAACATGAAACTTTGGAAAAAATTTTTTAAGGCAGATTGATTGTATTTTAAAGAAACTGTGTATTTTTAAGAAACTGAAAACCCTGGGACACTTTAGAAGTGCTTTGCATCCGTGATGCAAACTAGTAAAATAATTAGTGAGAAATAATGTCATCTCTTCATCTCTTACCCATCCCAGTTTGTTTTTATGCCTGAGCTATATTATGAAGTAGTAACTTCAAAAAGACCCTGGCCTTGAGATTCTTTGTGATTTTTACACTCTGTAAACACACAGGTCTCCTGGGAACCTCCTTTCTTTCCCAAGAGGTGCAGGCTCCATCTTAAATGGCTGTTCTCTGCTTAAAAGGAGAGGAATGTAAAGGTTCGGGTAAATGGAGGAAATCCTTGAGAGCAGACCAGGAGGTGGGGGAGGGGGAAAAACACAAAAGAGAAGAATGTAGTGGATGACTGGTGAAGTTTCAGCTAGGCAGATCCTGTTTGTAAGATCTAACGTAAAGTATCAAAAATAAATGAGAATATAAAAAAATAAAAATTAAGTCATTTACTCAAAAAAAAAAAAAAAAAGATTCAGCACTTGCTAAACGAAGGGAAAATCTAGATAAAGTGTCTCCCCCTCCCTCCTCCTGTCCACAGAGCAGCTTGGAGTCATTATCATTATCGTGGTTCCCAAGCAGCAGCATGAGCACCTCTGCCATTTTGTACCAGAATTGCTTCCAGGCTAGTACCCAGGGAAATTCTAAGATCTTTTCTTCTTTCATAGGACATAACTCTAGAGTAGGGAACCCATGTGCTTCTTTTCAACTCTCTGGTTGATTATCCAAGAGTGACATGTTTAGTTCCAGGACAACAACCTACAACTTTATATAGCAAACAGACCAATGCCTAGGAAATATTTGTTTAATGATATTAGTGGTAGTAAATTGCCTAGATGTAATAAATGCTGCCAATAATATAGGTTTTTTCAGGCCTTTTCCTAAATGTTTTTAAGTGAATCTGTTTCTGAAATGACTTACATTGTTTTATGATGCTGGCCATAATGACACACTACAGTGACCAACAGCTTCTTTAAAATTACTGTTTTTAAAAGGATCCATTGAATGACTCTCTAAGTTTCACATTAGATATTTTCAATTTTTAAGATTCTTTTGCCATTATAAACGACATAATTTGCATAGAAAGCTTTGTAACAAACATAGCCTTACCATCTCTGTGAATTCTTCTGGAAGCTAGATGAGTCAGATCTGCTCTAATGAATCCCTCTTTCATTCTAGGCCTCCTTTCTCTCCCCCAAGCCAGCAGTCATAGTTCTGGAATGACTTTAGGCACTTTGAAACCTATGCTAAGATCAAATGGTAAAGAAACAGCTTAATACGTAGTGATAGTGAGTGCTGACTCTGTGCTGGTATCTATTGATACATGGCTTGAGAAAGAAAGTACACTGTCAAAAAAGAGCATGCAATCTAATCAGGAAGACAGACATGCAATCATAATCAGGTAAGTTATTTGTGTTTGGGAGTCAACTGGAGAAGATTAACCAAAGAGGAGGGAATAACTAGAATTGTTTTTTTCTAGTATGTGCAGGCATCTAGGGACCTAGGGACTGGAACTGGCAAAAAGCCTTGATGAGTCTTAAAGGGTATGCACCTTCTTCCCAGGTCCCCAGCAAGGAGAGTAGGTAATGGAGGTCAGGGAAAACCAAAATGGCATTGTTGTTGGCATGAAGAAATGTGTGGGCTTTTCTTTAGTCTGAAGAAGTATTTCAGGAGGAAGGTTGCACTGGTCTAAGGGTAAATAATACAGAGCGGTTGGACTACAGAGAGCATTACTGAATGATCTGAATGAGAGTAAGGGTAAATAATACAGAGCGGTTGGACTACAGAGACCATTACTGAATAATCTGAATGAGAGCTTATGTAAATTTGGATACTGGTGTAGGAGACCAAAGAGAGATGAATTTGAGTTCAGACTTATAAGAATTAAAAAATACCCATGATCTGTAACAGAAAGAGAAGGTAATTGATGGCACTTGGATGTATTTGGTTTTGTCTTAGGTGACTTTTTGTGTGTGTGTGTGTGCGCTGTTAACAGGAAATACAGATTTTGTGGGATGTGAATTTTGTGTTCAGGTCTGTTTGCCCTTCAGACACTTCATAAGTGACTGTGTCGCTTAGGTAAGAGGAAATTTGACTCCAGCCTTGGGAGCTCTGAACTGGGGATTCAGGTTTAGGAGTCATCATCACTGCATGGGAGAGTACGCGTGACATAAATGAGGTCAGCAGGAAGCCTTCACCCAGGAAATTTTTAGGAGAGCTGAGGGGACTGTAGTCTCAGAGGGGGGCAGGTGGTGGTGTCAGGCCGAAGGCTGAGGAGGTTCTTTGCATAGGAGTCTTGAGACCTGCTCTCTCCCCTCTCCTGCTGTCATATGCTCCAACTCTAATGAGGAAACATGGATGGTCTTCCAGTAATAAAACAATAATTTTACTTATTACATTGTTTTATTAATAGTTTTTATGAAATTAGTATTATTATTAATGAAACTACATGAAAACAGTGGCCTTAGGTGTACCACTGTATCAGCTAGCCTAGCGTTGTGCCAGTACATAGTATCTGCTCAATAAATAGATCTTGAAGAAGAAAGCAATGTTCTGGAAAGTCACAGGTTGGTTAAACATGGAGGTGTGGGACTGTTAAGATGACTCAGCAAGTAAAGGCTCTTGCTGCCAAGCCTGATGACCTGAGTGATCCCCATGAGGTAGAAGGCTAGAGCCAACTCCTCCCGTAAGTGCCCACCCATTTTCCCTGTTAGGATGTTTAGAGTGAGGTGCACTGATAAGGAACCGTGATGGAGAGCGAGGGAGGTGAAGGGGTGTTAGCTTAGGACCTCTTAGAGGGCGGACACCGCCCTCAGACATCAGGTCTTCACAGTGAGGAAAGACTGCTACCTTTGTGGGACATGGTATTCTAGCGCGCAGGAGAGAGGACATATATGTGCACTGTGCTAGAGATTACAGATGAGCATGAAATAGCTGAATAGGTTCAGGATCTAGAAGTCCAGGTGAGGTGCAGGAGGCAGGTCAAGGAGTTAACAGGGATTGTTGGGGTAAGCTTCGTTGTGGTTAGATTTGAGCAAAGCCTTGGAAATGAGGGAGTTAAGCAGGTGCTCGCCTGAGTAGTCAGAGGAGTAGGAGGGACCTCTCTGTTTTAGTTAATCCCCAGAACCTGTTACCACAGGTAAACTGCAAGCTCAGAGGTAGGCACTGAAACCAAGACAGAAATCGCCATCACACGACTCGTGGGAGAAGAACTACACGTTATTATAATTAATATAAGTATTTAATGTAATTAAATAGTTTGCCAGTTACATGACCAAATCTGGCATTACTCTTTAAAGCCTGATTTTGTGAGCAAGGATACCTCACTGTCTTCTTTCTCTTGCTCTGTGAGTATTCTCTAGTCATTAAATCTTAATAAAGTCCATCAAGAATCTTAATGGCCTCAGACCTGAAGTTGAGAGAGAATGGTTTTGACAGGGGTGTGATTTAAGCGTGTTCTCAGTGTCCTGGGACGATGGCATGAGAGAGACTGTAATTTCATATTGGAGTTTGCAGAGTGAGTAACATAAGAGATGAAGGAATGTGCTTCAAAAATTTCATCGTAAATTATATTTTTGTTAAGCAGTGATACCTTGCTGAAAGCTTTTAAAATAGGTTATATTTGTTTATTATTTATAAGTCATCTGGGTAAGATCTTAGTATTTATTTTTCTTACAGTTCAGAAATAAGTGTGTCTTAAGACTGCCTGAAAAGAAAACATGGACCCAATGGTGGGTGTGAGTCTCTGAACCATAGCTGGGAGCAAATAATTTCAAAACATCTTTCTACTTGCAAAGAAATGTGAAAGTTATGAAAGGACTCTTTCTCCGTAGACGAGACAGATGTGAAGTAGTTATGGTCATATCTTGAGGGCACGAGCTCTGAGCTTCAGTGTCATCACAGCCTTGCACAGGCCTACCACCCTGTTCCCTTTCTTAGGAAGCATTTTTACTTTGATTATTTCCAGTGGTTTAAAAGAAGATACACAGGACAGAATACAGATTAACTGGTTCTTTTTTTTTTTTTTTTTCTCAGTTTTGCTTTCAGAAATTAAAAAGTTTCACTTCCAAACTTTAAATTGTGGTTTTGGACTCAGAACACAGGAAAAGAAAGATGAAGCCTGTAAAAAGTGACACTTGTGTTTTCAGGCCTTCCTTAGCAATATGAGAACTTCCCCTAGACCAGGTAAACCAGAGCAAGCACTTTTCTCGTGTGTTTTGGACCATTTTCAGTGTTGGCCTACGTTAAATAGAGTACTTGGAGAAGGCTTTTGCATCCTGATTTTGCAAGGTCCTAGTTAAGTTGAAGAAATGGGTGACCTTTGAAGAGGGCAAGAATGTTTAGCTAATGTGGCTCTCTCTCAAATATCATCATCTCCCTGGGAGACTCTCAGCTGATGTCTGATGGCCAGGTCTATCCTCACAGGTGTTTGAGCACATGAATCATGCTAGCCCCCACCTTCCAACATTTTGTAAAAATGAAATCGGATTAAAATGACTAAGAGTGACTAACATTTGCATAACCCTGCTGTCCATTCTCACAGTCATCCTGTAAAGGAAGTGAAACGGTTGTATTTTCATCTCTGTTTCACTCATAAAGAAACTTGTTTCTGCCTTGTTTGTTGATTGCACACTATCAGGACTTGTATCTCGAGTTCCTAGTCTCCCAATTTCTGCTTGTTTTCTATATCCCACACCTTCTATAAACTGCATCTTTCAATTCCTTAGTTAATCTTTAAGTACACAGCCCTTTGCACACTGCCTGGTGCATGATAAGCTCTCCACACATTGCTGTGAGGCTTGGCAGGCTCACACCCCTGCTAAGGGCTGGAGGTTTTATTGTGATTGTGCACATAAGCACCAGTTTGCAGAGGCGCTTCCTCCTGGTTACTCTGTGGCCATCTCTCTCATTCCCATGCTTTCCAGTCTCAGCTCAGGCTCAGTTCTTTATCACAAGCAAGGTTGCTGCTCTCCTTCCAGCTGAGGGACCACTTCCTGCCCTGCTGCCTTTTGCCCTCCCTGCTTTGGAACTTTGGATTTATGGTTACTGTTACTGAAGTTAGTGGGTCCCCTAGACTAGGTTGTCAGTGGGATTATAAATTAAACAAAACATGAAGCATTTTAGGCAAAATCCTTATTCTGCATCAAAGAGTACTTGTTTGTCTCTAATGAGAACAGGCCCAATTTCCAGTGTGAACTTGTGAACCAGGGGATCCTCCTCACCCATACATGGGTAATTTTTAACATTTGAGACAGCTTGGTTGGCCTCAAACTCTCAGTGCCCCTGCCTCCACTTTATGAGTTATAGGATCACAACTGTGTGTTACATGCCCTGCGTGCATTAGTGCATTGTAAACAAGCACCTTGTAATGATTGACGGATAACTGTCCAGCTTGTGGCAGAGCTGCTTGGGCTGCTCTGGGTTATTTTTGCAACAGTGCCAGTTCGTGGGTGGGACTAACAGTCTCACGGTGCCCTTCTTATCCTAGCCGTGCATATGCTGCTTTCTCTTTACCATCTTTTTCAAAACATTTAAGCACTGTAGGTTCATCTTAGAAAACTATGATACAGGAAGAAATGAAAATAGCCTTATGTTTTCTCTACCAGTAGGAAGGCATTGTTACATATTAAAAACATTCTTTTTAAGGACATAGGTCTTCATTAATTGTCAATTTGACACAGCCTAGGAGTCATATATCAGATAAACTGCATATCAGATATTTACATTATGATTCGTAACAGTAGCAAAACAGTAGTTACAGTTATGAAGTAATAACAAAATAATTTTATGGTTGAGGGTCATCACAACATGAACAATATTAAAGGGTCACAGCTTTAGGAAGGTTGAGAGCCACTGGCCTAGAGTTGTCTGAGTGAGTCTCCATTGGGGGATTGCTTAGATCAGATTGGCTTGTGGACATGTCTGTGGGACATTTTCTTAATTGCTCATTGACGTAGAATGGTCCAGCCCACTGTGAGCAGTCCCACCCCTAGTCATATCCTGGGATGTATAAGAAATGTAGCTGTGTGGATGGAGGCCAGGGAACAGGCAAGAGTCTTTGCTTCTCCATACTTTCTCTTTCAGGTCTCCCTTGAGCTCCTGCTGAGAACTCTTTCAATGATGGATTGCAACCTGATTGTAAACCAAGTGGTTCTTTTCCTCCCCAAATTGTTTGGTTAGAATATTTAATCACAGTCACAAAAACCAAACAATA
>JADRCH010000040.1:4888286-5095786 GCA_019843965.1 Rhynchomys soricoides
TTTGGAGACACATAGGTGTCCTGGCAGACTGAGTAGAAGGTGTTAGCTGACTGGAGATAATCATGCCCTCTGGATCTGCACCAGATGGGGTCCCAGCACTGAGGGGGACGGACACAGCTCCCATCCATAAGTACTATCTCCAGATGACGACCACTTGCTTTCCTTCCAGCAGAAGCTCACAGTCTCTCCCAGAATGCACCAGCAGTGACACAACAGACCCGGTGGGATTCGTGGAGGCTCTTTTGTCTCAATGCTTTGTCTGCCCCCCTCCACCCCATACTGTACAGGTCTTTTCTTAGATATTAAGGCTCCTGATTTTGTGTTTTTAGGAGATTTCCGTGTGTACCAATGTGTGTGTCTCTGCATCTGGATGTTTCTTGGGCTTTTTCTTTGGCTCCTTGTTCTTCTGTTCCTTTGGGTTTTCCTATTCAGGTTTGCCCTTTTTAATCTTACTGTTTTTCTTTCTTTTAGACACTTGTTTTCCTAATGAGAGGAGGCAAGAAAGGATGTCAATTTGGGGAGGTGGGAAGAATCTGGGAAGAGTTGGGGGAGGGGCAACTATAATCAGTATATTATATGAAAAAATATGTTTTCAATTAAAAATTTTTTTAAAAAACAAACAACAGCAACAAAACCGTGTGCTCAGATTTTGGCTAGAGAATCTGAGTTTGTCTGCCTAATAATGGGAGAAGCCCTGCAAGTACAGACTTCTCCCCTGAGAGGATTCTCCTGTTCAGATTTGTTCAACTGTGTAGAAGTCGGCACATGTCAGAAACTAAGGGCTTGGTTTGTGCAGTAAAAGAATCTCTGGAATTGTCGGATTAGAGGAGAGAAGGAGGGAGGGAAAGCAAGTGTTCTTGAGAGGCTGGATATGCCAGTGCATGATATGACTATCCTCAGACCCAGGAGGCAGAGGCAGGGGCATCACTGCAAGTCCAAGCCCAGCTGAGGCTACTTTGAGTTCTAAGCCTGCTTGAGCCAAGGAGTGAGATCTCATCTCAAAATAAATAAAGAAAACAAAAACCGTGGTGAGATTTCGGATTAGAATAGCTCCTAGTACATACAAAGCCCCAGGTTCAGCCCACAGTATTGGATATACTGAGGTTGGGAGCACACCCCACAGTACCAACGTGGGGCAAGGAGGAGAGGAGCTAACCTTGAAATCTGCAGGAGTGGTGGCAGGTGGGGGTAGAGGAGGAATTGCCTGGGTTATTTATTAAGCTGTAGGAGGAAAAGACTAGAAGTTTGTGGGTAATGGCTACCAGAAAACAGAGTGGTACAGTCTGTCCTGGGCTTCAGACCGTCCTCCATTACCTCTAGTGGGCTTATAATCAGTTAGTGGCAGACACTGTGACTTCTTGGAACTGTCCATCTTGTCTCCTGTCCTTGAGTGTTGCACAGAACTCAGCCACCCATAACCTGGTAATGGTATCTTTTCCCACCACCCAAAAATCTTTTCTGTTGTCTCATTTTGGATTTATTTTTCCCTTGGAAATCTCTTCTCCAGTCCACTGAGCCTGGGCTAAGAACACTCCTGTGCTTTGTAATGTTCAGGATATTTGCTACTTTAGTCGTTCCCCCACTGGTAAAAACTCCTCAAGACAGCACAGGTTTTATTACATCAACTCGGTACCAGTGCCTGGCACATAGCAAGTGCTCTGTAGTATTGTGATATGAATGAACTTGTTAAAAGATAATGTCCTGCTGGGCAGTGGTGGCATGTGCCTTTAATCCCAGCACTTGGGAGGCAGAAGCAGGCGGATTTCTGAGTTCGAGGCCAGCCTTGTCTACAGAGTGAGTTCCAGGACAGCCAGGGCTACACAGAGAAGCCCTGTCTCGAAAAACCAAACAAAAAAAATAATAATAATGTCCTTAAAGAATTGGTCACAGAACTTTAAAGCCTGAGGCTTAATTAGTTTACTTCTTTGGTGTATAAACCAAGTACTGTTCCTTTCTTTAAATCTCGTAGACGCTGTGTTGCTAATTTTGTAGTATAATTCCAGTTCTTATATCGGAGGTCCTGAGACCTGACTCTACCGAACACTTCCTGGACATAGAGAACTTTACTGAATAGAGATTCCTGTTTTCCAGTTATTAAGACAAAATTAAGGGAGTGAAGTCAAAGCCTTCAGTTGGTTTCATGAAGTTTGTAACTCTAAAAATACGCAAGAAGGAAGTTCTTGTGGAGTGGATGAGGCACCTAACTTGGGCAAGAGCAGAGCCCATTCACTAGGAGTCCATCTTGTCCATCTAATAATTTGAGTGGCCATCTGGTAAGAATTAACCAAGGTGTGTAACTATACTAATTACATTGTGTTGGATTTCTGGGTGCTTACCATGCTTGTCTGCCTATTATACCAAGCAGCCTACTAAAATAGAAATTAATATATTAAGATTCCTCTGTAGAGTGCTGTGGGAATTTATTTCATTTTGCAAGCAGTACAAAATCTTCAAATTCTGTGTGTTAGTTTAAAAGGCAGTACCCTGGGGGATAGCTTGTTGGAGGGGAGCATTGGACTTTAAAATTCATATCCCAAAATCCAGTCCTGCTTTCATTATATTGTGAAATTACAAAGTTAAGTTTCTGGAAGATCACTTGATTTGAATTGAATCTGAAAAGTCTCTCTGTGTGTGTGAGCATGTGCATTTCCCCCCTGAAAGCCTCTTTGCCTTTCATTATAAAAGAGCCTGGTACTGCTTTCTGTTTTAAAAATTCAGCTGGAAAATTACAGAGTACAAACATTTGCCCATCAGTTCTTTCCTTCTGAGACGACAGAAATATGTCTCCCAGGGCAAGCTGACATTTGACTGTCTCTGTCAGTGGGAGCTGTAGTTTGCTGCTCTTTGCTTTTCCTTCTTAACTACATATTCTCGGGCTTCTACACAGTGCGACTGAATTGTAAAATACCATCTTTCTGAGTTTCCGTGGTTGTTTTCAAATTTTCCAAAGCTGTTTCTTTCTGAGCCACTCTGGGGGAAAAAAAGAGTCCTTGGGCATAACTTTTTTCATTTTAGTTATTAAGTTGAAACAGTATGTCTGTACTGGTTCCTGTCAGGTCCAAATGAAACCCCACACCCTCAAGCCCCCAAAGCCAATCCAGATACCCAGAAATGAGCACAACCTGACTATAGGAGCATTTCTGTCAGTTAGGTAGACACCAGCATTCCTCAGGAACTTGTGAAACTAGTTCTCTACCAAAAGGAGTCTTTTTCCTTTTCTCAGGCTGAAGACTTTTGGCCGGCTACCTGCGGTGTCTTATCAGCATATCAAAGCCCATGCTGGCCTCCACCTTGCTGGCCTCCTGGCTCCTCCCGCCTGACGAGCCCCTGTTACACATTTCAGAGTTGTTGCTGGCGTCCTAGCTCTGCTCTTCATCTCCTCCCCCACCCTAAACTCCTCTAGCTCTCTTGGCGACAGCCCTGGCCATAGCCGGTCTATTTCTTTGTTGACTGTCCTCCTCTCTCTCTGTCTGTGTGTCTGTGTGTGTGTGTGTGTGTGTGTGTGTGTATCTGTCTGTCTGTCTGTCCCTGTCTCATCTGTAATAAAAACCTCCCATTAATCATACCAAGGAGCAGCCATATCATCAGTTTATACACTAAAAATTGATGTGTCTGAACAGATAAGTTCTTTAAAAAATAATTCTTGAAAGTGTCTTATCAGATGACTTAATCTTTGTGCATTTTTATCCTTGCAAATTGATCAGACAGTACATAGAATGTATTTGTCTGTGTACAAGTTCACCTTGTCTCAGTGTCTCGCATTTGTGCGGTATGTTTGTGTCCCTTCATTTAAGTAAAGGTTTACTCCTAGCATTGCACATGCTTTTTGACAAGCACAAGATGGTGTGCGCCCAATGTTGGCTGCCCCAGGAATCCTCTGCATGCAGCCTATTTATTTCTCTTGCTAACCACTGATAACATCTTCTCCTTTGGCCTTTGTTGTGGTTGGTTGGGTTTGGTGTGGAGGTTGTGGTTATGGTTGTAGCTGTTTTTCTCATTTCCGAAGCTTTGCCTGTTCTTATCATGTAGGTGAGGTTATACGTATACCTTACTATATTGATACTTACAGCTTCTTCAGATTGACTTCTTCAGTTTACACTGTGTTTAAGGCTCCTCCATCTGTGCTCATGGCTTATTGGCTCCTGTCTTTAATACCAGTAGATGCATCACAGTTACCCATTTATCTATTGGGTGACATCATGAATGTCACCTGTTTTATTATGGATTAACTGCTGTAAACATTTATACACAGAAGTAAGTTTTCAGTTCAGTTGGGACATGCCTAGCAGCAGAGATTGCTGTATCATATGCTCAGACTGTTTAGCTTTGCAAGAAATGGGCAAATGTTCAGGGTCCGTGTCTCTGCATATGTACTCTTAAAAATCAGCCTAATCCAGGCTGGAGAACTAGAGCAGCACTTAAGAGCATTGGCTGTTCTTCAAGAGGACTTGGATTTGATTCCCAGAACCCACATGGCAGCTCACAACTACATGTAAGTCCAGTTCCAGGGCATCTGAGTCCCCCTTCTCACATCTGTGAGCACCAGGCCTGTGGATGGTGCAAACCATACAATGAGGCAAAACACCCATGCACAGAAAATAAAAATAAATCTTAAAAAAAAAATAAAACAAAAGCAACCGAATCCAAAGCCTGGAAGCATGCACTCTCAACTATCAACAGGAGTTAAGAAGACGAGAAAGAGGAGTACCATGTTTGCTGACATTTTAATTTTGTTTTTGTTTTTTACAACAAAATCTTACTCTATGATAGTTTTATAGCCTTTTGCCAAAAAAGTTTGTTAGTTTGTGAAAATCAAAATAATAAATAAACCAAAGTGGTTCAGTCTATTTTCAGTCTTATAACATGTCCTGATGACAGGAAGTTGGAGTATTCTCTATATTCACAGGATTGGTAGAGCGCCTTCCAAATGTCAGTCTTCAGGACTACCCACTTAACTGGCCTTGAGATACCAGCAAGACTTGGGGTAATGAATATCCTGAAGCTAGTTTGTGGCTGGAATTGTGTCAGACAGTGTCTTTTGCATTAAACCTTGTGTTTCTTACCTAAGACTTACAGCCTTGAATTGACTTGTGACTTAACTGCCTTCTGTGCTGTGTGGCTCCCTGATGCTCTGTTACCTTTATCCTTCCGTCCCAGTAAGGAACTTCCACTCTGCCCATAGATACTTTCCTGTTTCCTATAGATTTTAGTGAAGCATTTGTCTTTTTACAAAGAGAGAAAGGAAAGGTACTAGCATGCAAGCACACAAGCAGTCAGTGCTCGATCTCTGTAGGCTGATGGGAAAAAAATTTATTCTGAATTTTATCCCATCCTTCAAGGTGAATTTTACACATGATGGAAGGTTTCTGGCTCTGTGTGTGTGTGTTTGTTTTCCAGTATATTTAAAAGACTTTTCTGTGGATTAAGTTCAGCTTTTAAGATTTTTTTTTAAGAGTTTAATGTATAATAAGTCAAATTCTGTGACATTAAAAATCACAAAGACCTAGAAATGTAGCTTGTCTAGCATGCATTTATCTCCACCATGCACATATCAGTGAATGAATAAATAAATAAATAAAATCCTCATAGAAACCATCAATTCGGTGTAAACGATTATTATGTGAGTGGGTTCTTTTTTAATAAAAGTCATCAGTGTTTTAAGTATTATACAATTAAGTTCCTTTATCAAGTACCTGTTATAGTTGAAAAGGGAAGGGGGACTCTGTTTTGACAGGAACCTCATTGCCTAGTGATCAGCACACAGTCGTTTGACTTTCTGAGCTGAATCTTTTTATAATTAAATGAACTGAATTAAATAACATGTGAAGGATTCCAAAAACCATAAACCAGTACAGGTGTACACACGTTATAATCCACTGAGTAAGAATCACAGGAGTTCAATTAACTTTGCTTATTGACATGTTTTCTGTGGCACATAGACAGCTCAGTGTATACAAACCAATCTTCCTATATCCCAGGACAGATTAAAATGCTGAGCTGTAGCAAGAACTACAAGACCTGAGGTTAAGGACAAAACAGAGAGTGTAAGAAGGTTGTGAAACTTCTCTGTTTCTGCTTTTCCTAAGTGTGTTCATGGTTTGAGGAGCAGTGACTGCAGGTGGGGATGTTCTTAGTCCACCTCAGCAGGACTGTGTGAGCTCATCGTGTGTCATAGGAACTCCATCATTGACAGTAGTAGTTGTCCTCTCTCCTACTTGTCTGTCTTCCCCATTTTCCACTGTGCTTTCTCAGCCTTTCTGAAGATGTCTCCTCCAACAGTCTCCTCCTGCATCTTTGCTCTTTGTGTCCCCATTCTTTGTCTTATTCCTCTGGTGTGATTTACTCAATCCAGCAAATTACCAAAGTCATTCTTGCCCCTTTAATCGAATAGTACTTATTTTTATGTCAACTGTTGACATTTAAATCCAACGTAAAGGTAAAGAGCTTATCAGTAATTGAACTTAATTTTCACATATGGAATATGGCTGGTCACAGTGAAAATGAGATCTGATATTAATGATAAAACTATGTTTTATGCTGTTTTAACAGTTTGTGTGAACAGCTTTATGTGTTCATAAGCTTTGACATGAAGTTCTATTATGTTAGCTGTATAGAATCAATAAGGATGTACAGCATCTGTGATAATTTACTAGTAAGACTACAAATGGGCTACTATATGGACTATTTTAGAATAGCCACTTAAGGTTCTGTACAGTGGGTAGGAAGTATATTATTTTTAAAGCAATAGAAATTTGTATCTATACCAGATCTTGTCAGAATCTTGGCACATACCACCAAGGTGATGTGTTCGGTTAATGGTGTGAGTGGTGAGGAGGTCCCGTGTCCGCCCCAGGGCTCAGGCCTCTGGGGGAGGCAAGATGTGGGAAATTTGACCAAACTCACCCCACAGCATCGCCAGGTGGGTGTTGGGCTGTGAGAAGCAGCAGTGTGGTCCCAGGGACTACATGGAGCCGACTCCGGCTCCGTCTGGTTGTCAGGCTCCTCAGCATCCCAGGCGCCGCTGGATACTATGGAAGAGCTGAGAATGGAGTGGGGACCCGAGGACTGGAGACCATGGCCTTGGCTTGTCGGTGGCTAGCTGGGTTGGTTGGTAGAGACCCTAGCTGGGAACGCTGAGAGGCCTTCTGCGGGAGACTGGACATCCCGATGAAGAGAGACAGTCCATGGTTTTAGGGCATTTATTGTCATGGCAGAGAGTGGGGCGACTGAGTGAAACTGTACCACACAAGCTCAGGGTGGGCCTAAGATTAAAATACCTTTTGCAGGGAGGAATGGCTGGGAAGGGGAAGGGGAGTTTGTTGGCTAAACCTCTAGGTGCCTCATTAAAATGGGAATGTCTTGAGGCTATGTGACCACACCTCCTCTACCTGTGGAGGGGCTTGGGGCATTGCCCTTACATGACTGATGCTCACAGACCTATGAAGAGCTGTGGCCTCCTGTCAGGAACCTGGGGCACAGGAGTAGGGCAAAATGCCTACAGTCCCTTGTATGGTTGTTCCCTGCTGGGGACCCCCCACTGGGGCTCCAGGGTTTTAAAGCTTAGCTCAACCAGAAACCAGACTGCCTTTCATGGTCCCACAGTGATGAGAGTACAAATTCAGGTTTTTCAAATCAGTGTGAATGTTATATACCATACCACATTTAAGAACAAAGTGTACTTGTGTGTGTCAAACAGTTTTTAGAATAATGTAGAAGCACAGATATCTTAAGTCCACATACCCTTTAAGCTAAGAATTCTATGTCTAGGTTACTTTATTGATATGCTGATACATGCTGAAATATTTGCAGGGATATTCACTGTAGCACTTATTATAGTTTGACCATGACCACTATAAAATAGTGGCTTTTCTTCTGAGGATTGGCATGAAGGGCATGATCAAAGCTATGGACAGATATAAAGCTATGGTATAGTTATTCCTTTGTTAACAATTGTAGGATGTTAAAATCCAGATATACAGCAGTAGTAAGAATATCGACTGTATTCTGTAGGTGGAAGACTGCAGCATGGCAAAGGTTGTAGAAGACAGTAATGGGATCCCCCTCTAGTACACACATGCATACACAGTCACATGCATGTATAGGTGGGACAGGGTAAGCATGGGAAAGATTGCTTTCTCTGGGTATTTAGAAATGAATCATCCAGGTTTATTTTTTATTTAGTAGCTTGTGGCTATGATTACAGTATAAAATGAACATGGAGGTTTTGTTTTTGTGGTTTTGGCTGAATGGAAATTGTATCTGTTTATTCTTTATTGAAATACTTATTGCTCCGTGCTGCCAGCCTGGTCTCAGATCCTGAGTTCAAGTGATCCACGTCTGCCTCCCAGTAGTCAGGGCTGTGCCCTGGTGCCCAACTCATTTGTTCATTTAAACTGTTACATGATAATTTTATATACTTCTGAGGTTAGGACGACAGGTGAATACATTGTATATGCGTAGGTCAGGGTAAGCCTGTCTGTCACTTGAAACATTTGTCATCTGTGGAAACAAAATCTATTTAATGTATAGCTCATAATTACCTGTAGTCACTGTATTATATAATAGAATGCTGGATTTATTTCCCCAAATCAGCTATGCTTTTTTCTTTCCTTTTACTGAGAAAATAAATCACATATACAGAAAAAATATTCGTATATTGTAGGAAATATACTAAAAGAGTTGGGACTGAAGCAATTTTTAAAAAGACTTCTGTGTCTTTTCTATATTTTTCTTGAATAGGAAAATGAATATATTCATTTTACTGTAAATAAAGATTTTTGATTTCTTTTTGTTAAAAGCATGGTTGATAGGCAATTTACTGGCATAGTACCAAGTTATATATAATAATAATAATATATAACTAACAAACTTGAATTTTTCTATTTTTATTTTTAGGCCAGAAATGTACATACAGGAGAATTAGCTGCAGTAAAAATCATCAAATTGGAACCTGGTATGTATTTATGTAGTATGTATGTGTGTGTGTGTATGTGTGTGTGTGCAGTATGTATGTATGTATTTATGTATGTATGTTGTTTGAGATTAAGCCCTACCTGCTGTGGTTATGTATTAAAATACTTTATCCATTTTTATCAATTTTTCCATACAGTTATAAGACGTGACTATTCTGTATTTCTTTCCTTTTTTTCTTCTTCCTAAAATAAGTCTTTATGTGTTCTTTCAGGTCAATAGAATATTTCCAATATGATCATATTAAATTATATCATGCATTAAATTGCAAGATAGTCACAATTGATGTGAAGTTTTGTTGCTAAAGGAAATTTAATTTGAAATATACATGTTCAAATGTTTTAAATTGCATTGACTCACAGTGACAAAGAAATTTTCTATTGCAATTATAGTGAATATTTTAATTTCATCTGTAGCTGGTAAAAATTGTGCACTTAGGGGCTGGAGAGATGGTTCAGCAGTTAAGAGCACTGGCTGCTCTTCCAGAGGACCTGAGTTCAATTCCCACCAACCATGTATTGGCTTACAACTGTCTATAATGGGATCCGATGCCCTCTTCTGGTATGCACCATGTATGCACACAGATCACTCATAAATAAATATTTTTTTTTAATGCAATTAGAACTCACACACATAGCCCTAATTACACTCTGGGGGACACTAAATAAAACCAAGACTAGTAAATGGGAGAAAGACTATAGGCAGGAGACAGGGCTGCTAGGGGTGGGAGGGGGTGGAAGGGAGTGGTGAGAGAGTGACCAGACTGCATAGCTTGCACGTGTGAGTGTGAAAGAACAAAGTTCACTAATAAATATGAATTTAAAACTATAGAGAAGACTCAGTGGCTTTGTAAAAGAAAAATCAGTTAATATTCAAGATAATGATATTCTGTATATAAGCTATTTCCTGATTGGCTTAGTTTTCATAAATCAGATCTCAGCTCAGTGCTTATTTGATCAGCATTTCACGTTTCAGAAGATTATTTTAAAACACACTGAGATACTTACTTTGAAAACAGACCTCATAAAACCTGGCCAGTTTCTGAAAGTGTCTGATGACAGGAACAGTGGTTTTATACCAGGGAAGTGAGCATTTGGTGGCCTGCTCCATTCCTGGTTTGTAAACTGAAGCATGCATGATAGCACATAGTTATAATCGTGAGGGATTCTTAATCTGTGTGGCTTTCGCATTTCAGATACATTTTGTAACAGTTTAAAATCAAGTTTTCCTGTACGACACCATACCTTTTCTTGAGACAATAACAAACTGATATTTAAGAATTCTTTTACTATTCCATGTGATACGTATAGACTGATCTCTAAAATGTCACCAACTAAATAGATGAACAAACTTCCCTGGACGAGTCGTTTCAGTAAACTTCTCATATTGTGTGCAGGGGACTGGGCTGGATTCCAAGAGGAAGCACAGATATTTATCTCTTTGCTGCCCACAGGAAGAGCATAGGGCCTGTACTGACTGATTTACTTGAACATGGCTTACTTTTGATTATAATTCACCTTAGTAAGTACATTTTAAGAATCTGCAGGTCTCATTTATCAGTAAACTACATGTTATGAATAGTGTAGAAAAATGATTCAATAAAGAACAAGATCAAAGCTAAGGAGATGCCTCACTAGGTAAATTACTTTGCCTTGCAAATATAAGAACTGGTGTTTGGTTCCCCAACACCTTCAAATGCTGGGTGGGTGTGGAGGCCTTTCAGTGATTCCAGCACTAGCGAGACAGAGAACAGATCCCAGAGCAAGCTGACTAGCTAGACTAGCAAAATCGTTAAACTCTTAAGTTCAAAGGAGAGACCCTGCCTCAGTGTATGAAGTAACAAAAAGTACCCACTATCAATATCTGGCCTACATACATGCATACTCACACACATATGCACACCAAGAAAAAGAGAACTGTATCATGTATGATGTTGTTTAGCTTAGTGGTTAAATGTAGGGTAATAAATTAAGCCTCTTTGAAAGGTTGGAGCTCTCGTTTCCTTGTTTTGTGAAAGCCATTGGTTTCCCTATTAGAGATCATTCACAAAGAGTAAGTAATATCTAACTCTCCTTCACAAAGAAAGCAGATTTCAGTAAACACTGATGGTGTAACACTAGTGTTTCACCATTTTTTGTTCATATGTGTGAATGTATGATATATGTGTATGTGAGAGTGTGTATGTCTGAGTGGGTCAGAGGACAACCTTGGTTCCCTGTCTTTGCCTTCCACCTTGTTTGAGATGAGGTTGACCTCTGTTCACTACCGCATACATTGAAGCTCTCCCTAGCTTCTGGGGAGTCTCTGCTCCCACTCTTCATCTGGCTGTAGCACTGGAGTTGTGGACACATATAACACACTTAGCCTTGGAAGGGCTCTGGGGATCTAAACTCCAGTCCTCAGGCTTGTGTAGCAGACACTTCACCCAGTGAGCTGTCTCCTCGATATGTGGCCATATTTTAAAACTTTATTGATTCTTTGTGAATTTCATATCATGTACCCCCATCCTTCCATATCGCCCTCTCCCTTTGCAACCTACCTCCCAAAAGAACAAGGTTTTTTGTTTTTTCTTTTTTTAAATCTTACTGTGGAAGCTTCAGTGTATCATATGGCATGCCCTTTGGTCCACACATCTTTCCTTGCAAATTTTTGTTGCAATGAGTCATTGGTCTGGATCAAGGCCCCTGGTGTCTGCTACACTGTCAATACTGGATCCTCACCAGGACTCCTCTCAGATACGTGGCAGCTGACAGGTCTCTGGGTGTCCTCAGGCGTTCAGCCATGCTTCTCGGTGTTGTCCATTTTTGTAGGTAGTTGATTATATGTCACCTTCTCTGCCTGCCCTCTGTTGGTTTTTTTTTCTTTTTTTTTTATTACTACTACTACTACTACTACTACTACTGATTTTGGATGTTGCCTGCACTTTGAGCTAAGTAACTCTTCATCTCTGTATGTCCTCGGTGTGTCTTTAGTTTGTGCATTTGGCTTCTGGTAGTTTTCTTGACTGCATAGAGAAAGTCTTCCTTTCTCTGTTCTCTTCTCTCCCTTTTTAATCAATGTTTTTTGTTGTTTTGTTTTTGTTGTTGTTGTTTTGGTCTTTTGAGACAAGGTTTCTCTGTGTACTCCAGGCTGTCCTGGACCAGGCTGCTCTTGAACTCAGAGATCTGCCTGTCTCAGCCTCCTGAGTGCTGGGATGGAAGGCGTGCACCACCACTGCCTGGCAGATAAGTATGTTTTTGAAATTTCTCTCAGTTGTCCCTTTCCAGATTTAAAGGTCTTCTCCATCAGAACACTTTTGTTCTATACAGCAAGCAAGCTGTGGTGGGAGTTGTTGTTGTTGTTGTTGTTGTTGTTGTTGTTCTCTTCAAATTGCTGAGCAGTTTTTCCAACCATAACTACAAATGGTTTCTTCATTGGAAAATGTGAAGTGTATTAGTTGGGTTTATATCCTGATACAGTGGTTTTTGCCCTCCATTCCAAGTTCGTAGCATCCTGTGTTATGGATAGCCCTGGGGTTGCTTGTATTTTGATGTTAATTCTGCTCTCCTGGGAGGGGTTGTCTGGAATGAGGAATGAGTCATGTACTCAGGTGGCTTCTTGTGAACCTCCCTGAATGAATAAATGGACCAATCACTGGGCGAGGAGGCAGGACTTCCGGGTTAGACTGAGGAAGAGAGGAAGCAGGAGAGTTAGGTCCTTTTGGACGGGACAATGTGAGGACAGGATGTAGCTGCTAGTGTCTCCCGGTTTCAATGGCGGATCCGTCAGGATTCACCTCTGGAGGAGTTACCATTGTTTCTGAACCAAGTTTGCATTGTGTTTTCCTTTGCATGGTGGCTTGTCTGGGTTCAAGAGAGTTGACGGCACTAGTGCAGGAACATGCTGGTTCGTTTTTTAGTATTTTCCACAACAATCCTGGTTTTGAGTAATAAACCTTTTTATTATCTATTAAAATCTCTTTTTTCCCCAAATGTTTGCTATTAATTTATTTTGTAATAACATTAAATCTTTTTGTTTTTCTTCTGGAGATAGGAGTCTCAATATTGGCCAAGGTAGCCTCAAACTTTTAGGCTCAGGCAGTTCTCCTGCCTCAGCCTCCCAAGTAGTTGCAACTACAGCAAGTTACTATGCCTGACTGTAGAGAGGAAGTCCTTAAGTCTCGTACACAGTTTTGTCTCTGGCAGTCTTACAGAACTAATGTCATTTCTGATGACTTTTACATGGACACATGTATAGATACTGATGACTTTGGGTCCAGGCTTCCAGATTTTAGGATGGTGCTTCCAATATTGCATATTAAGCATTAAGGGCTGACAAAGTGTTGATTGGCCTGTGCATCATGCGTGGGGTGGGGTGGCGGGCGGGCGGGCGCTCTACCCACTTAACCTTGCCTTTGACATCGTCTGTTTAATGCGTCTTCTGTTTTGTCAGTTAGCTCATGAGAGTCACGATCACATCATTTCTTAACAGCTGCTTGTTGACTCTTGGTACATGAGAGAACCATTCAGAGTGTAGGAATGGAGAAGATAGCAACAGGGCATAGGACTTGAGTTTGTATTTTACAGGCGGAGGCAGAGCAAAGGAATGAATGTAGTATGATGCCATGGTTGCTCACTAATGCTCATATTGGTAAGTGGCTTGTTGTTTTCCTTGTGACTCATGTGCTCTGTTCTCAATACTCCTAGTGATCCTAGTGCTCCCAGTGCTCTGTCCTCCCAGTGTTCTGTCCTCAGCTGTCTGCTCTGTGCTCCCTGTCCTCTCCTTCACCTGACTTTAACTTTGCTGAGTTACGATAAGCCAACTTCCCTTTTATGTTGCCTATACCGGTGAGCCAGCCTAGCATTTTGTACTTTAATACTTCTTAAGTCATTGGGGTTTTTGGTTTTTGTTTGTTTTTGTTGTTTGTTGTTTATTTATTTTAGACATTTCACTTGGAAAAATGATAATTTGGTTATTTTATAACCTAATCTGAACCTTTCCCTTTGTAATAGATGAGTCCATCAATATGTTCAATATGTTGTTATTTATAGGATGTTTGATCTCACTTCACCTGTTTATTTTATTTATTCATTTCTCAAAACAGTGTTACTCTTTGGAGCCCTGGCTGTCCTGGAACTCACTCTGTAGACCAGGCTAGCCTCAAACTCAGAGATCTGCCTGCTTCTTCTTTCTGGCTCTTGTTTTGTTTGTAGTCTTTCCTTCCCTGTAAGTTTTTGTTAAATCCTTTTGTTGTTGTTTTTTTAAGATTTATTTATTTTATATATTTGAGCACACCATTGCTCTCTTCAAATACACCAGAAGAAGGCATCAGATCCTATTACAGATGGTTATGAGCCACCATGTGGCTGCTGGGAATTGAACTCAGGACCTCTAGAAGAGCAGTCGGTACTCTTAACCGCTGAGCCATCTCTTGCTCTCTAGCCCCCTGTAAGTTTTTAAATGGCCTGGAATTTCTTTTATTTTTGCCATTGATAATTTGGAAGGAAAATAAATAATCTAGTTTTATCAGAGAGTGGTCTGTGAAGCTTTGCAATAACATGCTTAAATTTGTACAACTTCATTAAGAAATAAGCTTGCGTAGTAGTGCACACTCCAGAAGCAGAGAGAGATAGGTCTCTGATCAAGGTCAATCTGGTCTATGAGGTGAGTTCCAGAAATGCTAGGACTACACATAACAACCCTGTCTCAAAAAGGCAAGTTAAAACAAAACAAGCAAAAAAAGAATTGAGCAGAGGCATGGAGAGATGGTCCATGGTTGAAAGCCTGGCTTTTCTTCAGCAGTACCAGGGTCAGTCCCCAGCACCCACATGGTGGCTCACAGCTGTCTGGACCTTCAGTTCCAGGGAACCAGATACTCTATTCTGGCTTCTGAGGGTAAAAGGACAGCACTGGCTTACACACATGTGCCATGACGCTGTACACTCCTCCGCAATAATAAAAACATAATAATATTAAACATTGCAAAAGAGCCAACCAGTCTTGGACTTCGTAGATTTAATGATGTTGAGGCTCACGTACTTGTACTTATCTAGGCTCTTTACTTCCTGCCTCTAAGCCGATTTGTTTAGTTTGGAATTTTAACCATAGAATTTTCTGATTTTAGTGGGGTATAAGTATACATCAGACTACTTTTTAAGAATCATACTCTTTGGGGGCTGGAGACATGGCCAGTGGTTAAGAGCACTTGCTGTTCTTCCAGAGGACCCAAATTCTGTTCTCCAACCCACATGGTGGCTCACAGCCACCTGTAACTCCAGCTCTGAAGGATCCAGTGTCGTCTTCTGGCCTTCATGAACACAGCATTCATATGGTACACGTATATGCATACATACCTACAGGCAGAACACCCATACATATAAAATAAGTTTAAAGTCTGTTTTAGAAATATTTATCATCTTTGTAACCTATGTATAAATGTAATGTATGTATAAATGTTATCCAGATGTAGTTTTCTACTTATCTGGGCTCAGTTCTTATTGTTGGTATTTTTGTGTCAGGTCTTTGCTATTCTGACTTATTTTTTATCATTATGTAATGTGGTAATTTGAATGAGATGTTTGCTATAGTCTTGGGCAGAGGTTCTCAACCTTCCTAATGCTGCAACCCTTTAATACAGTTCCAAATGGTATGGTGACCCCCAACCATTAAATTATTTCTTTGCTACTAAATAACTGCAAATTTTGCTACTGTTGTGAATTGTAAATAGCTGATATGCAGGACATCTGATATGCAGTCCCAAGGGTTGTGACCCACAGGTTGAGAACCACTGGTCTTGGGCATCTGAATCCTTAGAGAAGCATGGGAGGTGTGGCTTTGTTGGAGGATGTATGTCACTGGGGGTGGGCTTTGAGAGTTTAAAGACACCTACCATGTTCAGTTGGCTCTTTCTGCTTCCTGCTTGTGGTTCAGGAATGTGAGCTCTGCTGTTCCTCACACCATGAAGGCCACCTGCAGCCTGAGTCCTGCTCTGATGGACGCTTATCTCTCTAGAACTGTAAAGCCAAATAAATATTTCTTTCTCTAAACACCTTGGCATGTCAAGGCGTTTGCGCTAGTTAGTTTTGTCAGCTTGACATGAGCTAGAGTCATGTGGGAAACAGGAACATCAATCAAGAAGATCTACACCCAACCCATTGGCCTATGGGCAAGCCTGTGGAGCATTTTCTTCATTACTGATTAATGTGGGAGGTCCCAGATCACCTAGAAGGGGGCATGAGGAATAAACCAGTAAACAGCCTTCCTCCATGGCCTCTGCTTTAGTTCTGCCTCCAGGTTCCTTCCTTGAGTTTTTGCCTGCCTTCCCTCAGGGGTGGAGTGTGGCTGAAGTAAGTTGCTTTTGATCATAGTGTTTTATCACAGCAACAGAAACCCTAACTAAGACTGTTTTATCACAGTAATTAAAAAGAACTGCATACAAGTAGATGTCCCTTTAAATATTAGGAATAAGGTAATCTGCACCACACATTGGTCTGTCTTCCCAACCCTCTTTGTTCTCTTCCTCATTTTGGAGATCAGCTAGCTAAGCTCCAAACTGGGCTTTGTTTTGATATATATTTTCACTCCAGAATCAATCTGTTAGTAAATGCCCTCATTTCTACATCCAAAACAAGTACCGAATGTCCCTCTGCCTCTGCGCACCAGCTCTGTGCATGTATGTGAATGACTCTGTCTCTGCATTCCCTACACCCATGTTTGTCATAGCCCTCCCCAGAGCGCTAGGGACACTCGCAGAGAGAGAGAGAGAGAGAGAGAGAGAGAGAGAGAGAGAGAGAGAGAGAGAGACAGACTGAGACTGACTGACTGACTGACTGACGGAAGGATATAGTCAGGGAAGGAAAAATTCTTTAAAAATGAATAGTGCCAGTTACTCACAGTACCTCCCCTTGCCTGTACTTTGCCTGTCTTCGGGCCTCTTCTCTGTGAGTATACTTGTGTCCCCCACGCATCCGTGGCTAACTTGCCTCCTTTGGCATCTGACTCGCTCTGGTTGGTTCCATGTGGGGACTGGTCTCCTCAACGCCATCATTATCTATTTCATTTGCTGCCTGGATGTCCCTGTATTCATTTTTCTCCTTTCATTTCCTTAAAAGGCCAAAGCACTGTTGTCTAGATTTTTCTTTCACAGGGAATGCTCGTGTTTTTTGCATCCTGTAGTTACATTTTTTTTAATAAATTTTTGAGTGGGACTGGTGTTTTTTTTCAGCACTGTCAGGGAAGCTAAAGTAGATAGTGGTTCCCATGTTTTTGTAGCAGACTTGGAAATGTTAACTCAAAAACACAGTAACATGCTAATGAATTTTCCTAGGATTCAGTTCAGATATTTTGAAAAAATTCTCTAGACAGCATTATTTCAAAATTGAATTCATAACTGTGTTTAGCAACTTAATAAATTGCACTGATGCCAGTATAATACAAAAGCCCTTCATTGTATTGACTTAGCAGATGACTGGGTTAGAATTATGTTAGACTTGAAAAGGTAATTACTTGCCAGTATGACCAGAAGGAGCCTATGTCTGGTAGACCATAAAAAAAAAGAGGGTTTTGTTTTGTTTTATCATTAAGTAAACGAAATGCCATCTGGAGACTTAATAATAACTTTCCCTTCATAGTTAAAAATAGGGTTTAGGATAATTTAGTGTCTTAAATTTTGTTACAGCCTTTCTGATTTGCCCTTGGCAACTTAATTTTAGAATATTTAAGTCAACATTTTACTGAAACAAATTGCTTTTTTGGTTCTTCCTAATACTTACAAAAAGGCTAAAGTAAGCCTTAAGGATGCAGATAAAGGCGGAAAGTCGCTTATTGGCCACACAAGTGAAATCAGCTGTCTTTCTGTGGCCCTGTGGTTCTCTTGTCCTTTTAATATACAGGAAAATGATTATTTTCAGGAATGATTTGACTGTTTCTGTCTCATTCTTATAGTAGAATCTGTATTAACCAATAAAGCCACCACTTACTGGCATGAGACAGGATTTGGCTCAGCTGTGATCGCCACTGAAATATTGATGCCACTGTTGTGAGCCTTAAACTGCAGTTTTCTGTTCTTTGGTCAGGCCTCAGAAATGCTCTAGAAAATTAAGCTGGTGTGATGATGGTGTGTGCTACCATGATTTCCTGTCTTATGTTTGAATGCTTAGCTTACGTAGCCTGATGCTTGCTCAACAGGTCTGTGACTGGTAGTGGCCAAAGCAGGAACTTTCTCTTTCTGTCTTCTCTCCTCTTATCTCTTGATTAGTTGTGGTTTGTTGTTGAGACACAGTCCCATGAGTCCAGGCTGTCAGCAAACTTGCTATGTAGCCCAGGCCTCCCACCTCCATCTCCCAAGTGAGGGAGCTAACAGAATATATTACTGCACCTGGGTCTATAGAATCTTTATTTATTCTTTATTTTATTTTATTTACTTTATTTATTCAGTTTCACCATGTAGTTCTAGCTGGCCTTAATTCACTATGTAGACCAGAGTGGCCTTGAATGCAGAGATCCTCCTGCCTCTGCCTCTTAGGTGCTGGGATCAAAGATTTGCACCACCCAGTCAACATATAGAAGAATGAAAATTGATCCACTCCTATCTCCCTGTACAAAGCTCAAGTCCAAGTGGATCAAGGACCTCCACATAAAACCAGATACACTGAATCTAATAGAAGACAAAGTGGGGAAAAGTCTCGAACACATGGACACAGGGGCAAAGTTCCTGAACAGAACACCAATGGCTTGTGTTCTAAGATCAAGAATCGACAGATGGGACCTCCTAAAATTGCAAAGCTTCTGTAAGGCAAAAAGCACTGTCAATAGAACAAAACAGCAACCAACAGATTGGGAAAAGATCTTTACCAATCCTACATCCGATAGAGGGCTAATATCCAATGTATACAAAGAACTCAAGAAGTTAGACTCTAGAGAACCAAATAACCTTATCAAAAAAATGGGGAACAGAGCTAAACAGAGAATTCTCAACTGAGGAAACTCGAATGGCTGAGAAGCACCTAAAGAAATGTTCAACATCCTTAGTCATCAGGGAAATGCAAATCAAAACAATCCTGAGATTCTACCCCACACCAGTCAGAATGACTAGATCAAAAGCTCAGGTGACATCAGATGCTGCTGAGGATGTGGAGAAAGAGGACACTCCTCCATTGCTGATGGGATAACAAGCTGGTACAACTACTCTGGAAATCAGTTTGGCGGACCCTCAGAAAAATGAACATACTACTACTTGAGGACCCAGCTATTCCACTCCTGGGCATATACCCAGCAGATGCTCCAACATGTAATAAAGACACATGCTCCACTATGTTCATAGCAGCCATATTTAGAATAGCCAGAGCTGGAAACAACCCAGATGTCCCTCCACAGAGGAATGGATACAGAAAATGTGGTACATTTACACAATGGAATACTACTCAGCTATTAAAAACAATGACTTTATGAAATTTGCAGGCAAATCGATGGAACTTGAAAATATCCTGAGTGAGGTAACCCAGTCACAAAAGAACAAACACAGTATATACTCACTGATAAGTGGATATTAGTCCAAAAGTTCGAACACCCATGATTCAGTTCACGGCAACCATTGGACTGAGCGTGGGATCCCAGATGGAAGAGTTGGAGAAGGTACTGAAGGGGCTGGGGGAGTTTGCAGCCCCATGGGGAGGGAGCAACAGTGTCAACTGGTCAGGCCCCCTGGTGCTCCCAGGGACTGGATCACCAACCAAAGAATGCATATGGAGGGGCCCATGGTGCTAGCCACATATATGGCTAAGGAGGGCCTTGGTTTTTTTGTTTGTTTTTTTTTTAGACAGGGTTTCTCTGTGTAGCCCTAGCTGTCCTGGAACTCACTCTGTAGACCAGGCTGGCCTCGAACTCAGAAATCCGCCTGCCTCTGCCTCCCAAGTGCTGGGATTAAAGTTGTGAGACACCACTGCCCGGCAAGGAGGGCCTTGTTGACCATCAGTCGGAGTAGAGGCCCTTGGGTCTGAGAGTGTTAGATGCCCCAGTATAGGGGAATGCCAGGGAGGGAAGACCTTCATAGAGGCAGGGGGAGCGGGGATGGGATAGGGCGTTTCCAAAGGGGAGACCTGGAAAGGGGAAAACATTTGAAATGTAAATAATGTATTTAAAAATAAAAAAAAAAGATTTGCACCACCATACTTGGCAAGGATATTCTTTAAAATAGGCAATTTTATGGTATGTTACGTGTTGTGAATCTTGCTTACAAGAATGGATTTTTTTTTTTTTTTTAAGCTTTTTAGCTTTGTGAGACAAGGTTTCTCTGTATAGCCCTGGCTGTCCTGGAACTTGCTTTGTAGATGAGGCTGGCCTTGAACTCAGATCCTCCTGCCTCTCCTTCTGGAGTGCTGGGATTAAAGCTGGATACCACTATACCTGGTTCTAAAGATGGATTTTAAGGAAATCAAAGTCCTGGATAATTAGTGTGATGTACTTTTGTTTGTTCATTTGTTTGGGTTTTTTTTTGTTGTTGTTGTTGTTTTATTTTGTTTTTTAATGCTGTTAGGAATATTCATGAAATAATCCAGTATTTTACAATAAAAAGCTAAGTGTATTTTCTTAGTTTAAAGTTTTCTAAATAAGCAGGAATGTGCTAATATCTTTCAATTGAATTTTTTTAATTTAATTATGCTACCAGGAAATCCTGTTTCCTGGAAGTGTAAGAAGAGACTGTAAGAGGGGAAAGGTCAGGATGGGTATAAAGATGTGCTTTTGAATAAAACCATCAGCTGCTCTAGCTAAGTGGGACATTCTTGCTTCCTGGAACTGTATTTCAAACTTAATGACCTTTAAGAAAAAGAGAGAACTAAACAGCTTTATCTGTGCGTGCATGTGTGTGTGTGTGTGTGTGTGCGCGCGCTTGTGTGTGCGTGTGTGTGTGTGCGTGCGTGCGTGCGTGCGTGCGTGTGTGTGTGTGTGTGTGTGTGTGTATACTCGTGGAGGTACCTACCTACCCTAGTTCTTTCCCTTATTCCCATGAGACAGGGTCTTTCAGTGAACCTGGAGATACGCTGGCAGCTACAAGGCTCCAGCCATCCTGTCTTTGCCCTGCACCCAGCACTGTGGTTAAAAGCCTGTGTGTGCATGACCACATCTGCTTTTTGATGTGGGTTCTGGGAATGAAAACTGAGGTCCGTATGCCTGTGCCACAAATACTCTTGCTTACTGAGCTAGCTCCCCAGGCCCACGGTTTCAATTTTCAAAAGATTTTTATATGCATCCTCTGTGTGTAAGTGTGTGTGCATGTGTGCTGGTGCCCATAGATGACAGAATGAGGCATTAGATCCCCTGGGAGAGCAGTATGGCCTCCTGACTGCTGAACCTATCTCAGCCTATCCTTTCCAGTAAAACTCTACAATATAAACTATTTGTAACCCTGTCTTCAGACACTTCCATTCTGAACCTGGTGGGTGCTGTGAGAAAATGCCTCCCTCAGAGTAGCCTGAAGGTGAGCCTGTGGAGCAGTTTATTGATTGATGATTGATATGGAAGGGCCCAGCCCATGACGGGCAGTGCCATCCATAGGCAAGTAGTCCTGTAGTGTATAAGAACAAGCCAGGGGGAGCAAGCAGTAAGCAGCATTCCTCCATGACATCTACTTTCATTCCTGCTTTATGTTCCTGCCCTGCCTTCCCTCAGTGATGGATGAGAGTTCTAAGATGAAATATACCCTTCCTTCTCAATGTTGCTTTGGTCATGGTATTTATCACATCAGTAGAAGTCCTAACTCGGGGATCTAACAGCTTCTTCTGGCCTTCCTGGGTACCTGTAACCCCAGCACTGTGGGGATGGATACAGAAGGTTCTTTAGGGCTTGCTGTCCACCGGCCTGGCTTCAGGTTCAGTGAGAAAGCCCACTGCAAAAAGTAAGGTGAGTAATGATAGAATAGGACATTCAGCACCTCCCCTGCCCCGCCTCTGCATGGGTACATGTATTCACAGATGTACACATGTACATATGCCACACATATAAAAGTTTTATTGGGTTTAAGTAACAGAAAATGAATAAAGGTGAAATATAAATTTTTTGTGCCACTTAAAGCATTGGTAATCCTATGTATTGTATTCTTAAGGCGCTCTGTTTCCCAGTTTGTCTTTGAACACAAATAAAATTAATTTTTGTTTTCATGACCTTCAATGCCAGATTCTAGGTTGATGTTCAATGCCAGATTATAGATTAGTAACTTTAAAATTTAAGAGATTTTCTAGGCTAAGGAAGCTACAGTAAAAGGACTGCAAGTTTACGGTGTGCAGGTTACAGGGAGTTCAAGCTTGGAGTGTCTTAGTTAGGGTTTGACTGCTCTGAAGAGACACCATGACCAAGACTCCTAAAAGGCAAACATTTAACTGGGGCTGGCTTACAGGTTCAGAGGTTCAGTCCATTATCATCATGGCAGGAAACATGGCAGCATCCAAGTAGACATGGTGCTGAAGGAGCCAAGAGTTGTACATCTTCATCCGAAGGCAGACAGAAAACTATCTTGCCCGGGCAGCCGGGAGGAGGGTCTGCATCATACATGCCAAACTTGAGCGTGCGTGCGTGTGTGTGTCTGTGTGTGTGTGTCTGTGTGTGTGTTCACACACATATATCCTCAAAGCCCCACCTCCCCAGTGACACACTTCCTCTAACAAGGCCACACCTCCTAATAGTGACACTTCCCGTGGGCCATGCACATTCAAACCACCACAGTGTGGTCAACTTAGCCACACCCTGTGTTAAAATAGTTTTTAAGGCAGGGAGGGACTGCAGGTGTAGCTCAATAAAAGAGCATTTACCTAGAACCAAAGAGGTCCTAGTTTCAAACCCCAGTACAGTAGTTTAAAAAAAAGAAAAAAAAGGAAAGAGAGAGGAAGGGAGGGAGGGAAGGGGAGAGAGAGAGAGAGAGAGAGAGAGAGACTTTTAAGGTACTTTATCAATAAATAAACATTGTTCACTCATTTTGCTCAGTGGGAAAAAAAAGTCATATTTCTTGATTACCACTTTAATCAACCAAATTTACCTGATTCCCCAGCATTGTATCGCTGCTTTTCATGGTTCTATGAAACTTGGCAAATGGAGTATTTACCATTGGATTTAAATGGGTTCCTGAAAGCAGTTAATTATTAAGGTACATGTGTGTGTGTGTGCGAGTATGTGTTATACATGTATAAGAATGCAGAGGTCAACCTCAGATGTTCTTCAGGATCCATTTACCTTATTTTGTGAGACAGGGTCTCACTGGAACTCGGGACTCTGTGGCTAACTAGATCAGCGGGACAGCCCCAGGGACAGCCCCAGGAGGTGTCCGCCTCCCTGGTAGTGGGATTATAGGCCTGCACCTCAGACCCAGCATGTCACCTAGATACTGGGGACTGAACTCAGTACTTTACCAACTGAGCTGTCTCCCTAGCCCTGGACTCCCATTTCAGGCTGCTAGTTTCTGTTGTATATTGAAACCTTAATTTTGTTTTCCCACTTTGTCACCATGAACAATTGCTTCCCCCTCTTGGCTCCTATAAATAGAATTGCTGTGGCCATGGGCTTGCATGTATGTCTTTGAGACTTCAGATGTACTCTTTGGATGCATACTTAGAAGTTGGCTACTAGATAAATAACTGGATCATGCAGTAGTTCTATTTTTATTTTTAAATTTTAAGGAGCTACCATACATGATCTCAGCAGCAGTGCACAAGGGTTCTGTCTTCTCTGCATCCCTACTGTTACTTTAAAAAAAAAAAAAAAATAGCAGCCCATCCTTGTGAACTTAGGTGATATTTCTCTGCAATTTTCAGTTGTGCTTCTCTGATTAATGTTGTTGAATTTTCCTATGATTATTATTTGTTGTCTGTTGCCTGTTAGTTGATGAGGATATTTTATTTGGAATTGTTGAGTTGTAAGAGGTTTTTATGTTATGGCTTTTAACCCCTTACTGGAAACATCATTTTCACATACGTTTTTCCATTCATAAGCTGCTTAGTCTATTGGCAGAGCGCTTTGAGGAACTTGAATTCTTAAAGTTTGATGTATTTGTCTTTCACATTGGTTTTCTGTGCTTTGGTATCATACCTAGCAAAGTCCAAAATCTATCGTCCCGAGTCTATTACTAGGATTTCTTCCCAGGGTTTTGAGTTATGATCACTAGGTCTTTGATTCATGTTTGTTCACTTGGGTCTGTTTTAAGTTTCATTTTTTTACATGTGCGTATGCAGCTTCCCAGCACTGTTGTTTAATTATCGTTGGCCAGATACATGAGGGCTTACTTCTGGGTTCTGTTCCTTTTGTCTGTGTGTCTGTCTTTATGACGGTAGTCTACTATTTTGGTTATTGTAGTGTTCAGTACATTATGAAATTGGAAACTCTGAGTCTTCCAGTTTTGTTATTTTTAAAGATTGTTTTGGTCATTGAAGGTCTCTTGAAATCTCAGGAGTTTTTTGTTTGTTTGTTTGTTTTTGGTTTTTTTTTGTTTGGTTTTTTTTTTCTGTGTCTGAAAGAAAATTCTGTTGGTATTTTTATGGGGCTAAGGTTAAGTGAGTGGTGTTGAGTGTAGAGTGATTCCTTTTGTTTGAGTCTTCGTCCTGTAATGTTTCCTGGCTCTCAGTGTGCACATTTTCACTTCCTAGGTTCATTTTATTTTCGGGGTGTTTTTTTTGGGGGGGGGATGCTATTGTAAATGGAATTGTTTCTTGGTGGTCTCGAGAAACACTAGCTTACTGTGCTGCAGGTATGCTGGCTTCCCTAGTTCTGGCAGATTTTTCATAGAATCTTGAGAGTCATGTCATCTGTGAACATATTGTTACCTTGTTCCTTTCCAATTTGGGAGTTTTTAAAGTGATTTTTAATGATGTGAACAGTACTAATCTTTATAATTGGCTAAAAATAGTCTGTTAAGCTATTATGGGTCCCATTCACAGATATGGTAGGAGGAGAATTACTTATAGAAATGGGAGAAAACGTCAAAATGCTAATGATCAGTGTGTATCTAGTTGGTAAATTTATGAGTAATTTTTATTTCATTCTTACTGTTTCTCTGTATTGACAAAACATTTACGTTAATGTTGATACAATAATATAGACTAAAACATGAAAAGTATTTATTATTAAAAAGTGATAGTCCCATTATTAGTTCCTCTAGAGGATGGACAAGTAATAGCTTTCTGTGTAATTCAGAAACACCATGGTAATAATTTTAACCTGTGAGCAACAAAGTAGATATAAACACCGTAGACCTTAAAAGCATAAACCAGTTGATGGTTGATGAAGTGATAAGTGGAAAGACTTGCTTTCAGTAATAAATATCTAATGGAAATATGAAAATATTCTAAGTTATTGAAAGTTGTAGCTTTTAGTCATTTGGTTGTTCAAGTTCTGTCTGGTCCCAGTGCCTGTCATGTGTGTAGAGCTTCCATCCCTCATTGATCCCCTCTTGGCTGACATGAGGCTAAATTCTCCAACCCCGAGATTGAAAGAGGCCAGGTGACAGTCAAGTGGCCTTGGTGACACCCAGCTTTCTCTGTTTCGTTTTGGTGTTGCCAGCAGCTGCCCTTATCAGAGTCAGGAGAACACACCGGAGGCTTGTCCAGGGAGCACAGGACTTACTCAGCTGCACGGTTTTCAGAGCACATGAACTGAGAAGACCTGTAGCCATAGTAATTCACAGCTTTTGATTATAGATACCATCATTACTGAGACTGCTAATAACTGAAAACAGACTCATTTTTCATAGTCCAACTTTTCAAGAGACCAAAGTGGTCTTGAGCCAGGCTGCAGATGAGTTCCGCCTGGCCTGTGGCCCACCCAGGTCCCTGCAGCAGCCAGATGACTTGGCACACACAGTAGCTTGTAGTGAAGAGAAGGGCATCATCTGAGAAGGGTTGGGGCAACTAGTAGACTGCTAATGGAGTCCTTTAAAGTGTGTTTAACATGAATGAAGTAGTGAGGGTGAGAAGCTGGCTTTAGGAGAGATTGGAACCATAGCACACATTAAGTCAAAGCACTTGCAAGATACTCAGGTGGGAATGAGAAGGCTGCTAAAACCAGAGATAAGGATTTCTGTGGTTCTTGGCTAATTAGTTTCATCCTTAATATGGCCTGGATATGATGAAACTCACCTTGAGGGCACAACTTAAAAGTTACTTCTACTGGAGTAGAAGTAGCCTACATCCTGCAAAACCCAACAAAAGGCCCAGTGCCTTTCCTGTGCACCAGCAATGAGCATGTTGAGAAAGAAATTGAGAAGACTAAACTAGACTAAGACTGACCAACTAGGTGAGAGACCTAAACAGTAAACCTTGAACCAGTGCCAGGAGATGGTTGAGCACACTTGACACCAGCCTGATGACCTGAGCTCAGTCCCTGGAGCCTACATAGTGGAAGGAGAGAACTGACCCCATCTTGTTTTCTCATCTCCACATGTGTGTAAGTGTAAACACACACACTCAAATGTAATTCTTTAAAAGTGCAAATGCTGAAGCAAAATAAACCAGACCTAGAAAAATAAACATCACATTGTTATTACATGAAATCTAGATTTAACAGTGTGGCGTGTGTGTGCAAATGGAACAGTCCAACTAGGAGTTATGATTGTAAGTATATGTGTATTGAGTGTTGAACCTACTTTTATAAAACAAATACTGTTGTCCATAAGGGGACGTTGAAGTTCAGATAGAGTGGTAGTGGGTGAAATTGAGGCTGGGAAGATGGCTCAGTGGGTAAATTGTTTGTCTCTGGGAGACAGAGACAAGAGTAACCCTGGGACTCAGAACCTGATCTTGCTTAGTCAGCAAGCTTCAGGTTCATGGAGAGACTCTATTCAAAACTAAAGTGGAAAGTGATGGAGGAAGACACCCAACACTGACCTCTGAACTAACTCTACAACCATGCACACAAATTCTCACTAACCCTCCCCTCTCCCTGGTCAAGTAAAAGTAGTGGGTGCCTCACTACCCCACTTTCATTAATGTATAATCACTCACCAAGAGATGGGCTATAGCTCAGTGGTGGGAGTACTGTCCTAGCATGCATGAGGTTTTATAATGTACATTATATAAATATTTTTAGAAAGCTTAAGAGTTAAACAATACCATAGATCAAATAGGGACAACAGATAATGCTGTAGTGTGTATTCCAACAGCTGCAAAATACAATCTTAGTAGCTGGTCTTTGGCTAGTTTGTGGGTTCTTCTTCCCCCCGTCTTCCCCCCTTTTCCTCCCTTTCAGGCTCCTGACACTAGATAGGAGAGAAGGGATAGAAGGGAAAGGGGCAGACTACCTCCTGTTGGTTAGGGGATAAAGTTCCTTGAGGCAAGTTTGATACTCACTGTCACAATATCTAATTTCTTCTTCTCGTGTCTTTGCACACTACTTAACAAACCAAAACCAACCAACCACCACCACCCTGGGAGCCCTAGCATGTATATACCCTCTGCCAGGTCTCCAGAATTCCCAGCATCACACAATCACAGAAACTGTCTGCAGCTGGCAAAATCACACGCCTGCTAGAGCATGGGGCAAATCATAGTCAGCTGCTGTGGACAGTCTGAAGCAGCCCCACGTCCCACACCTGAGATTAAAGTGAAACCATTCCCTTAATATTTCTGTGTTTTTTAAGAGAAACCAAAATTCTCACTACAAGTCTTCTCATTTCTTCATGTTTGGAGTAGCATGGTGACCAACTTATTTTGTTTTTCAGGTGATGATTTTTCTTTGATTCAACAAGAGATATTTATGGTTAAAGAATGTAAACATTGCAACATCGTAGCCTACTTTGGGAGCTATCTCAGGTAAAATATGAGAGTGCCATCGTTTGATCTGTTTTTCATTTTCTCTTTCCTACTGCTCTCCCTTCCTCTGAGTAAATACCACCACATGTGTGCATTTTGAAAACATTGTTTGAAACTCTAAATCTGGTGGTAGGGTTTTCTTGCCATCTTCCCTACTATGTAAACTTTAGCACCTCTGTGTATATGACCGTGCCTTGTCTGGCAGCCTTAATGGAGCACTATGAGTGTTGATAACGGAGAACAGACCATATCCTAACCTTCAAACTGAGAAAAATCTGAGCTGATGTGCTCTTCTGTGTGCTGAGGAGGGAGGATTGGTTGCGCTGCCAGTTTCCTGTTGCTCTCTGCAGAACCCCAGTGTGCTATGAGAGAGCGCCAAGGGCCTATAGAGTACGTACGCATTCCAGTAGTTGGAATTACATGCTCATTTAATTCTCCTTCTCTCTCATGTTAGTAGGGAGAAACTGTGGATCTGCATGGAGTACTGCGGTGGAGGGTCACTTCAGGATATTTATCACGGTACTGTTAATGTGACTTTACATCTTAAAGCCTACTTTGACCTTTTATGGTTGTTTGACGTTTCTAACAACAGAAATGAGTTGTGTAGATTTAGTCTCTTAACACTGTCCTTTCTCGCCCAAGAGACAGGTGTAAAACCTAGGAATTCTTAATGTTGCTCTTGATTATTTAGCTAATTTTGTTTGAGCCTCCTTTAAGAGATCCATAAATACCTGTACAATATAAATTTTACTTTTTACCTGGGCATGGGGTCTTGTTACCCCAGATGCTTCTGAAGCACAATCAGAAACATCCAGAGCTTAAGGCCAGTCAGGACTGAAAACTGAAATTCTGCCTAAAAATTACATAAATACTACTTAGATGTAGTTTCTAAGAAGGCAGAAAGGCATGAGCCAAGGGAACTACCTAAGTTTTGTTATAGGGCAGTCATAAAAAGCAGAGGCAGGCGGATTTCTGAGTTCAAGTCCAGCCTGGTCTACACAGTGAGTTCCAGGACAGCCAGAGCTACACAGAGAAACCCTGTCTCGAAAAACCGAAGGAAAAAAAAAAAAAAAAAGTTGGCTGGACAGACCTACCAGGAGGGAATTGATTACTCTTAACAATTTTTATTAAAATATGAGTTTGAAAAGAAAAAAAGATTTAGTATTCTTGTAATTTAGACAGTTTCCTCAGTTGAACTTGGCTTTTCTTCATAACCCTTTTTAGAAATAGTTTTTGTGGGGCCTCCACAGTTTCAGTTTTTGTGTGGTTGGCAACTTCTTGAATTGCTGAAATTTGCAAAAAGATAAATAAATTAAAAATCTTTATGGAATATTTTTCTTTATTTAAAAAGACCTGTTGCAGGTATGTATAATTCATCTAGAATTATGCAAAGTACTTGAAAACCTTTTTATGCTGAAATCTTTACTTGAGAATCAGCAATGTCTGTTAATGTGGCTTCTGAAATAGCCAAAAGATGTAAAACCAAAAGTGCTATTCCACTGTTGTAGCTTATAAAGATCCAGGTTTTTAGACTATCAGGTGGCCAATGGTGAGGGAACCTGACTGTACTCAACAGTGTATGTTATAGCTGTGTATATGGTGGCCTGAATATTTCTCCTCAAAAATATGTATAACACAGATGATCATGATTAAGCTCTCGAATTTTAATTTTTATAAATGTGCATGAATGTAAATGCAAAGCAAAATGAGAGGATTATATGCCAAACTCATAAGTTTCTGTCTCTAAGGAGGGAAAAGTGGAGCTTAGAAGTAAAATTCAGAATTATGATAAATATATATTATTGTATCACTCAATTATAAATTTCAAAGTTGCCTAATTTTGTCACAGCAACATAACAAATAACAAAAACGTCTTGGCTACTCAGTCTCTATTTTTTTTTAAGCTTGCTGTATAAATATTACAAGTACAGCAAATTCTGTGGTGTGGACCACCTCTCAAGAGCTTTGATGAGAGCCTGTGAGGTGGCACACGCCTGTAATCCCAGCACTTAGGAGGCAGGGGCAGGAAGATCAGGAGTTCAAGGTCATCCTTGATTATGTAGGGGCCAACCTAGGCTACATAGGACCCTGTCTCAAAAGATAAAAAACTTTTCAGTAAGCAATAACCCTACTTTTAAAAAAGAAAGAAAACTACTTTATTCTCTTAATATTTCATTATATATTATTATTATATATATAATAGTTTATATATTATATATTTCCAGATGAAATGAATATTTTCTTTTCTCACTTAATATTTTAAAGAACTATTAGTTAAATATCACTGAATTAAAGTTATTTTGTAAGATTTTATAAAGAGTTAGATTTTTATGAGAAGTTTTTATTGAGATATAATTTTTAACCTATCTGTACTTTTACAAATGCAAGCTGGTGAAATACGATGAACACAGGTGGCGGATTTTCCCGCTTTCGCCTCTATGCTTCAGAATTGTAATTTTACCACTTTCCCTTCTATGCTTCAGAATTGTTCTGAGACATTTTTATGAAACTTCTGTTTGCAGTATTAAATCCTGACTGTTAGCAGGGTGGAGGCAGCCCACTCCATTAATCCCAGCACTCAGGAGGCAGGGGCAGGTAGAGCTCTGCAAATTTGAGGCCAGCCTGGTCTACAAAACTGGTTCTAGGATATTCAAGGCTACACAAAGAAACCTTGTCTTGAAAAACCAAAAATAAAATAAAAATAAAGCCTGATTATTATTATTCGTTTTGAGTTGAGTATATTCCTTTAGGTACTATACTAAAAAGCACAGTAATTTAAATTTTTAAATTTAAATATAAAAATTTTAATTAGTCTGTACGTAGGTAGATCTCTGTGAGTTTGATCTACAGCTTGATCTACGTAGAGAGTGGCAAGTTCCAGGCCAGCTGGGGCTATGTAATGAGACCTTGTTTCAGAAGGATATGTGTGTGCATGCATGTGTGTGCATGCATGTGTGTGTGTGCGTGTAAGACAACGCAACATCACTTCTTACATCACTGTTTCATCAGCTTACAGAGAATTAAACTTTTATGTTTGGGAGTAGGTGTGGTCAGTCAGAAATTAAATGAAGCAGTGAGGTATTTCTCTTAGCAAAGATGTCACATCAGCTCGAGTTTGGGTCTCAGCATCAGCAGGCAGTACTTCAACTTCCTTTCCTGTACTAATGCCAGTTTAGAAGCTCCGGATTGGATACTTGCATAAAGATTTTATATTTCATGTTCGAGGAAGGTCTACTTTCCAGAAATAATCTGGTTACTTTTGAGTCTTTGGTAAGGTTCTTAATCAGGCCTCCCTGTTCTGAGAGCTGTGTAAAGAATTGTTTTAGAAAGATTACCTCGACCTCTGAAAGCATATACTCATCAGAGAGTTTCAGCGCTCATTGCACATAGAGAAAATGTTAAAGATTAAGAGTATAAAGAAGTCATTAGACTAGTTTCGAAACCTCTATTTCTACCCAACTTTTAAGGTTTTTATATTACTTTGTGTCGGGACTATTTTGAATGTGTGCATATGCACCGTGTATGCATGTTCTCGGAGGTCAGGCGAAGGTCTTCCTCCAGTGCTCTGTGTCCCTGTAATTAATTGGTCAGGAGAAGGTCTTCCTCCAGTGCTCTGTGTCCCTGTAAGTAATTCATCAACAGGGTCAGCCATGCTCCTGGCTTTGTTCCTGAGGCTGTGTGAGATTGGGACTGAGCTTACAGTCCTGGAGAACCACCTGTGCCACGTGCACTAAGTTTTACACATAATGACCACTTTACATTTTCACTGTTCAGAGCTGTCTGGGACTAAACCTCTTATTTTCAGAATTGACTTTAAAATTCTCAGTGTTTGTTTCATTTAAGTTATGCAAATGCTATCTGCTCTTAATCAGAAGGCATCCAGGTGATACATGCAAAAGTTATATGCTGCTTTATAATTTTATAGCTAAACTGTTTTTAATGTTAGCTTCAAATGACAATATGTTTTTGGTTGTTTCTTTCTAGTTACTGGACCATTATCTGAACTGCAAATAGCCTATGTCTGCAGAGAGACCTTACAGGTACCATGATTGCTTAAGTAGCTAGAAAGGCAGTTTCACAGTTAGTAACTGTAAAATGGGGTTGTCCAGAAGCTGAAGAGTAAAAGACAGTGCTCTCCCAGTTCAGCTTCAGTGCTTTGTGTGAAGCTAGTGCTCTCCTCATGAATGATTTGCAAAGATTTATTCAGGCAGATATTGAGAGCCCACTGGTCACATGTCTTCTTTGATGCTGAAGTGCAGATGGTCCTGTGTGGTAGGGTACTTGGGTGGCATGAGTTGCCACCAAAGCTGAGGAAAGCCGTACCTCAGCATTGTTTAATGTGAGTGAGTCTGTAGACTTGTCGGTTGTAATGAGGTGTCTGACCTTTCCCCTCAAGCTTTATGAGTATGAACAGAACATTCCTGCAGAATTGGGAGGGCATTTGCCAGATCTTGCTCTGTGTGGCATTAATACAGGTCTCGATAGCAGAGCACCCTTTTGCAACTTCCATCAGCATATGAGAGCATGCTTGTGCTTCTTTACTTCAGAGCCTGGGAGAACGTTAAATACTAAGTGTATCTTCACTAGAGATTCAGCATCTCTACATTCTTTTTTCCAGTTCTCTGAAGGATTACTCATTGCAAAAATTAGTGTTAACAATATTGTTCATTGTTTTAAGGCATGGGGAGGGGTCACAGCTGATATTTATTGAGAGTTGCTTCTTTCACATGCTTCCCAGACTGTGTAGTTTGTTTAGAAGTGAGATTGATGTTCTCTATGTCTATGCAGTTGTTGTTTTAAAATGAACCTAGATTGATCAGATCCAAGAAAAATTCTAGTCAGTTTATACAGTCATTTCCTTGTGCTCTAAGACATGCCATTCCCGGTCTACTGTGAAACAAATACAGGTAAATTCCCTCTGTACATGTGATCATCCCTTGTGTCCACGAGAGATTGTTTCCAGGACCTATTAGCTGTCAAGCTAATAGACTTCTGCATTTGGTCAAAATGGAATAACAGAGAGTAGCAATCACCATATCATCTAAAAAAGTACAAGAAACTTGGCAAAATGCATAAAACAGTGGTTTTCAGGAAGTGAAATGGAAGGCCACAGCATACAGGAAGTCTAGTTTTTCTTATTCAGTAATTCAGGTAGATATTTGATGCTGTCTTTCTAATATTCTTTTTTTAACTTTAGGGTCTTGCCTATTTGCATACTAAAGGCAAAATGCATAGAGATATCAAAGTAAGTTAACTTAATATATTTAAATTCCTGAGTTTTGGAAAGAAATTGTGTGTTGCCAGTTAAAAGTATTTGTGCTTTTGTTTTTAGGGTGCGAATATCTTATTAACAGACCATGGTGATGTAAAATTAGGTATGTTATTTTGAGTTCTTAATTTTTTTCCCCAAAAAATTAAATAATATTTAAGTTTGAATAGGTTTATTTTTATATATATAATCATAATAATCATTACCTGTAATATCTATTTTATTCCTAAAGGAGAAAAATCTACTGAACTTGAGAAAATCTTATAGGTGAAGAAAATCATACTCATAAAGCTATTAGTCATGTTACTTACGTTAAAGAGATACAAACCCATGGAATACTTTTTAGCAAATCATTAATATTTATGAAAATATGTGAGTAAATCTGGTATATTAAATGGCAACAATGAACTAAATAGTGTGCTTAATTTTTATTACTGTCTTAGTTAGGGTTTCATTGCTGTGAAGAGACACCATAACCAAGGCAACTCTTATAAAGGACAACCTTGAATTGGGGCTGGCTTACAGGTTCAGAGATTCCGTCCATTATCATCAAGGCAGGAAGCATGGCAAATGTCCAGGCTGATGAGGGCCTGGAGGAGCCAAAAGTTCTTCTTCTTGATCCAAAGGCAGACAGGAGAAGACTGGCTCCCACAAGGCTAGGAGGAGGAGCTCAAAGCCCACCCCACAGTGACACACTCCCCCCAACAAGGCCACACCTACTAATAGTGCCACTTCCTAGGCCAGACATTCAACCTTCACAATTACTGAGTTTAACACAAATATAAAATTTTATGTACGTAAGAAAATATTCTAAAAAGTAGCAACAAAGTAATAACCCTTTACTATTTTAGGATTAAAGGAATTCAGGTGTATGTTTTCTGCATGTTTTTAGTTTTGCCATTTTTCCCCAAATTAAATTCATTGTGCTTATAATTAATTTAATTAGCTAATACATTTTTCGTTCTAGTAAAATGGTAAGAAATTTTCTTTTAATGAATATGTTATGAACCAAGTAAGGACAGATCTTAATACTGAATTTATACATAGTTCTTGACTTTAATACCTAAAGTGTTAATTGTGCTGTGCCAAGGGTGAAGTTTAAAATGCTGGTTTTATCAAGAAGAGCTTTACCAATTCTCTACTGTTTTTTGCCTTGCCAGCTGATTTTGGTGTGGCTGCAAAAATCACAGCTACCATTGCAAAGAGGAAGTCCTTCATCGGCACCCCTTACTGGTAAGGCCTCGTTGCCATCGTTTATTTCCATTTCTTCATGCTTTGCCCTGAACCCTGATTCTTGTTTAACTTTTTATTGAGTCTCTATGAGTTTCCCACCATGCACCCCAGTCTTGCTCATCTCCCTGTCCCCTCATATCTGCCCTTAGCCCATGCAACCTCCCTCCCTAAAATAAAAAAACCCACAGACAGACAAACAAAAGCACAGAAAGCATGTCATTGTGGAAGCTGTGGTGTGTCACAGTGTGTCCCACAGTGTAACCTTCTATCCACACATCTTCACTTGTAAATCTGAACCTTAATTCTTGATAATACAAGTGACCATCAAAGGCCAAGAGACTTGTGTGCTATTTGATAGTTCTCTAGGTTTGATTGTGCTTGGGAACTTTGCTTCTTCATGGCATCCAGCATGATGAAGAACCTGTGTAAAATACGGAGTTTTCAAAAGGAGGACTTCTAGTACCTCTTCTAATTTTCTGTTTAGTCAAGGACTCTACTCCCAGTTGTTAAAACCTACATATCCCACACTAGTATCCCGCAGCCCCACGTGTGTGCTGTAGCCTACTGGTGACTACCACAGTAATTTTTCTAAAACACTACCATCCTTATTGAGGGTAACCTGGTCAATGAGACCCTAACTCCAAAAAAAAAAAGCAACAGAATTGCTTAATATTTAAAATAGTGGAATAAATATATAACAGGCAACATTCAAAGTTTGTGTTAAATAAATTGTATAAGAGGACTGGAGAGATGGTTCAGTGATTAATAGCACAGGATGCTCTTCCAGAGTTAAATATAAAAGTAAAACTAGGGCTGGGCATGGTGCCACACGCTCTTGGGAGGCAGAGGCAGGCTCTGTGAGTGTGAGGCCAACCTGAACTTTGGAGTGAGTCCCAAGCCAGTCAGCATTACATAGTGAGGCCCTGCCTCAAAAATAAAATAAAATAAAGCTTAACCAACTGAGTTGGGCTGTAGGCAAAGCTTACTTTGTAGAGTTCTCCAGAATGCACAGTCCCCATCACCACATAAACTCAGGTGCAGGCCCACGGTTTTGCCTGCACTTGGATGTGTAGGAGAATTTTAGGTTCATCCTCAGCTCAAAGCAAGTTCCAGACCAGCCTGGAGTCTATGAGACTCAGAAAAAAAAAAGAAGGCAGAGGACAGCAAAGAAGGGAAAAGGAGGCACAAAGCCTTTGCCGGCATCAAAGTTTAAAGGAAAAGACTGTTCGCATCACATGACAGTGTAAAGTTTTCTGTCCGCCAGCTGGGACAAAACTTAACAGGCAGGTGAAATACAGGAAAGACCGAGGGCTGAATTGCCCCGAACTGTTTAAATCCTGAATATGCCTCTAAAAAGAAAGCCTCAAGCAGCAGTTACTATAGTAACACATGCGAGAAATCATAAAATGTGGAAAATGTTTCCCCCGTGAGCATAAGCACAGATAGATTACTTGCTCTTCAGTCAATTGGAATACGTGGGTTCAGTGAGTAACCCCATCACTAAATACATGACAGGGAAAGTCGGAGACTGCCTTGTCAGTAAGGCTTCCAAGAACCTCTGTCGCCTGGGTCCTTTAGGCTCAGCATCTTCAGTAGTGGTCATTTATCAGAGGCTTGTGCGTTTATATGCAAAGTGCTTGCCAGTGATCCTTTAATATTGAGACTCAAGAGAAAATAGTGGCTCAAATAAGCTAAGGGAATCTCACACATCAGTTCAGAGGAGTAGCGTAACGGTGTTCTAAGGGTGTTGTCTAAGATGAGTCGTCAGCAGTCAGGCTCAGATAGGCGAGACTTTTAAAAAATCAAAAGTTAAACTTAGCACATGCTATAGAGTACAGTCTTAGGAAAGACAGTCTGTCTCTAAGTAAGAAGCACAGGTAAAAATATGGGAGACAGTAGCTGTATTAGGTTGAGGTCACAGCTTGCTTTCTGCCATATTTTTTCCCTATATTTATAATTTTCTTCAGTTAACACAGACCACTTTAAATAACAGAAGCCCTAAGAGGTATCATTTAAATACAAGTTCAGTGAAAATACAGATAGATCAGATTATCTATAGGATCTCTTCTGACTGTCTTCTTGTAAGCTCATCTGTAACTACTCTGGCTGCGTGCTCTGTCTCCCAGGAAAACCTTTCCTGTGCTCACCTTAAGTTCTGCTGCTGCTCAGAGGCACACACACCACCACCATGGAGCTGGCCTGGCTAAGCTCAGGTGCCTCCAGAGTTAGGAAGCACAGTCAGTCAGGTGCCACTCCAGTTAGCGACACAGTCATCCAGTGGCTAGAGGAATCTAGCTGATTCTGGGCCCCCACTCAGACCCTTCCGAGTCTCAAACTGGCCATTAGTCGTCAGGCTCAAGGGAAATTGTTTTCTCCTCTTTTGTTGGATGCCCATGACTGTTGTATAGCATTGCATAGGTATAGACATTTCCATGTTAGCATTTTTAAAATATTCACATTTTGAAGGGTTGGGAGTGTAGCTCAACAGCAGAGCACTTGGCTAACATGTTCAGATCCCTGGGTTCAATCCCCAGCACAGCAAGAAAGAAGCTTAGTATAAATATCATTATGTCCTCACTTTAGAACACATCTACTGTATTCCACATTTAAGTTGAGATACCTCATGAATTTCAACAACTGTAGGTTATAATGTTTTGTACATGTAAAAGCAATAGTAACTTGGGGTATCCAATATAACTTTATTCCCCTGGGCAATGTCACCTACACCCTATGTTATCACTGTGTTTTGAGAGGGGGGTTGTTTTTTGGGGGGATTTTTTTGTTTTTTGTTTGTTTTTTGTTTTGTGCGGGGGTGGGGATCGGAAGTGGTGATTACTGAGACATGATCTTCTAGGTAGCTTGGTTGCCCTGGAACTCAAGATAACTCCTGCTTCAGCTTCCTAAGGGCTGTAGTTACAGGTGTTTGCTACCACACCCTGTGTTTTTGAGCTCCTGGCAGCTCCTCTGCCTGCCTGGTTTCACCTCCTCTTCACACTGCTTCACGTTGCTGTAAGTTTTAGATTAAGTTTCCTCCATAATTAAGTCTTTCAGTGGGTCCACATCATTTTCACAAGAAATTCTGAATTTACTTGTATAAATGTAGGTTGTTCATATCTAGACTCTACCTTAGCAGTCTGTTTTCAGTGTACTTTCTAGATCCTCTAAGAATTTCAGACTAGATTTACACTTTTGTAAAATAAAATGCATTGCTAAAACTTGGTGGTGTGTTTAGACAAGAGAGAGTTAGTTCTTCTGTTTCTGTACTCGTCCTAAACAGTAACAGGTGGTGTATGGCTCCTTCCCAGGGTCTGAGTCACAGGTGAGTCCCCTGCCCCCCTCTGCTCTCCATAGCTCCCTGCATTTGCTGGAGTGTCCACCAAAATGTGCAGGCTCCTTACCCTCAGCTTCCTGCTGACTCATTCCTGAGGTTTCACCTCCTTTGGGAACATTGGCCTGCACAGGTGTTTAGTGTCCTTAACAGTTTTACCAACACAGACAGGAGCAAAACAACAGTGTTCTTGGAGCCTAGGATTCAGAAGAGGAAGTAAGGATTTTTAAATAGGGAATTTTACTTACTTTTTAGAGTTTTGGTTTTTGTTTTGTTTAGTGTGTGTGTGTGTCTATGTATGTATGGGTGTTTTGCCTGCGTGTATATATGTGCACCACATGCATGCCCACAGAGGTCAGAAGAAAGCCTCAGATCCCCTGGAGCTGGAGTGTTGGTGAAGCCCCTATGCAGCCAGTTCTCCTGACCACTGAGCCATCTCTCTAGCTCATTTCACCAAAAATGAAAGGGGTGTGGGACAGGGTGGGAAGGCTTCCTTCCATCTATGAGCATAACAAAGAGTAGCTTATTTTATACCATTTTAAAAAAATAAAAAGCATCGTACTCACTGGCTCCCTCTAGGATGGCTCCAGAAGTTGCAGCAGTGGAAAAGAATGGTGGCTACAACCAACTCTGTGATATCTGGGCAGTCGGAATAACAGCAATCGAGCTTGGAGAACTCCAGCCACCTATGTTTGACCTTCATCCAATGAGGTGTTCTCCTTACTTACAACACTTTGGGAAGATGAAATACTGATTACTCTGGGGTTATGGGCTCATTTTCACACGTACCACACTAGTAAAAGTATTGTAAGGGGCTCAGAGATAATGTTGTAGAACCTGCCCAAGGGTCTGGGGAGATGCCTCACTGTGCAGGTTGCTTTCTACACACAATTATAGACCTAAGCTCAGAACCCTAGCACCCCTATGAAAGCTGGCATGACACCACATACCATGTGCTGGGGTCTCAGGGATAGGCAGATCCCAGAGTTTTACTGGGCAGCCTTTTTAGACAAAAACAAAGCTCCAGGTTCCATGAGAGACCCTGTCCCCAAAATAAGATGGAGAACAGTAAAGGAAGACAGCCCTGTGCACACATGGGCAGGGCAAGCCCACTCTTATACACAGCACATACGTGAAAGGTAAACACTGCACACATGACCAGGTGAACATTCACACACATACAATGCACATACATTCAGGGGCAAGTTCTCCTTCCTCTCTCAAAGGTGAATTCATAGAGTACTCTTGCAGTTAGCTCATATACAGTAAGACAGTGTTAAATGTATGTCCAAATAAAGGAAGCATGAGGAAATGGATGTAATTTGCCAAAATAAGTGAAAATGCAAGGCTTTGCTTAAACCTATAACTTAACTTTAAAGTAACATGTCAGTGCTGTGTAATAAACCAATACAGAATTGCCTGCAATATATACCGTGAATTATATAGGTAACTGTGGTGGTGGAACTGACATGTTAGGGCTTTGTTTTGTAAATAATGGCCTTTTTACATTTAATGATCTTTTTCAAAGCTAGTGGAAGTAATCCAGAACCTTCCCAAAACATAAAACAGCTAAGGGCTACAGGCACATCTCTGCAGTAGATGTCTAGCTGGTGCAAAGTCCAGGATTTGACCCCCAGTGTCATCAGAGAACAAAGCATGAATATCAAAGCATTCCATGTCCAAAGCAATGTCTTCAGTGCCCTTCCATTAGGAAGTCTTATACACAGACTTACAAATTTACAACAGAATATTCTGATTGTTAATTACAATGATGACATGTCTTAGTATTGCCTTTAACTGAAATTTCTATTTCAGGGCTCTCTTCTTAATGTCAAAAAGTAATTTCCAGCCTCCAAAGCTAAAGGACAAAACTAAATGGTGAGTCACAGATTACACAGTAAGTTCCTCATGTTCTAGATGACCACTCTAAGACTCACAGGCACTGAGCGACATACCCTGTGGTGCATGGCTGTCCCTCTGTGAGCATCTGGCAAGGAGCCAGGTTTATTTTCTAGTCTTCCCTGTCATTCACAAACAGCCACTTTGCACTGTGCTGCTGTCTGGGATGAAAGAAATGTGCTAAAGGAAGGGACTGGGAATGAACATGTGGAGGGTTTGGAAAGTCGCAGTTTTTTGCCTGTGTTTTTTATTTCCACTAATGAAATATTATCTTTTCTGGACTGTGATGTTTGAAAGTTTGTCAGTTATTGTGACACTTCAAACCAGTCCTTCTGATCTTTGCTCATCTTTCATAGTGAGCAAAGGTCTTACTGCTTATTTTCATCTTAACTTCTTTGTTCTTTTGCAGCTATTGTTATAGTTCATGACTATTGGGTGGTAAAAACTGAAAATTTTCTGATAAAAATCTACATGTTTTATAAAGTAAACCAGCAAATAAAGGTTTCTAATATCGTAAACATAGTTCTTACATAGGTGTATGGGTTTCTTGAAGGTCTGTTAGCATCCAAATGTGTATGTCCATTTATTTTCTGATAAGACGGTCTATACTGTGAGATTTCAGATTTAGTAGCCCCTCCCCCTAGTAGACTCTGAACTGCGTTATGTGTCCTAACCCGTGGGGTACAACCTCATGTAGAAGCAAGGTCGTCCTGCAGTGATGGCAAGAATGACAGGCAAGTCACCCTGTAGTGTGCCCTTCTGTGCTGACACTGGCCCCAAGCTCCTAGTGTTTTGGAGATGGAAGGTTTTGTGACAAGAATGCCTCAATATTCACTCAGGAACAGCGAGTATTGTATATCGACACTAAGCTCATGGTCAGATTCCAGAGACACTACCAACATCAGCAATTCCCCTACCAGTCTCATATTGTTTCTCTCGAGTGTCTCCCACAAGTCACCACAGGCAGAGCAGTCAGGCATTTCTCTGCTGAGATGTGCCGCTTTGTCTTGGCTAGTTACTATGGCAACCTCCTTGGTTCTTAAGCTATTTTCCCCTGGTGGAATCTTGACACTGTCAGAAAGAAGCCTGTTTGTTATTAGTAATGAAAGTAGAATTCTTTTTCTTTTCTTTCCTGTTTTTGTTTTATTATTTATTTTTTTTCTTTTTTATTATTATTTGTTTATTTTTATTTTTTTGCTTCTCCCTCTCCCTGCTTCATCAGTGCAGGGAGATCTTTTTGGTTGCTAAAGTCATTCATTTTTCTTTGCCCTTTCATTATGAATTCCAGTGTCTTTAGAATTTAAATTGTCTTGTATTAGTCTCTCTACTCTACATGTAATCTAACTCAGTAAAGAAATTTTTAAAAATGCAATGTAAATTAGGCAATAATGAAAGGGCATTTGGCGTTTACAGCGCCTTAGAAGGGGGCCTTAAATCACGCATTCGACACGGCCCTCCGCCTCTGTCTGTAGAGCGGTGTTTGAGGTCGTCTAGTGCTGTTGCTGTCTAATTACACAGTCCTTAGACAAAGCAGCTGCACGGATGTACAAGCGATACACCGTGTTTCATGTTTAGGTTTTTGGCCTGTATGGAACTAAGAGGCCTAAGGAAAAGGCGGAACGTTGTTTCTCACTTTCTAACCATTCCTAGGATGATTTTATATACTAACAGCAGAAAACTAATACAAGTGAAATATTTTTAAACTGTCTCTTTTTATTTAAAGGTCATCGACATTCCATAATTTTGTCAAAATAGCACTAACTAAAAACCCCAAGAAAAGACCAACTGCTGAAAGGCTTCTGACTGTAAGTCATTGGATCACAGAGGGTTCTGAGGCTCCTGGCAGCTAGATGTGCCACTAAATCAAAAGTAGCCCTTGTAAAACTTAGGTGGTTATTCATCTCTTCAGCAGGGATCAGCCAGCTTTCAGTAAAGGACCAGATGCTGCGTATTTCTATCTAGATATATGTTTATGGCTGGTGCAGTTTCTATCACAACTATTCAGTTCTGCCGTTTTGACACAAAAGTGCCCATAGACAGTATTCATGCAGAGGCATAGTTTTAACCCCCAAGAAAACTTTATTTACAAAGGTAGACAGGACACCAGATTTTTCTGAGACTACAGTTTGATGACCCCAAAATTTTATTATCTAAAATTAGTTGCTTTCTTAATTTATGCAAATTTATATTATATTCTACATGTATATGTAATGTAAAATACCTTTGAGAAAGTAATTAGTACAGCAACCTAAGAAGACTTCATAATTTAACTGAGTTAAATGAGTGTGACTAACATGCTTTTTCTTACTGCTTTGAAACACCCCACACTATGCGTTTGTATACTGGCATAATACATAAGTGAACATCATCGGTTAACTGGTCTTGATTTACAGCATAATATACATTAAGTTAACTGTACGTAGAGAAATGGTTCACATTCTGATCTCACAGCACAAGTGTCTGATGTGGTCATAGTGATCATAGGCCATCATAAGCGATCGATACCTCCACTTGTGCACTCCCCATGTCTCAATGCAGACTGCATGCTCATCTCTTCTTACAAGTTACTGACTTAAAAATCACATGGAACATTTTTTTATAAGCTATAGGTGTGAAGGCACATTTGTGAAATTTTATTGTGTTTGATTTTTACTTAGCACACTTTTGTTGGGCAGTCAGGTCTGTCTCGGGCCCTCGCTGTTGAACTGTTGGACAAGGTGAACAATCCAGACAACCATGCTCACTACAGTGAAGGTGACGATGATGACTTTGAGGTAAGAATGGGATACAAGAGGGCTGGAGAGATGGCTCAGCGGTTAAGAGCACTGACTGCTCTTCCAGAGGTCCTGAGTTCAATTCCTAGAAACCACATGGTGGCTCACAACCATCTGTAATAGGATCCGATGCCCTCTTCTGGTGTGTCTGAAGAGAGTGACAGTGTACTCAGATACATAAAATAAATCTTAAATATAGATAGATAGATAGATAGATAGATAGATAGAAAGAATGGGATACCAGGCAAATGCTTGAGAAATTTTGGAGATTTTTACCTTGTTTTCTGTTCATTTCAGTTATTTATTTAATTTTGGCTTTATAGACAAGGTCTCACAGGGTTCATCTTGGCTTGGATCATTATTCTGATCAACTTGATCAGGCTAACCTTGAGTTCTCAGGTATCCTCCTGTCTCAGCCTCCCAAATGCTAGGGTTACTGGTGTGAGCCACCACACCCAGTTGAGAGTTTATTTTCTAATTTACACCTTCAATTTAGTTAAAATGGGTGAAGCCACAAGAATTATCAATGTAAACTCTATAAACTTGCTCACTTAATTATGGCCCACCAAGGCTTTTCCTAGTCCCGTTCTCATCCGAGTTCTGAGATCATCCTCCTCCACCCCTCACACTCGGCTTAGAACTCCAGAGGTGCCTTCTCCCAGATCACAGCTTGTACTGAGATGTGATCTGCCTAAGAACGTATAGTAACGACATCTGTCGCCTAGGAAATAGAGGCTTTAAGACTCTCACTTTGGAACAAAAAGGAAAGGTTAGCACAACACATGTGCATATAATTTTTCATAAAAGAGACTCCTTATAAGTTGAGCTGGTCATTTTTTAACTTTCCCATTTACATATTATCAAAATATAGGCAATTCTAAAAGGGTAAGTTGAAGTCCTCAATGGGAAAAATACTTTTTCATAAGTATTTTTTCTTACATAATTACGTATAGCTATTCTAGTACTATATATCTCTTCTCTGAAAATATGATGGGATTATTTTGAGTGTACCATATGTAGTAGTACAACGTGTAAATTAGGAATAAGAGACTTTCTGCTCATTGACTGTACTACCGTTCTGTTTAAATGCCTAATAAATATAGTCCTTATAGAATCTTTCAGACAATCTGTGTTCCCCCAGTGCTTCATATAATTATAATCCTGTTATAATTTTTGATGTTAAATTAACTAGAATTGCAAACATTAAATAAACCAGCCACACATAAATTCCCTACACACACTAATACCTAGACCACTATTTGCAGCCTTAAGATTAATAAAGCTTGGGTCGGCAAGAAGTCTGAATGGTTAGTAAAGGTGCTTACTACTGCGCTTGGTAACCTGAGTCTGATTCCAGATATTCACGTAGTGAAATGAGAAACTGACTCCCACAAGTCCTTCAGATCTCCACATGTGTACACATGTAGTACATGAATACATACACATAAACAAATGTAATTTTTTTTTTAAAAAAATAAGATTAATGAAATTTTATGGCAGGCATATTGACATTCAACTTGTAAACAAGGACTCAGGAGGATTACACAAACCCAGCCTAGGTTCTATTGTGAGGTCTAGTCTAATCAGGGCTGCTTTGTGGAAAGCCTTTGTGAAAACAGCAAGCAGTTTTAATCCTTTATCTTAACTTACTGATGTAAAGATACAAACCCCTGGGCTTCCTCCTCCTGCCTACTTGCTGAGTCCTTTTTGGTTTTTGTGTGTTTGATTGTTAGTTTAGCAGTATGCCCTTCTTCCCGGTCCCTCGTCGTATGTATCCTGGGCATGGTGATGTGAGACCGACCCTGTCCCTGCATTCAGAGATAGTGGGTTCCTCTCAAAGGAAGTGCAGCAGCACCAACACAAAATTGATAGAACTGATCATTCCTGTGGGGTAGGAAATAGAGGGCACTGTGGAGGAATACAGTGGGTGAGGCGGGAAAGAGACAAGAGCTTGAAGGATGGCCGAGAGTTAGAAAGACAGCAAGAACAAGGTTTTGGGTGGGTTGGTTGGTTGGTTGGTTGTTTTGTTTTTGTTGTTGTTGTTTCAGATTTATTTTATCATTTTATGGGTACAAGTGTTTTGCCTGGATGAGGGTGGCAGATCTTCTAGGAGAGTTACAGACACTCATGAGCTGTCACATGGTGCTGGGAATGCAGAAGCAGCCAATGTTCTTAACTGCCGAGCCAACCCTCCAGCCCAGTAATAAATAATTTCAGCAGAGGAGACCACAGCATGTTTAGAAAGCCTGAGGGTAATAGAGAAGTATACCACTTGGGGAACTAAAGACAACTCAGTCTGGCTGGAATAGGAAGTAAATATGGACATAAAGCCTCATACCGTCTCTCAGACTGTGCGAAGGCTGCGGACTAAGGCTTGTTAAGGAGCTGACTGCCAGGGGGAGCAGGATAGAGTTGGCAGTTGCTTCAAAGTCACCAGAATCACAGCAGGAATACAGCACAGTGAGTGAGTCTCAGTTGAGATGGAAGGCCGGGAAGAGAGTTGCTGCCAGATCTCAATTTGAAAACCTGGTAAATAGAACCACTTCCTGAGGCAGAAACATGAGCAAAGTCAACTTGGGGAGAAGGATGAGTTTACTTTTATACTGAACAACTTCAACATGGAGAGGTCTAGTCAGGGGTTAGCTGCTGGTTGTAGGGCGAGAATTTGGCCTATACAGATGTGAGTCACGGGAGATTACTTACAATTTTAGACTATCAGATACATACTAGATAGGGAGAACAGGGAAGATCGGATACCAGTGATGAGTAAGAGAACAGTGGATCCATGAAGTTGATCTTCAAGTAGAAACATTAAACCACTGATGGAAGTGAAAGAACAAGCTCAAAAATCAGACCAGGGATATAGTGTGGAGTTTAAGCTGACGGTGGGGCCCAGGAGGAACCTGTAGAGGTGGAATGCATCCAGCTATCTGACAGTGTCTTAAACCCAGATCTGTGCATTCACTTCAGCTGTTGAGATCTTGTGGCATAGTAGTGGACCTTGAAATGGAGGAAGGAAAAGCTGTTGCTCAAGCCACTTTCAGGGCCGTCAGTAACTGATGAGCATCAGAAATTTGGTAGCTAGGGGCTGAACTGGAAGCATAGCTTCAGATGAGCCTGCGCTTATGCTAAGAAGTGGAAGTAGATTACTCATTTAGCTTATAATATTCAGTCTTTAAATGCATATCGGTGCTTTTGTTTGTTGTTTTTGCTATCTACATGTATGCCTGTGCATCACATATGTGTCTGGTGCTGTGGAGATGAGAAAGGGGCATCAGATCCTTTGTAACTGCAGTCATAGATGGTTATGAGCTAGCTGCCTTGTGGATGCTGCAAAATCCTCTGGGTCCTCTAGAAGAGCCCCAGCACTCTTAACTAAGGAACTCAAGCCCCATAGCTTAAAATAACTCTTGATCTGTCTTTAGCCAGAATTTCCCCTAATACTGCACCCTTATACACCTGCAAAAATTCCCCCTAAAAGCTGTCCCTTGTGCTGCCACTCCCTTGCAGTAAAGTCTCCAAACACTTCCTTTTGCTCAACAAATAAAAATTGAGAGTTATCATCTGACATTCAAGGCCTTTGTGATCTGACTGACATAGTGTGTCCACACAGCTCCCTTATCTTACCTAATTTTAGTGCTGTCAAATAATTACCAAACCACATTTCCTGCAAATACTCCTATCGTGCATTATGTGATCACTTTCTATGTCTAGTGCGTCTCCAAATACTGCACAGCCAACGCTTGCTGTAGTTCAGGCCCCAAGCAGAGTGAGTGCCTAGTTCTCCAGGCCAGTACAGAAGGAACCGCTCCCTTGTCCAGGCTTTAGTAGTAATTCTTTTCTTAATTACTGACCATTGTCTAACTTTGAACATGTCCATATCCTTTGTCTTCCTGGACTGAACTCTGAAGACAGGTTTGCCTGACTTTGAATCCCTTCAAAGTTTTCCACGGCATAAACGTGGAATAACTGAATTCGCATATAAGCGTCTCCTGTTCATTGTGTTACTGCTGTTTTTCTTAGAAATGTTTCAGTAGATATTTAGAATTGTCAATAAACAATCATTTAAAAAGAAAGTTTGAACCTTTTATTTGTTGTTGAAATTTTTAAGTGTGTATGTTATGCTTATATCCACAGCCCCATGCAGTCATTCGTCATACCATTAGGTCAGCACACAGGAATTCCAGAGCTGAACGGACAGCCTCAGAAATAAACTGTACGTGCTTGCTGTACATTTTTCATTGGTGGAGTTGGAGGGTTGATCTGGGCATTCTTATGTTTTGGGGGATTATAAAATCTTAGACTAATTGAGGCTATATACATATTTGTTTCAGAATATATTGAAAATATAGGTTGCTTTTCTAGTTTTCCTGGAATTATGTTGGTTATTGTTTTAAAATAGTTTTTATTTTTAATTATGAAGATAATTGTGCCCATTGCTGGAAGTTTATAAGAAATCAGAAATAGAGAGTTTACATTGCCCGCCATCACATAACCTACAGCCACCCCACTGTTAATATCTTTCTGACTTCTTGTTTTCCTATGAATATTTCATGTGTCTAACAATATACTTTTACATTAGAGACATTTTCTGTTTTCTGGCATTGGCTCTACCCTATGTTGCAGGTTGAGTTACGTATGTTTCATACTGTAGAAGATAGTCTTCTAGTATTGGGTGTTGAGGTGGGTTTTAAGTATCAATGTGAAGATGCCTCTTTACAAATATTTAAAGTAGAATTTTGATTTTTTTTATTTAATGAATTAATCATAAACAGGCAGAAATTTTATAAATAACTGCCTTTATCTCCTCAGCTGCATTTTTAAAAAAATGAGAAGTTTTATAGGCCTGGGTGATGGTCGCACACACCCTTGATTCCCAGAACTTAGGAGACTGGGGCTGGTGAGTCTCTATTATGAGTTCAAGGCCAACATGGTACAGAGTGAGTTCCAGGACAGAGAAAACCTGCCTCAAAAAAAAGAAAAAGTTTGGATATGGATTTCCTGACTTAGATATGTATTTGTGTCAAGACTTCTTTCATTATAAACTGAGATGTATGACTAACAATACAAATAGGTTTTTAATCATAATGAGGTAAGATGGTTCATTAAGTATTCAAACCAATTAGAATTTTTACAGTTAAGTATTATCCCTGTCTGCATTTTATTTTATTTTTATTTTCTGGAAGCTGGCTGAATTATCCAGCCCGGGTTCAAACTCAATGATTTCTCTTTCTTGGTCCCTAGAGTCCTGAGACTGTAGAGTGTCCCACTTCCCCCATCCCTCCCCCAGCTTAAGTCCATTTTCTTCAAACCAAGTGTTTCTGGCTCTTTAAAAGAATGCCTTCCTTCCCTCACCCATTGCTCAACAGGACGTGTCATGGATAAGCCCGTAATAACTCTAGACTCGACGTCTTTGTTACTGCCATTGCCCAGCTAGCTGTCTTCTTTCCAAAATTATCTGTTTATTTTGTGCCTGCTGAGCCATCTTGCCAGAGCCTTTCTTATGAAAAGTTTTGTGGGCCCGGATACTAAAGATAACCTCCTTTGATAAAACTGTATTTATCTTGTGTAGCTTTATAATGTTCTATTAATGTTGTCTGATTTGTCTTTTATTTCTAGCCTTTGCACTTCATGTCATATTCTTTGTTTTAATTTATTCATCTTTTATTTGTGTGTATGAGTGTTTTAGTTGCTTGTATGTAGGTATAGCGTGAATGTAACTGGTGCCTGCAGAGGTCTGAAGAGCGTACTGGATCCCCTGAACCTGGAGTTAGGGTTGATTGTGAACCACCATGTGGGTGCTAGGAACCAAATCTAGGAGCTGAACAAGAGTAACAGATAACTTTAATCACTGAGCCATTTTTTGTCCCCTTATGTTCTTGATTCCAAAGTTGCAAAAAGCATGTTCCGTGGTGTGTTGTAGTTTGCAATTCCATTTTCTAGATGCTTACCCCGTTGGCATGAAGTCAGGAGTAAAGTCAATTCCGTTTTCTAGATGCTTACCCCATTGGTGTGAAGGTTGGAGTAAAGTCAATTCCGTTTTCTAGATGCTTACCCCATTGGCGTGAAGGTTGGAGTAAAGTCAATTCCTCCGTTTTCTAGATGCTTACCCCGTTGGCATGAAGTCAGGAGTAAAGTCAATTCCGTTTTCTAGATGCTTACCCCGTTGGCATGAAGTTAGGAGTAAAGCGAGGATCAGCTTCAGTGGGTTCAGGGCCTCAGCCCTTTTGGCTCAATGCTGTTTGTTAAAAACTTGTGATCTCTTTGCTCATGGAATCAGGATATCATCTTTATTGTAGTCCTAAATCCCCAAGCGCGGCACACTTGGGAGTGCTACCTCTCCTGAAGTCTGTCAGGAGTGTCTCTCCTCCTGCTCCTCTTCATTCACTGTCTAGGTGCACACGTTGTTGTTCTTTCAATTATATCTGATTGTTATATAAATACATTTTAGAGTCTTGTTATCTAGTTTTAAATTTTATTTTCACTGATGTGTGACTAAATTTTATATTGATAGAGTTGACGCCTTTATGATGCTCACTCTTAGCTCAAGAGCCTCCTTTGTGGGGAGTTGTTTTGTTTGAGATAGTCAAGATTTAGGTTTTTCACGAGTGCTCGGGGCTGGTATTTTTATAGAGTGCACCTTAGGTGAAGTTGGAGCCCGTGTCCTGACGGTTTTCCTTTGTCTTTACGTTAAACAGTTACCCTTTTAGAAACACCAGAAACTTCATGGCTCTGTTCTTGCTTGCTCTATAGATTTCAGTTCTATTCTAGTTTTTGCTTGAGTTTTTTTTTAAGTTGAGGTGGTAACTTACATATAGTAAATAATCAAATCTTAAATGTGACACATGGTAAAATTTAAATATACATACACCCATGTGGACTGCCCACCAGCTCACTGCAGAACATCACTGCAGTCTCAAACTCCGCCATGTTCTATCATACTCAGTACTCTTCCATTGTGTACCCCCACCCTGAATCCAGATTAATCAATATTCTGATTTCTGTCACATAGGTTCCTTTTTAGCTGCTTTGACTTTTAGATAAATAGCTTGACACAGTGAACCCTTTAATTCAGCCATATCTATGAGTCGTTCACACCATTGTGTAGGAATACGCACACACTAGCGAAATCATACATTATGAGTGTATTACATCACACCCATTCTTCTGTTGGTTTTGTATTGGGTTATTATGATCATTCCATGAATTCTTTTTGTATATTTTTAATAGGCATGAATAATTTTTGAACCTGGCTGTTGATATAACAAAGAATCCGAAGCAAACAAAGGAAGAAAGCTTTGGTTTGGCTTGTGGTCTCTTGAGTTTCAGTCCATGGGCAGTTGACTCTATTGCTTCTGGGCCCGTACTGAGGCAGGACAGTATAATTGGGCTTTGTTATGGAAGAAAGCGGTTAACCACGTGGGATGAGAAATTAGAGGAGTAAGATGAGCTGGCCAGAGACAGTGCACAGCCCCCGTGACCCCCTGCCTTCAGTTAGGCCACCTCTTACCTCTCTGCCATCTCCCAGTAGCCTTTCCATTTTGAACTCAACGTTGAATTAATCCATTCTGAGGACACGGCCCTATGAGCCCATCAGCTGGCAATCAAGCTTAGCACATGGATTTTCATGGACATTTCACATTGAAGCCATAACAGACCCTGTGCTAAACTGACCAGGGATAAAGAAATAGTCTGACAAATTCATATTTATGAATATGAAACGTACCACAGAAACCATGTGGCACCATATCTAACAAAGCAATAGAAAAGGAGTAGAATTAGGACTGAGGCGACTCGGGGGTGTGTGTGTGTGTGTGTGTGTGTGTGTGTGTGTGTGTGTGTGTATGTATGAGCTCTGGGTCTGCCGTGGGTATAGACTGAAGCCTCCTGAAGCTGGGCCCTGTGCTTAGAGTGCCTTCATTTGAAGCTTGGTGTCTGGGTTGCTTTTGAGTCAGTGACTTAGATCTTCCAGACATAATACATGTGCATAATACATAGTACATAATACTGTAATGAGCAAGACTTTACACAGGAGGTTCCTGACAGTCTGACTTAAAGAGCTGTTTCTCAGAGAGCCATGTAGCTCAGAGAGTACTCATTACATGAAGTGTGACACATGCAGAATATCCTTGAGAGACATTATGTTCCTTCTGGCCTTTGCACTTGGATTTATGTTTGTCCTCCCTGATACTGAATGCCAGGAAAGATCCCCTGCCCCTCTCTCTCAAGATATAGGCATTAGTTTTGTGGCACATAATCTCAGAATTCACAAGTTTGAGACAAAAGGATGACAAGTATTCAGGACCAGACAGGATGACTAGGTGAAACCCTTGCCTGTTTGTTTGTTTGTTTTGTTGTTGTTGTTTGGTTTGGTTTGGTTTTTTTAAGACAAATAAATGAAAGTTTTAAACAAGTTGAGTAGACTTTCCAAGCTTCTTACACATCCACATTCTAAAGTGTTTTCTTTTCTATCCTTTACCTGTATGACAGTGAAGCCTATTAAACTTCCTCTCTGAACTAAACCCCAGCCAACCATCAGGAACTGCTGCCCCTGGCTCAAGTTTCTGTGTTTATCACAGGCTCATAGCTGAGCCACATTTAGCGTGTACAGTTTTAAGCAATTGGACTCAGGTTCTGTTGTCTGACTGGGGTTCATTAAGCTTCTTAGGTGTGTGGATCCATGTTTTTCATCAAGTTTGGCTGCTCTTCCTTTGAAATGTCTGCATGGTCTCTTCTCTACCCAAGTGTGAGTCTTGTGTTAAGTGTGGACACATTGATTTCATAGATGACTGCAGCTTTGCTCTTTGTACTTGCTGTCACATCCACACATGACTTGTTCCTGTGTCCACTCTGCTATTAAGCTATTCAGTGAGTTTTATTTCAGGTATAGTAATTCTTAAATATAAATTTTAGTCATGTGCAGATTACATGCGTACATATAAACACATACTTAGACATATAATTTTAGTGTCTGTACTGAAATTGTCCACTCAGCCAGTGTCTCTCTGTTAAGTCCTTTTATGATAAGTCTTTAAAGTTTCTGTCTGCTGATCACTTATATTGTCTTTGTCTGTTTCTTCTTTTCTTCAACTGTCTTTGATTCCTGTTTTTTACCTTCAACTCCATCCAGGATGTTTTTTATTTTTATTTGTTTATTTGTTTGTTTGTCTCTTGGGCAACCTAACGCCATATTGAGCATCTGAATTTTGTCCGCTTCCTTTGAAAAATGAATTACCTGGCAGCCAGCTGACCCTTTTAAGGTTCCCGTCCTGCCAGATGTCTATCCTAATACTGCAGCTGTCCCTTGCTTACAGTGCTATCTTCCAACTATACACAGTGCCTGTAACTCCCGTTCCAGTGGCTCTCTAAGGACACTTGACACTCTTGTGAACACCATACATACCTGGAGGCAAAGCACTGATACACATAAAGCAAAAATAAATCTTTTTTCAAAAATATTTGTAGGTTATCTAACTGTTAATTAATGAATAGTGGCTTTTATTTTAGATTGTTGCTTTAAGTAGATGATATTTTATGAAATGTCTTCCTCTCTTGGACTAAAAATTTTAAGCCAGACATACTTGTGCACACTCGTTATTCCCCTCCTCCCCCCCCCCCCCCCATCTAAGATGGGAGGAAGACCCAGAGTTGGAAACCAGCCTAAGCTGTACATAGTAAATTCCGGGCCAGCCTGGGGTATGTGGCAGGCGATTTAAAAAAAAGAGAGGAGGGAGGGAGCGAGGAAAGCTTAGGATTTACTGTTTGGCTCCATATAACAAATTATGTTAGTGGTTTGTATTACTTTTTACAAGTCTTGTTTTTAAGGATAAATACAACTAGCTCTTACTTGAAAGCCTTTCAGCAATTAGCTAAGATTACATTTAGAAATTTTTGTATGTATATGAGTGTAAATGTTGAAAAAAGTCTTTGGCTTTTAGTCACATTAGTTTCTTAAAATTTTTAAAATTATAATAGCTTTAAGTAGGTAGTGTAAACTTTTCTCTGTTATAGACATCTCATCTAAAAGAAATTGCTCTTTGAGTACGCGCGATAATTCTGAAAGTTGTCTGACAGATCAAATGGCATGCAGGCAGAGCACGGCCGTAATGAGGAGCGCCGTCCAACAGCTCTCTGGGTCTCCTTAGATCTGTGCAGAATGTAGCTAGGTTTTCTCCACACAGAGCTGTTGCTTAATCTCAGAACAGCATCTGCAATCTTTGAAGCTGGGTTGTTTTGGGTTTTTTTGTTTTGTTTTTTGTCTTTTGTCATCTACTTCCAATAAATTTGAAACATTTTCTCTTATACAAAAGTACTTTTTAACTTTCCTAGTTTCAGCCAAGAGTTAAGCCTGGATGATAGGAAGCTCTCTGATTGTTACGTTATCTGGATGAGTAGAAAGGTGTTGTGTGGTAGGAATAAGAGAGATTTTTTTTTTCCTCTGTGCCGCCTCAACGGACATTCTCATTTCATCCCTTAAGTTAACTGCGTAAGATGATGACGTTATATGTATGTGTATTTTTATACACTTAATGTATCTCTTCTATATTTTGCAGTTGACAAATTACAGTTTGAACCTCCTCTGAGAAAAGAAACAGAAGCCCGGGATGAAATGGTAAGTGTGGCTTTAGAACACTTGCATGTTTGAGAAAACGTAGAGTGACTCTGAAGTGTGAGAAATCTATACAAAGGCACCTGGATGGTACTCCGTGCTGTGTAGTTTGATCCACCTGCCTGAGTATTTACTCACAGTCTTTTGAAGGAGGTATATGAATTACTGAACTCTAACTTGGACCCAGCCCTTAACTCTGTCCTCACTGGTTCTCTTGAGTTTTCAGTAAGCACATTTTTGCATTGCTTTACTGATATAAGTTTCTTATCTGTGGGGGTTGGGCTCTTGGCTGTTAGTGGAACACTTGTGGTTCTAGCATCTGTTACTATAGCTTCATTTGCTTTGTTTATGGTTTGTGAAGGGACTCGTGGTGTAGCTCAGACTGCCATCCAGTTGCTACAGTCCCACTTCAGCTGCCTAGTGCTGGGGTGACAGGCATATGTCATCACGCCAAAGTGACATCATTTCAAGATAAACTATATTTAATCCTTTATATATAGGAATAAATAAATAAGATCTTGTTAAGATTGGCCTAGAAGGTTCCTTAATGTCTACTTTTTGTTGTTGTTGTTGTTGTTTTTTAGTCAACACAAGTGCAGTTTCTGGTGGGTCTTAGTGGCAATCTTATTACGTGTTTCTGTGTGTGCCAGCATTTGCCATACACATTTAATGGATTATGTCATTGTCTTGGCCAATGGAGTAGTTATGCAAGTAATTATAATTTATGTGGGTTATTTTGTTTTGTTTTTACTTGTTAGATTGAAAGCTCTATTTAGTAGATATGAGGAAGTTCTTACGTTTATATCAGATGATAATGACTCATTGATCTAAATGTGTCAAGTGACAGAACAAATTGTGGAGGCAAAAAACTGATCAGATGCCCTGGTAACCAGCGGCCACGACATCAGGTTTTTCTTGAACCAGATAATTTGGCTGATATGTAATTAATTAGTAAATCAAAAGGGTGATAGTAACTTGGTTAATGTGTGACAGTGACACTCTAATCTGTGACCTGCGCAGGGTCTGTCTTCAGAACCAAACTTTATATTACATTGGAATCCTTTTGTGGATGGTGCAAATACAGGCAGGTAAGTTGCTTTCTAATTAATAACTTGATTATGTGAAGAGCTTTGATGGAGATTTGTCTTAAAGTTACCAGTGTAGAGCGCTGACCTACATTATTGACAAAAATGTCTATTTAGTAAGGTTTATAAAGGTTCTCTGTTGTATGGGGCTATGTTTATTTTCTTCTATTTTTGTTTGTTTGTTTGTTTTGTTTTGTTTCTCAGTTGTTTGCTTTGCAACAGGATCATATTATGTAGCCCTGGCTTGCCTGGCACTTCCTGGTTAGGCCAGGTTAGCCTTGAACTTGCAAGTATGTGCCACCATTCCTGGCATAGCTTTTGGTTTAGTCGGAATATATTGTGTGTAATGATGATGTATTAAAAGATGTCTTTGGCAAAATAAACTGTAGTGGTGGTCAGGAAAGCCTCATTCTGTTTCTCTAATGTAGTTTCTTCATAGTCTAGATCTGTCTTTATTCAACAGTGAATTGAAGGCCTGGCCTCAGTGAGTCACTGACTTGTTTACATGTTTGTGCATTTCAGTTACCCGGAGAATTCATTGAAAATGTAGACTTCTGGGTCCTCACATTAGGCCAAGAGAGCTGAGGTTGTTTGTGGGTCAAAGCTAGCTACTGCCCATTCCTTAAGAATGGTTTTGGGGCCCGGGCAATGGTGGCGCACGCCTTTAATCCCAGCACTCGGGAGGCAGAGGCAGGCGGATTTCTGAGTTCGAGGCCAGCCTGGTCTACAGAATGAGTTCCAGGACAGCCAGGGCTACACAGAGAAACCCTGTCTCAAAAAAACAAAAAACAAAACAAAACAAAAAAAAAATGGTATTTGGGGAAGAGAGGAGGGGGAACCGTAGTGAGGTGGAAAGAGGGTGGAGAGATGGCTCAGCAGTTAAGAGCACCTGTTCCCCCCCCCCCAGGGGACCTGGGTTCAGTTCCCAGCACCCACATCAGGCAGCTCACAACTGCCTATAGCTCCATTTTCAGGGAATACCATGCCGTCTTCTGGCCTCCGTAAGCAACTGCGCACATAAGGTATATACATATACATACACATATGCATACACACACACACTCAGGCACATATACATGTGCATATGTACACATAAAATTAATAAAAGTTTAAGTTAAAAAGGAATATTTGCATTTTGAATGGATAAAAATAAAAGAATAAAATTTTGTTATATGGAAAGACTGAATAAAACTGTCAGTGTCAGCCAGGGTTTATCGGGGCACAGCCACATTCACTACTCTATGTCCCATTTATAACTGCTTTCACCCTGTACTGGTAGAGCTGTGACTGCTGTGTGCCATCTGATCTGGCCCCTAGAACCCCTGCCAACAGTCTTAGTGAATGGAATCTAAAGACCCTGGCAGTTTCCTACTTCAGTGAAAGGCTCTGGAGAAGTATACATGACCACTGAGTGGTGTCACTGTCTCTCGGGCTTTATTCTGCCAGCCAATCACCTGGAGCTCTTGAGCTGCAGGTTCTGATGCAGTGGGTCTGCCAGGTGTTCCTTTGTCAATGGTCTCAGGAACCCCCCTGAGGGAGGTAACTTGAGTAACAAAGGGTTAATCATGCAGGCACATGCATCCACAGGCTCCAGGATTCTGAGTTTCATTGTTGGCTGTTTTGTTCTTGTGTGCTTTTATTTTCATTTGGTTGTTGTTGATATTTGGTTTTGGTTTTTTTTTTTTAAGACAGGATCTCATATAGCCCAGGCTGGCCTTGAGCCCCTAGTCTATCTTGCCTCTGCCGTCTTGGTGCTAAGATTACGAGCTTGTACATCATACTCCACCTTTGGTGGGAGGGGGGTCGATTTTACTTTTAAATTTTTTTATAAATGCACAACCTAGTTTTGTTTATTCACTTTTCGTTAGTTTAGATACTTTAGGGATACAGTGTGATGCAGGTTCTGTATACAGAACATTAGCAAAAAGGTAGCTTAGCGTGTGGCATGCCCCATGTTACTGTCCCCATGCACGTGAGTCACCTCTCCCAGGTCACCCAGGCTCTGTTGGGTTGCCACCAGGCCTCCCTGCACTGTTCTTTGCTTTGTACTAATCAGTGCATCTCTTGACAAAGTAAAATTTCATTTCATCTCAAACATCAGCACCTCTGGTTATAAAAAGAGTCTATATGCTCCCTTGTTTCTGGGACCCTGCTTATTGCCAGCAAAGGGGCTTGTACCATCACCTTCCAGACACACACTTGCCTTTCGGAAGTTCTGTTCCAAGCAAGTCTCCACAGGCTCCAGTATAGTGGAGGGTTTGTTTGTTTTGTTGCTGGGAATCAAAACCAGATCCCTGACCATACTAACCATGTGCTCTGACCCCCGAGCTACACCCAAACCCTGAGTTTACCTCTCTACTAAATTTAATCTAATTTAAATTACACATTCAGTACAGCAGAATAGAACTGAACAAGACTTTGTACCACTTCATGGTAGCTGTTCTGATAGAGTCTGAGAATGAGAGGTCGGAGGTCACCATCACTGTTTGTCTCTCAGAGCCTCTGGATGTAAACCTCTTAGTGCATATGTGATAGTATTGTCTGTGTTCCAGTCATGTATGGCCATCTGAATTGAGTTTTTTCTTTGATTAGATCAACCTCTAAGCGTGCAATACCGCCTCCGCTACCTCCTAAGGTGAGCTGCTGAAGGGTTTTAAACAATAACTCCTTTATATGATTACATTTTAAATTAATTTCATTGGCTTTGTTCACGTTTTCAAGGTTATTAATTTTCTTTAGAAGGTGGAGATAGAAAGTACATTGCAAAGGTGATTTTATGTGAAATAATATACTTTAATAGATGCCAGAAAGAAATAGGATTTTGCTCATGTGGAATATTATTTGACTGCATGAAGGAAGATAAAAAGTTTATTCATCATCAGCATTTATTACTGTACTTTGACATTTCAATCGAACCATTCTTCATGAAGTCATCGTCCATGTCAATTTCTGCTTGTTAAATATATGGCAGCTGCTTACATAATTTTATTGGTTATAAAAGTTTTATGATTTGGAGTTGGGACTCATTTTAAAACCCACATGTTAAATTCATAGTTATGTTGGGCAGTGACTCACGTGAGTACTTTGCTAAAGATTACTGTGACCTTTTAAAGAATACTTTCTTACCCTTTTGTTATTAGCCAAGGATAAACAGTTACCCTGAAGACTGCCTCCCAGATGAAGAAAAATCATCAACCATCAAACGTTGCCCTGACCCGGACACTAGAGCACCTCAGGTCCTCAGAAGACAGAGTAGCCCAAGTTGTGTTCCTGTAATGGAGACATCTTCTATAGGTGCGACCAGCATCCCAGATGCTGGGATCTAGATGAGTCAGGCAGATGGGATGGGAAGCTATTCTCTTCCTGGGTCTAAGACTGTCTCTTTTCTTCAGTTAGTCCTTTTGCAGTTCGGACCTTCGTGGACTGTAAAAGATTCAGACCATTTCGGCCCCATTCAGCCACTTAGTAAATCTTGTAGGATCCAGAGGAAGAACCTGTTCTCTCTAGGAGGGTAGAAGCTGTGACAGAAGTTATACCTATATACGTGTAACATAAAAGATGGCTGAGCATGGTGACGCTTGCCTATCATCCCAGTGCTCCAGGGGCAGAGACCAGCCAAACAGCATAATAGACGGGTCTCTGTAATTAGTTTTTAAAACAATTAATATGATGGGAGGAAGAAGAGAACGGCAGGTGTGCGGTGTTTCCTAAAACAATAACGGTATTTAGCAGAGCCCTGACGCTTCTGGGAGAGGTAAGGATAGAGAATAGTGAGCTGGGCTATTGGAAGACGCCAAAGGGCCTCAGGAGCTTACAAGAGGGAGAGCCACTGCTGGGCATTCTCGGAGCATAGGAGGCACTGGCAAATGCACTAGCATCTGGATCATGTTTGAAGTCGTCTAGTACGCTCTGAGATTTTTGAGGTAGGACTGAGCATGGAGGTTGGTTTCCACTGGGAAAGATGTTGAGTATCACTGTCAGTAGGATAGGTGTTCTGTGTTCACAATGTGTTTGTCCTAACTCAAGAGCACCACTAAGGATGCAGTGCAGCCTACGCGCCTGGAGGGCAGCAGTGCAGCCTACGCGCCTGGAGGGCAGCACCGAGGATAAGTTAACTCATCTGACAGAAACACGTGCGCCCACACCCACCCAGGAGGAAGGGAAATAACAGGGGCAAAGAAAAGTTATTTTTCACAGAATGTTCTTTGTGTGCTCATTCAACTTTAACCATGGTTCTCTTAGGAAACGGTGATGGTATTTCAAAATTGATCAGCGAAAATACAGAGGGATCAGCGCAAGCTCCACAGTTACCTCGAAAAAAGGACAAGCGAGACTTCCCTGTGAGTACAGCGGGTGCTCAGACTTTGTTTATGACTCATAGTTTCTCCTATCAAGGATAAGAACCCAAGTAACTAGAGTTGAGCATGGTGGTGTGGGCTGTTGTCCCAGCTCACCAGAGGCTGAGGAAAGAGTCACTAGAGCGCAGAAGTTTGTGGTCATGAAGACAACACAAAGACTCTGTTTCTTTTATGTGTATAGAGAGATGGCTCAGCAGTTGAGAGCACTGGCTGCTTTTCCAGAGGGCCTGGGTTCAGTTCCCACACCCACCACGTGACAGCTCTCACCCATCTGTAACTTCAGTCCCGGGGGATCCGACAACCTCTTCGGGTCTCCACAGGCACCAGGCACACACACAGTGCACAGACACACATGCAGGCAAAACACCCATATACATAAACTAAAAACAATTTTAAAACAAGTATTATATATAATAACAGAAATAGTAAGTAGCTCATGTTTTATTTTTAAACCTAGGGTTTCTTACAGTATTAAAAATTACTTAAATTTTTTTTTTTTTTCACAGAAACCAACCATCAATGGCCTTCCACCCACACCAAAAGTGCTGGTAAGGACTGTTTTCATGAGACCTATTTGCTGGATTTTTTTTTTTTTAAATCTCTTTAGAAGCGGTGGTAGATTTCCTGTCAAGTACATTCAGCCACTAAAAGAAAGAATTTTATAAAGTTGGGGAGTAGATATGAATGTACTGTAGAGTGATCACATACCCCAGTTTGAGTGGAATGGTTAAAATTTGGAGACCAAGTTGGATGTAATAGCAGGTCTGTATATAATCTTAGCATTCTGTAATGCTAAGGCAGAAAGATCATAGGTTCAAAGTCAGCCTGACCCACAGTGAGTTCCAGACTAATCTGAGCAATCAGATATTGAAGAAGGAGGAGGGGAGGAGGCTGAGGATTAAGTTCAGGAAGGGAGGGAGGAAGCAAGGAGGAAGGGAGAGAAGAAGAAAAGAGGAGGGCGGAGGGAGGGGAGAAAAGCAAGAACAAAGAGAACAAAATTGAGAATTTATAAATTCTGGAAGTGGGTTCTCAGATTAGCATCTAACAGCAGCTTAATTTTAATGTGATGTTAACGCTGGGCCTTCTTCCTTGTGGTAAATGTCTTTCTCCCCTAAAGCCATTCTCACATTGAGCTGTGCACAATAAAACCAAAAGGAAGCTTGGGTTCTGTATCGGAGGTGAGGTGTCTGAGGTGTCTGAGGTGTGCTGCTGATCATGTAAACAGGATGCCTTATGAGTTACGCTCAGTAATTACTCAAAATACTGATTACTCAGAATATAGGCTTGGTCTTTTGTCTGTTGCATGCACTCTAGAATTACACTGCAGTTCTTATCACTGCAGTGATGCTGAAGAAGTCATAACTTAAAGTTCGTGCAGCTCATTAAATATGGACATGTTTGGTAAATTTGATACGTTGACTCTGAAATGAAAAGAAGGGGAAGACCATGACTCCTGGGAGAAAAAAATTTAACTATGTAAAAAAGTTGTATTTTGTTTTGAGATAAAACCACAGATTTTCTTCAAAGAGTTTGGCATTTCATGATTTTCTAGAAATATTAAAATTACATAATAAAATAAGCTATATTTCCTTCTTTATAAAGATGGGAGCATGTTTTTCAAAAGTTTTTGATGGCTGCCCTTTGAAAATTAATTGTGCAACATCCTGGATACACCCTGATACAAAAGGTACAATTTCTGAACTATATATGTATAAACCTCCTGTAAAATATTTACTGTAGGGAAGATCTTTATAATTAATGAATTGAAGTTGTTAACTTTAAAATTTTCACCTTACATACTAAATGGTATAGGACCCTATGAGAACGGGGCCTACGAACCGTGCTTGTGAGGAAGCTAGCAAGCTGTCACAGCCGTCGTGTTCTTAGTTTATAAGGATGGGATGATTCGTGGCGAGCCGTTGAAGTCCACAGGCAGTGCATGGCGTTGCCTCAGTCTCAGTGCTCCTTAGCCGTATAAAACTTGTCAACAACAACAAAAGAGCCACGTGAAAATATTTCGGAGTAAGGGAGTTTTGTGCTCATAGTTTAGCTTGGGGCGCAAGTGGGTATGCGTGAGAAAGATGTGATTCAGAACCAGTCTGGGGGGTACTGTGGTGATATCTCCTATATATACACACACACACACACATATATATATATATGGAAACTTATCTATATTTCTATTTCACTGCCTCCACCATTTTAATTTCTCCAATCTAACATTCAATTTAAAATTCCACATCAGTGGATTGATTGACACATCCATGTTCAGTAAGAAGCGTCTGTCACTGTGATTCATTTTGATACTTAGATCTGCCCAGGATTTGTGGGGAATGCCGGTGGCTGTGTCCTTCAGCATGGGGCCAGTCCCTCACTTCCTGTCTGTTTCACACTTACCTTCCTCAGAATAAGAATCAGTCTTCTCTCCCAGAAACTCTGGTTCTTTTTAGTGGTAATCGTATTTAGAAACCAACATCTGAAACAGAAATATGTGCATTATTTGTGCTATGTCATGGTTTATATTTGACGTATATTTGAGTATTTGGAATGACTTACAGAAATGCATCACTATGACAGCAGTTTACAACTCAGTGGAGAGGCCGCGTGGTAGTGAAGTCTTAACACAGCATACATTTACTTTTTAAAACACAGGAAAGACATGGTGTCATGAATGTTAGAAAAGATTGTGAATATGTGGCCGACTCATGCTAAATATCACTACATAGAGCCCTTATCTGAGTGAACATTTCAGAAAGTGATAATAAATTCTGGTAACTTGCCATTACAGATCAGTATATTATTTTTGGAACTGAAGATGGTATTTACACATTGAATCTCAATGAGCTACATGAAGCAACTATGGAACAGGTAATAAGAATTTTAACTTAAAGAATTAGTTTGAGCAAATTAGACAAAAGTATCATAGTTTGAAATCTGTTTGTATGGGCTCTTGTCTTAATTTTTATGGTTTAAATATTTAAAGAGGATGACATAGTGCTATCTCCGTGTTTGTGTTGATTTTCTTTTCTCTTATGGTTTTGGTAATTTTCACAAAGAAAGAATTTTATAGTACTGTTTTTGTTTAGTTTTGCATAGTGCTGGGGATCAAGTCCAGGGCCCTGTGCATGGGAAGGCCGTGCTCTGCCTCTGGGTCACATCCCCTGCAGCACCTCTTCACTGTGGGGGTTTGGGGACAGGGTAAGATGAAAGAGTGGAAGCCTTACTGTATAATAATCTTCTTCTTCTTCCCTTCAGTTATTTCCACGGAAATGTACATGGCTCTACGTCATCAATAATACACTGATGTCATTATCAGGTATGCATGATGGTGAACACCATAGGCAAGCGGAGAAATGTAGTTTTAGTGTACACTGTATGACTATACCGTTTATTGTTTGAGAAAGAATCCAGTCTACTCTGAGGGCTGCATTTCCCAGCCCCCTTCCTGCATCTGGACACCCGAGGGAGGGGAACATGGTGGTGATCTGCTGATCCCATTTCCTTCCACAACCTCTGCCATTGCTGGCTACACTCTGCCTCCCTTTGAGTGTTAGCAGTGTAGCTGGAGGAAGCAAAGGGTCAAGCTACCTCCTTTCTCCATGAGCTCTAGCAGGCCACCCATTCTTAGCCTCCATTTTCTTAATTATCAAAACAGGATAGTGGCATTAAAAACAAAAAACAACAAAAGTCTCATGAGTTTGCTGTGAGGGTTAAGTAAAATAATAGTCCAGTGCTAAATTATAAAGTCTTCTACAGATGTTGTTCTGGATCAGTATAAAGTGCCTTAGACTGGTGCCTTAATGTCTTCTCATGCAGGGGTCTGGGGCGATAGATCGCTCAGTCTGTGGAGTGCTTTCCAGCAAGCAGGAAGACCTGTGTTCTATCCCCAGCATCCATGTAAAGAGCCAGGTGTGGTGCACACTTATAATTCCAGTAGTAGGGAGGCGTTGGCAGGAGGCTCCTTGGGCTCACTAACCAGCAAACCTAGCCTGGTAGGTGAGTTCCAGACCAAGAAGAGAACCTGTCTCATAAACAAGAGAGACACTGACTAAAGAACAGCATTCAGTATTGACCTGTAGCCTATTCAAAATATGGATCATACACACCAGCTTGCGTACACACACACACACACACACACACAAAGCTTATCTAAACAAGGTGATTCCAGAACAACCTGTTCCGATTTTAGCATTGTCTGGTTTTTGGTAGCTAGTGGTAACAAAAGGATTGGCTATGTTGCCATTTCTTTAGACTTTTGTCTTGTTGTTGTTCTTATCCAGTATCTTAGTCACTGTTCTGTTGCTGTGAAGAGACACCATGACCAAAACAACTCTTATAAAGAGAAAACAATCAACTGGGGTCTTCCTTAGAGTTTTAGAGGTTTAATCGATTATCATCACAGCAGGGAGTATGGTAGCACACAGGAAGGTACCAGATAAGTAGGTGAGGGCTATGTCCAGGAGACTAGGGCTGGCATGGGTAATAAGGCCAAACAGACTAATCCTTCTAATCCTTTCAAATAGTGTCACTCCCTAATGACTAAGCTTTCAAATATATGAGCCTATGGGACCTATTCTTAGTCAAACTACCACACCCCCCAAACAGTACTTTCTTACACATTAGACTTGCATAGCTGCCTAGAGGCTAACTGATTGATTTCGTTTGTAGTACAAGATATCTAATTATTATTACTCCCTGGTAGTGATTCTTCAGGAATCTTTATTTTAGCTAATAACACTGTTTATGAAAAATACAATCTTGTGTGTGAATGTCTTGTAAGAAGCAGAGATCCTCTAAAGCAGTGGTTTTCAACCTTCCCAATGCTGTGACCCTTTTATATAGTATCTTAGTTAGGGTTTTATTTCTGTGAAGAGACACCATGTCCAAAGTAACTCTTATAAAGGCTAACATTTAATTGGAGATAGATTACTGGTTTCAGAGGTTTAGTCCATTATCATCATGGAGGAAAAAGCATGGCAGCTTGCAGGCAGACATGGTGCTAGAGGAGCCATGAGTTCTACATCTTGATTGGAAGGCAGCCACAAGGAGACTGGATTCCACAGGCAGCTAGGAAGATGTTCACTTACTACACACTTGGGTGTAGCTTGAGCTTATATATGAGACCTCTTTGCCCACCTCCACAGTGACACACTTCCTCCAACAAGACCACACCTCCTAATAGTGCCACTCCCTGTGTGCCAGGCATTCAAACATGTGAATCTGGGGGACCAAGCCTATTCTAACTACCACTGTTCCTCGTACTGTGGGGACCTTGAACCATAAATTATTTTTGTTGCTACTTCATAAATATAATTTTGTTTGTTATAATGTAAATATCTGTGTTTTCCAATGGTTTTAGGTGACCCCTGTGAAAGGGTTGGTTCTATCCCGCAAAGGGGTTGCGACTCACCAGTTGAGAACTACTGCTCTCAAGAGTTAATCTCTTTGGTGTTAATTATGATTAGCCTGTCATTTTTTATTTTATTTAGCAAATATTCGTATTACTCTTGTGAAAAGAAACAAACCCAATTCTATTTGAGTGACTTCTAAATTTTTTTACCAGATTTAATTCACTTTATTTTTCTTACATAAAAACCCTGATGGAGCCACAGTGGGAGCCTGGGTCCTCTGAACCAGAGTGGGGTGTATGTTTTCCCAGGTGGTCAGTGAATTCCTGAAAAGAGAGACTTGGTGAACACAGTCTCTTTCCAGGTCTGGGGCCAAGTAGCTGTAGATCTTAGAGATGCCATCAAAGGTGAAGTTGCCCAGGGTGGCAGTGCATCCCCTAGCTGATATGCAGCAATCATCAATACCCCCAAGCAGCAGCCGCTTCTCGGGCACAGGAGCAGAGATGATGCCAGGGCCTCTGGGAGCAGGGATGAGGTACACCAGCGCAGAGCCACAGCAGCCTCTCACATTGCATGAGATGGTGTGGAGCTTGCCCATTACCCCATCCCACCCCCAGTACTCTATGGACAGAGAGAGTATGAAAGCCTGGCCAAGATGGTGGCCCCTCAGATGGCAGGGGCCACCTCCTGGAGCACGTGGCGTCAAAACCACTGTGAACATTGTGGTCCGGGTTGTGACAGGAGCCTTGAAGATGGCCCAATGCACTGCCAAGTCACTTCTGCTCTGGCAGGATCTCTAGAACCTTGTGCTTTAGGATGCTCCAGGAAAAGTCAGGGATCACAGATTTCCTAACGGCAGAAAGAACAGGCAGTTGCCCCCCAACCCCAGAATTCAACCTTCATGTCCTTGACCAAATGGTCCAGTTTGGTGAAGAAAATCCACTCCTTGTCTTCTACTTTACCTGCATGAGTGCCATGGCTCCTAAGATCACTGTAGAAGCTTCCGTGGCCTCTCAAGCCTGGGCCTCCCAGTTCCCCAGCCCTTCCCACAGCATCTGAGCAGCAATTCTGAATTTTGTCAGTAGAATAATATCTCTGTAACTCTTGCCACTTTTATCATTGACATAGCTTTAAAACCATACATAGTACACCTTATATTTCCAAGAAATAACATGGGATGGCAGGGAATCGTTTTTGATTAAATCGTTTCTATAATGCAGTTAGAATTACTCCTAAAACAGAGCGTAAGTATCAGAGCAGGTCTGTGTGGATAGGAAGATAGAGGGAAAAGAAAGGTGCTCTGCTGGCTAGAATGGTTCTGTTCTGAGAACAGACATTGTGAGGGTAAATGCCTGTGCGGTGTGTTCTGCTGGTAAGGGAGTCAGTGTTGTTAGAATCAGGTGATGCTTGCTAAGTGTGGCTCAGTGGGATATGTGTGGCTTGTACATCACTATACTAGGGTTCATAGTACTGGCTTATTTCACTTTATCTTTTATTACAATCTATGCATTTAAAATTTATTCACAGTTTTAATTGAAGCTAATTCTATGGATTGCTGATAGGTACATCTGTCCCAACGAGATATGCGCAGCGTTGCAGAATTTTCTGTTTTGTCTGTACTCTTGTAACTGCTTATAACACGTGTACACAGTGTTTAACAGTTTCTCTTTCTCCATGAGTAGCAAACAAATTACATTTATTCTTCCTAGATTACCTATTTGTCAAACATGTCTAAACAGAATTATCCACTTGCTTAAAAATAAGTTTACCCATTACTTTCAAAATAATACTAACCAGGTCTGTTTGTTGTGTTTTTGCATGTTTTTCTGTTTTGCTTGGTCCTTGAACCTTACTGGACTCGTCTCCTTAGAAGGTAATTGCACTTTTTTTTTTCTTTTTGGCAGTTTTTTTTGTTTTTGTTTTTGTTTTTGAAATAGGGCTTTACTATGTAGCCCTGGCAATCTTGGAACTCACCATGTAGATTGGACTGACCTTGAACTCACAGAGATCCACCTGCCTCTGCCTCCTGATTCCTGGGACTAAAGGCATGCACCACCATGCCCGGCTAGTTGCATTTTCTTTTACTTGAAAATTGTCTCTTTCTAATGAAATTTATTATCATCAAAGTAACTTCTTTCTTTTTCACAGGAAAAACCTTTCAGCTCTACTCTCACAACCTCATTGCTTTGTTTGAGCAAGCCAAAAAACCAGGGTTAGCCGCCCACATCCAAACACACAGGTTTCCTGACCGCATTCTGCCAAGGTAGAGCATTCCGTTTAGATCCTGCTGGGGTGAGAGTATGTGTGTCTCCTTTTTAAGCTGCCAGTGTTCCTTGTCTAGTGAAACAGCTTCCTTTTCTTAATTTACATGTCATCCAGACAACAAATAATTCATATTCATCCATGAAGGTCATATGGAAGTTTTATAACAAATTCTTTATTCTGTGAAGTCATAGTCTAAAGCCAGGGTCCAGGGTGATTGTTTTAAGCCCCTTCCTGTTTGATTCTGCTCATATGGCACCATATGCAGCCACAATGGAGTCCAATCATAATGTCTTTCTTATGTTTTCAGAAAATTTGCCTTAACAACAAAGATTCCCGATACAAAAGGCTGCCACAAATGCTGCATAGGTGAGTAAATGCCTTCTCAAACTTGGTGGTTAGAACATTTATCTTTCAAATTACTCGAGGAATCTCATAGTATAAACAAGAGGAAAGTCAGTATGGGAGCTTAACCAGCTGTGAATAGTGTCGTCCACACAAACCCCAGCCTGCCCCAAATTCAGCAACTCTGGGAGGGCTCCAGAAGTCACTGACAGGTGTGATGCCCACGTTGTGATTACAGGATAGAGCACAGATTGGAGTCAGCTGTGAGAGGAAGAGCAGGGGGCAGAGCACAGGGCCACCAGGCACTGTATGGCATCCTGCTGTCTCTTTCGGTCTGGCTGGGTGGCAGCTCACACAACATTGCCAGTTAGGTGCTGGTTCAAGTGTTGAGACTTTTTACCGGGTCTCTATCATGAAGGTGTGAGATTACCCACATAGCTAATCTCGTTTCCAACCCATCTAATGACTAGCTGATGCTAAATGGGCCAAAGCCCCACCCTAAGTCCCGCTGTTGGTCTTTCTGGCATGGCCACCTCCTCATACTGAAACTATCTGGTGTGGAGAGCCCCACCTAAACACGTTGTTGGGTGTGAGGCATGATGTTCAAGCATGGCATCCCAAAGGTTCCAAGGGCCTAGCTGGTGTTCCTGGGGAGGAGCGTTAGAGGCCCTGCTTGAAGCAGGACTCCATTCCTGACTACAGAACTATCACACTGACCCCTTAAATAGTGCCTGACACTGGCTGTGTCACAAGGGAGCGACAGAACCATGAATCAGATCTGGACCCAATCTCTTTGAATCTTGAACTTCTAACATCCAGGAGTTGTTTGCCTGATCAATGAGCTTACATATTTATCTTCATGAAAAGATACTCTGTAGAACAAAATAATCCTCTACAGTGTGCTCTGCTATAGTCATGTGTCATTTCATGGTGTATATATCACTGGATGATTTAACCTCGTACATACACAAACCAAGTGATTACTCACCAGGTAATATCATCTGTGGAAACTCTGTGATATACTCAAGCCTTCGCTGACTGACATGTTACACAGTGTGTGACAATATACCCTGATTTCAGCTTCCTACGAAGAATTAATGAGAATCATGTGTCTGTTGTCATCCCAAGATCTGTGGCTCAGAAAGATCTAGAAGCCTACAGTCTTAACGACTTGATGCAGTTCTGCAGAACTTAGAGCAAGTGCCTGCTCACATAACCATTGTGTGTTGTGGTTGATGGCAGTCACTGGGAAAAAGACAGACCAATTAATTTTTGTAGATTTGAGTCAAGGATGGTCCAGCAAGATGAATTAATATATGAATTGATTCACATCACATGCTGCTGGAGTTTCCTCACATGAGCAACTGTCTTCATTAAATAAATCACAAGTGAGTGAAATAGTGCACATCTGTAATCCCAGCACTCAGTAGACAGAGGCAAGACCTCTCTGTGTGTTCCAGGCAAGTTTCAGACCAGCTAGAGCTACACAGTGAGACCCTGTATAGAAAAAAAAAAGTCACTTGGCCTTTATGTAAATGTAGTTCAACTGTTAATTAACTAAACTAATTATATTTTCTCACCAGAAGAAATTCAGTGATGTGTATGTGGCTAGGATTTTTTCTTTCTTTCTTTTCAGTTAGAAACCCCTACACGGGACATAAATACCTCTGCGGAGCTTTGCAGTCTGGCATTGTTCTGCTTCAGTGGTATGAGCCAATGCAGAAATTCATGTTGATAAAGGTACGTATGGCTTTCTTACATTTTCCTTGTTGAGAAAGCACTGTGCACAACTACAGTCGGCAAAGCTGTAATTACTATATTAGGAACAGCCTCGAGAGTTAGTAGGAAGTGTGTGTGATGTTTTATGTTCTTAGTAATATCTTCTCTATAACTTCATGTTACTTAAGAAGCTTCTGGAATCATCGTAGCCACAAATGTTAGTGTGGCCAGTCCTCTTAAGTTTCTCTGAACAACTCTCTTACTCATCATCACAGAGAAGCGAGCTTTTGTAGAACGAGGGAGGGTAAGGCCCAGCCTTTCAGCTGACGTCATGCAGCCCGGTATGAACAGGACATTGCTCTATTTCTCTTGTTTGTTTGTTGCAGCATTTTGACTTTCCTTTACCAAGTCCACTGAATGTTTTTGAAATGCTGGTGATACCAGAGCAGGAGTACCCCATGGTTTGTGTAGCTATCAGCAAAGGCACGGAGTCAAACCAGGTGGTTCAGTTTGAGACAATCAACTTGAATTCTGCATCTTCCTGGTTTACAGAAATTGGTGCAGGTGAGTGTTTTTCACATTATGTTCATGCTTTTACCTATATTGAAGGCAGAAATTTAAGTTCAACTATTGTGGGCGTCTAATAAAAATGTAAGCATGAGGCTGGAGAGGTGACTGCTCTTCCAGGGGACCCGGGTTTAGTTCCCAGCACCCACATGGCAGCAGTACCATTGCAGGGGATCCAACACCCTCACACAGACAGACATGCAGGCAAAACACTAATGAATGTAAAATGCAAATAAATTATTTAAAAAATAAGAATAATGTAAGCATAATTTTCTAAGTAAAAAATTATCTACATTTCTAACTAATAAGACGTTATCTACATACAGTTTGTGATCTCTGTTTACCCAAGGGCCTTTTTTTTCCTTTTCTCTCTTTCTTTCTTGCTTTTTGTGTTTTGTTTGTTTGTTTGTGGGTGATACACATACCTGTGGAAGTCAGTTCTCTCTTCCACTGTGCTCATAGGCACCACAGGTAGCCATACTTCTCTTTTGCAAGAGGTAAGGGAAATGACTCCTTTTGGTAGATGAGAACTAGTTTCACAAGTTCCTGAGGAATGCTGGCTTCTATCTAACTGCCAGGAAACCTCCTGTATGTATACAGGTTGATCTCTTTTCTGGATATTTGGACTGCCTTTGGGGTTTGGGAAAGTGGAATTTCCTTTGACAGAGTCCATCTCTTATGAGTGTAAAACAAAATCTAACCACTGTGAGCGTGCATCTTCCTTTCCTTCCACGTACGTGCCACCTATCTAGAACAAAAGTAGTAATTTGAACGGTACTGCACTTTAGCTCAAGTATCCATGTCGGAGCTGAGCTGACATTTGGTCTCCTAAACTGACAAGATGCCATTCTCGCCATATTTCAAAGAGTAAATCACAGCGAGATCCAGACGTTGCTGGTTTTCTAAGCCCTGCTTTACTGAAGTATGTTGTTAACTGTAACCTTTCCTCACTTAGGCAGCCAACAGCTGGATTCCATTCATGTGACGCAGTTGGAGAGAGATACTGTTTTGGTGTGTTTAGACAGTGAGTATTATTTTGAAGTTTATTTTGAGTGTACTACTTCATAAAGCAACCCCTTTAGTGAAATTAAACTTACTCAGGCCCTTCCTCTTTAAGTGACCTGGTTGTATTGACTAAGCGGTTAAATTCACTGCAGCAAGAGGCTGAGCTGCTGTCCCTAGGTGCTGTCCTTTTGTACACTTGGCTCACATGGAGACATTAGCACTGTCCCCCTCTGGGGGAATCTTTATATAAACTGTCCCCTCTCGCTGTAATTATGAGAGTAGAAGGTCACAGTAAAGTGTGATCATAGAGTCACTTAGCATGAACTTCTGGAGGCCTGTCAGGTCTAAAGCACTCAGGCACCTGACACTTGCACATGCTACATGATCTGTTGCGCAGGAGACATGTTATTGTAGGAAGCATGTTGCAGCATAAGCAGGGAAGGCAGGAACAACGGCTTAGCAGGCGTGTTACTTTGATTTTGCAGAGGAGGCACTCCGGTTCTTAGACCCCATCTTCTCTTTCTGCAGTAAGTGTTCCATTTGGAACGTGGCTGTACTGCTTGCTTTTAGTGGCTGAACTACCTGTATGTGTAAGATCATCCAGTAACACAACTGAGTAACCCGAAGCCTGCAGGGCTTCACTCTTTGCCATCCCTTGGTGAGGGACTTGACTCTAAATATCTGTCAGGTAAAAGTGTCACAAAGTTATCTATAAGGAAATTACATCAAATTTTTTTTAACCCCAATAGATACAAAGTGCGTTATTAGCATAACATAAGAGTGACAAGAATCCCCTGAGGGCTAAGGCTTGCCTGCTAAACCCTGCAAGTCTGTGAATCATCAAAGGAAGACCTCATTCTCAGTTTTCAACTGCTGGTCATATACTGAAACAGTCTTAAGAACACATTGGTTAACAAGACTCCCTGCTTCCTGTTTTTAAAGACGTAGTTTTGAAAAATATGTTCCCAGCTCTGTGATTTATAAGTTGGTTTTGGTAGACAGCAGTGGAGACAGATTTGTAATCTCAGACTGTGGGAGTGGGCAGCTGAAAATTGAAGGGGTTTTTTGTTTGTTTTTGTTTTTAAGTCTCCTTGAGCTAATGTGAGGAAATCAGAAAGCAGAGGGAAAGAAGCCTCATTTGCTTGTCCCCATCCCAGAGCTTACCGCCCTGGGGAGAACTGGCCCATGTGCCCTGACAAACTGGGCTCTTTGGCCGGTCAGGAATTGCTGCAAGTGCTTCTTGATAAATACAGTGGGATTCGTAAGGGATCACAACTTATTGCTAAATATTCAAACATCAAAGTAGCCACTTTCAAAAATGAAGATATTTAGTATATGCTCTGTAACTTTAAAAATAGCAAAGTCCCAAGTACTGAAAAAAGGCCCTGGAACTGTCTTTTAAAACATATTAATGGGGCTGGAGAGATGGCTCAGTGGTTAAGAGCACTGGCTGCTCTTCCAAAGGTTCTGAGTTCAATTCCCAGCGACCACATGGTGGCTCACAACCATCTGTAACGGGATCTGATGCCCTTGTCTGGTGTGTCTGAGACAGCTACAATGTACTCACATACATAAAATAAATAAATAAATCTAAAAATAAACCCCAACATATTAATGGCAACTTGTTACTGGGCATACCCAAACCAAGATTAATCTCTGAACTTTATTAAGAATATTATTTGATTTTTAAGAAATTTTCATCTCCAGTCTTGACTTTTTTTTTTTTTTATTTCTTTTAAGAATTTGTAAAAATTGTAAATCTGCAAGGAAAACTGAAGTCCAGTAAGAAGCTGGCATCTGAGCTCAGTTTTGACTTCCGCATTGAGTCTGTGGGTGAGTCCCCTCATGTTGCTGGCCTTGTATAACTGGTGGCTTTTATCATGGTCTCCCTGGGATGTGTAAAGCAGCAGCTGGCTCATAGCTCTGAGCTGAGAGAAACTGTCATTGCAGCAACTAGTTCGTGTGGCGAGTGCTTTCTAAGTTTTCAGCTAATTTTATTTTAATTTTTTATCAGTTTCATACATATAATTCACTTTGATCATGGTCCCCTCTCCGAATATTGGTTTTTAAATATGCTTAATATTCCCAGTGTTGTACCAAGTGAATTACACTTTTTCCTAACTCTGTCCCAGTCGTGTAGTGACTATTGTGAAGAGACTAATGTGAAGTGACTATTGTGTTAGGCATGCTGTGATTCTTTATCACTAGAATCTAGTTTCTGTGTGTTGATGGCTACTGTTTTAGACCTGTTTCCGTTTAAATAGTAAGTTTGGGGCTGAAGTGATGCTTCCAAGGATGAGAGCACAGAGTTCAGTTCCACTACAGAGCCACACGTGACTGCTCACGACTGTCGTAACTCCAGTTCCAGGGGCCTAATTTCCTGTTCTGGCCTCCAAGGACCCTGCACACATGTGATACACAGACATGCATGCAGACAAAGCATCCATACACATAAATTAAAAATAAGTACATCTCTGAGCTGGAGAGATGGCTCGGCACTTAGGAGCACTTGTTGCTCTTGCAGAGGACCTGAGTTCAATTCTCTGTGCTCATACTATAGCTCATAATCATCCACCACCAGTTCCTGGGGGCCCAGCAGGTACACACGTGGTACACATACATGAATGTAAGCAAAACATTCACACACATTTTGGGCAATGGTGGCACCTGCCTTTAATCCCAGCACTCGGTAGGCAGAGGCAGGTGAATCCAAGGACAGCCAGAGCTACAAAGGGAAACCGTGTCCTAAAAAAAAATAAAACCAAAACAAACAAAAAAACAATAGCAACAACAAAATCTACATACATAAAATTAAAGCAAATCTTTTTTTAAAAATTATAAATAAATAGTAAGTTGCCCTAAGGCTGTAGAAAGGAATGTGTCATTTTAGTTTGCTTCCTTGTTAGTATTTTACTTGATAATTTTATGATTTTTTTTTTTTTAAAGCATTATAAGGTTGGGTGTGGTGGTGCAGGCTTTTAAAGCCCAGCACTCGGGTAGCAGGGGTAGGCTGTTCCCTGTGAGCTGTTCCCTGTGAGTTCGTGGTTTCAAACAACCAAGGCATTATAATTAACTCCACTGCCGTCTTTTTTGCTGGTATCTCAGCATTTTCCCCAGGAGAAATAGAAAGTGTGAGAAAAATATGGTAGCTCCAAATATTTGTTGTACTGTAAAAGAAATATATACGTGTATTATATAATTACCTGTATATGGCTTTTCAAAATGTTTCTAACTAGTTAAAAACTTGCTGGATTTTGTTTGTTGGGGGCGTTGTTTTGTTGTTTTTTATTCTAACCTGAGTTTCCCATATTAAACTAGAATTTTCTTGTAGCACAGTGGGTAAGGGGCACAGGTCATAGCTTGCTCAGTGGTACATGAGGACCCTGGGCACTGTCCTAACACCAAAATGAATAAAATATGTTGAGCTCTTACATAACAGATGTTAGAAAAATACCTTGCTTGTGATGGAAATTTAACTTACTGAGCAGAAAACCCAAGCTCTCTGAAGAGTCTGTGGAAGCTTGTCTCTTCTTTACCCATTACACACTGTATACGGCGTGTCGGGTTCTAGGACATAAAGTCCTCAGGGAGTGTGGTGTGGATCCTCGGGCCTCTTAGCTGAGATGTACTGCTGTCACATGTGCCCCATTATCTGGAAAATTTTTATTGTTGTCTCCTCCTCGATGGCCATCGCCTCATTTCAGTAAACCTTAAAATGGTGACAAGGATCCTCTCAGCCTCTTTAAATCATGTCCCAAAAACATGACTAGGAGCCAGATTCCTCATTTGTCACATCTAGTGAAACATGTGATCTGTCATCGTCAGATACTTCTGTCTCCGTTAGGCTGAGTTATGTCCCAGACATTCTTGCACTGACCGTGTCCTTATTGTTCTATGAGAAGCATGTATTCCATGCTTGTCTGGCATGCACAAACCCTCGCTTTGCTCCCTAGCACAAGGAAAAAGAAAAGGAATTTTGAATCTTTTCCACCATTATGTTTGTTTATGTTTGTGGTTTTCTAGTTATAAGAATCGTCAGTAAAATACTAAGATATTTGGCAAAGGATTGCAGTCATAATATTTAACGTGTGATGAAATTTTGGGTTATAAAGTGGGTTTATTTTTTAAAATTAATTTTATAATATGAAAATATGAACATAAAAGTTACCTGCTTGATAGCTACTTGAATAACTTCTAAATCCAAAAATCCACTGCATGTTTTTGTTGTTTTAATCACTTAAAACAAGATAGCATATGGAAGAGAATTCAGTCGATAATGCTCAGCTTATCAGACGTCAGCCCTTGTTGGAGAAATGCCTACAACACATCTTTGAAGGCTGCGTAACTGTCTCAGTGAATTACTTGACTTTAGACACTCCTTAGTCACAAAAATGTTGAGCAGTAATGGTCTAGACAGTGGAATTTTGCCCCAAGCACTTGAAAAGCCTTACATTATCATTGTTAAAAAGTTAGGCGCCAGAACGATGGCTCAGTGCTGCCGAGCACAGGCTGCAACCAGAGTGCGCTAGCCACCAGCTGAAAGCAGCCTGTAACTCCAGTTCCAGGGGATCCCTTGCCTCTGGTCTCTTCAGACACCTGCGCACACACACACACACATATCACACACACAAACATATACACAATTAAAAGGAATAAAAGTAAATCTTTTCTTTTAAAAAAAAAAAAAGCAAAAAGCAAACCGTCTGGGGGCCTGTGCTGTGCTTCTGTCACATCTCCCTCATCTTTCTCAGTGTGCCTTCAGGACAGTGTGTTGGCTTTCTGGAAACACGGGATGCAGGGTAAAAGCTTCAAATCAGATGAGGTAAGTTTGCACAGATTACCTTTGTAGACTCCTACACTAGATTTTTAATGGTGAAATGTTTGGGTTTTTTCATTTCCTCTCTGAGTCACATGGCTTTGCTTATTAGTTCCTTTGATGCCATACTATGGCAGGATGCACATACTGTGTTCTTTCTTCCTATATGTTTGCTTTGATACTTTAGTTTTAAATTCCCAGTAGCCACAAGGAACTCCTAAATGTTTGCATAACTTCAGTCCTTTATTTTGTAATTTGTAAATATAGTTGCTAGCATTGCTGCATTTTTTTCAAAATTTAGTGAATATTTTTCATAACCACTATTGTAAATAATATATAAGACTTATGTTCTAGGCAGTTTGCAGATATTAGCACATTTAAGGCTCAAAATGATCCAGTAAAGTAGGCACATGACTAGTTAAATGGCAGAGCCTAGGTTTGGAAGGTCTTCAAGCATATCTTTTAGCCGAGATGATGTAGGGGGTGGAGTTTGAGATCCCACCCTGATAGAAGCATTTCCCAGTTGTCTGATTCTTCTACACCAGAGGCTCATAAAAATCTGTGGAACTGCCCGAAGGTGTGGGATCTTCTTGCTTTTGAAAGTAGTTTACCTATACCCGTATTTATACTTAAATAAATATTTATAATTCTAAGAGAAAAAGTCATTGGTGTATTGGTTTATTTACTGACCCAGGTCACTAAACGTCACCAGGTCCCTATGTTTACTGAAATCTGCAGCCCTGCTCACTGCCACGATGCTAGTTGTTCCATTGTTCTGTGTTCAAGTCTATGTGCGTGGCCAGCACACCTGCCGTGCTAGCTTTTCCAACTCACTGCACTGTGTCGTTTCCATCTTTGGGAAACTCAAAGCCAGGATCTCAGGCATTCGAGGAAGGGGCTTTCTGCCAACCCACATGCCTAGCCATGTAGCTGTCTGCTTGTAGCTCGTCTCACTTGAACTCTCTGCACCCCTGTCTTTCTGCTGGTATTCTCATCCTTTGACGTACACCAAGTTGAAGTTTAGCCTCTGCCATAAAGTAGCATTCCACAGTAATCAGAGTATTTCAACTTCATACCATGAAAATTAGCACCTGGAGCATGCAGCACCTGAAATGTTTGCAGATTGACATTCATTATGTCTTCCACATAGATAACAAGTTCCAGCTAACAGACTTTTTACACTAATAATAGCAATCTTAATTTGAGTTCCCCAAGAGCCAGACCAAGATAACAACCCAAGTGGAGGTAGTTTATCTAGGAATAAATTCTAGAAAACAAATGATGTAGTGGGACACATAAAAATATAAAAATAGAAGGGGGACACCAAAAGCATATTCACGTAAGTGGGCAGCTGTCTGCTGTGCAGCAGGGCTCAGTCAAGTAGCGAGCAACAGGGAGTGATGGTGACCGCGCCTTAGAGGCCACTCCAGGAAAGAAGAGGGAGGTGGACTATTGCACACCACGGTGGCTGTCCAGAAAGGACTGCACCACAGTCCCCACTCTTTGGGAAGTGCTTGTGCATAGTGGCGCAGCTCTGGAAGACTACAGAAAGCAGCAGGTGTCATCTAACACTGAATGACCGCTGCAGGGCACTGGGGAAGAGCAGCAGGGTGCCCCATGGCACCTCACTGGCACCGAAGGCTTGCCTGACTTCCTGGTAACGTAACCTCTCTGGTCTCAGGGGTTTCTCCCAACAATAAAAGATTCAAATGCACATCACACAGAATTCTTAGAGAATGCAGCTGGCCCAGACTAGATGCTCTGTAAATACTGCCCCATTTCTACTGATAGGCAGCCAGAAAACAAACTTATTGAAATATATTTGATTTGGGGAATTATATCTTTGAAGACTATTTCTTCCCTTTCATTGCTTTATTTAAGTGATTGCTAACTTACCGTGTAGCAATCCCAGGGCCGTAGTGTTACTACTGATGGTTACTTTCGTCCACAGGTTACCCAAGAAATTTCAGATGAAACAAGAGTTTTCCGCCTGCTGGGATCAGACAGGTTGGTTGTATTGATTTAATTATGTGAGAGTAGCAAAGATCAAACACTTGACTAAACTGTCAGCCTGTGTCGGGTTACAATCAAAATTCTTAGGGGGCTCATCGACCTGGAGAGATGATTGTTTTGAGAGAGTGAATAATAATATCAATTAGTCTGTTGGTTACCACTCTTTTCAGGCTGGGAATTGTGCACTGAGAGGCAGTTCCACTGAGTGCGTAGATAGGAGTGCTCACACATTTGACCGTGTGTCTTCCTGCTGTGTTTCCTTCTAATAAGCATTACGTAAACCGTTGGATGTTAGTTTTGTGTCATAAAAAGTTCACCTCGTCTGGAGAGCATCCCTCCTGTAGACATTGGGAGCGTTAGGAACATGGCTTAAGTGTTAGATGCGTGAGGAACAAGCAGGAGGGTGGGGTTAGTGACTCTTTGAAAGGAGGCTATAAGGAGAAGGGGTTTCTGAAAAGTGGTGATTACCTTAAGAAAGAAGGCAGGCAACCCCCCAGCCTGACAGTGAGTGCTGAGGCCAGAGCGGGGAGGCAGCAGGAGCTGGAGGGACTGGCCATGAAGTGTGAGGCTGTAACTCTGAGGATTCTGTGGTGGAGCGTGACACCTCAGGGCTGGTGGGTTTTCTCCTCCCCTTTGCCCAGCCTCTTCTTGCCTGAGTGTCCTTTGTTATGCCTCATTTTTCAGTCACAGTTTGCTCTACAATTTCATTGCTGAACTATTATTTCTAAGGCTCATCTTGTTTACACGTCTCCTTGGTTCTTTTATATATGCACAGAAGCTTTGGTATTTTGTTTTCTTTCTCTTTTTTTTTAACGGTTTAGTGTGTCTCTGTGTGGACACATGCGGAGATCAGAGATCAACTTACAAGAACTGGTCTTTCTACCATGTGGGTCCTAAGAATAAAACTTAGGTTTTATTCTTAGTTGGGCTCCTCAGCACGCCTTCTTGCCTGCTTATGTATTAACAGTGGTTAACTCTGGGCAAGACAGGTGATTTTATTTTTTCCTTCTACATTTCCACAATGCATAAGGTATGTTTTTATTGCATAAAATTCACACAAAAAATATTCAGTATGCATGTGCTGTCTTCCCTTTGCCTTCTAGACTTCCTTCTCTGTGTGGGTTATACCTTGTTCTGTTCTGAAACCCCTCCTCTCCACAGTCCAGATGTTATGAGCAGCTCTTGATCCCCCCACACACACACACACACCCCACCCTGGGCGTGTGCCCTTTTTCTTTCAGTCCTCTGATGCTTTCCCTGTCTTTACTCCCAGGAAAGAGGAGAGGTAGGGCAGGCAGCATGCCATTCTTTGTTTTCCTAGACCCTGTGCAATTCAAAGTCCTCTTAGGGTTCTGTGTATTCTCTAGCCCTTCCCTTTTATAGAGTCCTGAGGCATTTGTCACAGCTGTTGTTGGCATAGCTGAGTAAGCGTATTTGGGTTCAGTGGGAATAAGGTGAGACTGTCCCCAGCCATGTCAATACGTTGTCTAAATCCGCTATTGTTCAGCTGTGCTTGAAGTTTTGGAGCGTGCTAATGACTCTGGCTGTGTCTCTGTGAATTTCAGGTAAGTCTGTGGAAGAAGCTGGTACCACTGGCTGTGGTGGACACCGTGTGAATACTTAAGCTTTTCCTTGCTTTCTTTTAGGGTTGTTGTTTTGGAAAGTAGGCCGACAGAAAACCCTACGGCACACAGCAATCTCTACATCCTGGCTGGACATGAAAACAGTTACTAAGCAACAGAGATGAATTCCAAGTGACAAGCAGATGAATGAATATGTTCCATTGAAAGCAAGAGTGTTTTAAGGGAATTCATGCAGACTGCAGTATGACTTGCTTTAATTGTTGTGGGGTTTATATCAAATGAACTGTACATTAGGATAGAATTCAGTATTTTCTGTAGCTGGAAACAGCTAGTCAATCTCTTGCCACTGTGTGGTGGTTATATCAAGTTTGCTTAATAAAAGCTATGAGACAAATAGTCCTCTAGTTCCAAGAAACACAGTCCTTTAAAAAACAATATTTGTAACAAGGTGCCATGGTGTTTTTTAAATAACTCATGTGATTATCTTGAGAGGGAGTTTACTGAGCATTATATCATTTTATACCACGTCTTACTCCTTCTTAGTGAACATAATTTGATAAGAAATTATCGAACAAGCCTTTCACTTTGACATTGGCCGTTCTGTATGTTTTTGTAAGATAGAATATTTAATCCTTATTTATTAATCTCTTGCTGGAGTGGTGTAATGTTTCTAACTTTTAGCAAAGGAAGGTTGCAGAGCAGCTGAAATTTTTTATAATGTGTGAAAATTTTGTTTACCTTTACAGAGTAGTGCTTTAGGGGTTACTGGCAGTGTGTTTGGAGGTCCAGCACATGCAGTTTCATTTAACAAAATATTTTATGACACAGTTTCGTGCAGGGTTGCCTTAAAGGGAATTTGTTTTCAACTACAGATGTTGTAAGGGCTCGTGCAGGAATACGGATGGTGGAAAAAAGGCCTTGGCAGGGATGTGTCATGTCTAGGTGTGACTACCGTATTTTTGACAAGCAGTATAATATACCTGTGATTTTTTTTTTTTTTACATTAGGGATAATGCATAAGAAATTAATCTTCATATATATCATGGTCCCTAATGTTTGGGAGAAAAGTATTTAACTGCCCATATTATGCATTTTACTTATATTATGCCAAGGGGGAAACTACAAAGTAATTGCACGTGTAATCTTGGGGTTTTCACATACATAGGTATTCATTGTGAGTAGGTTTAAGAAAAAAACCACTTTAAGGAAAATTGGAATTTCTGATGGGATAGTATAGATAAATGAAGTTGTTTTTATATTTTTTAAAAAGCCAGTATACTAAAATTTAAAAAGGATAGTGCTGTCTTTTAGTTTGTTTTTCTTTTACAATTCTTAGCTATTCAGAATTGACGTGTGTTGTTCTATTGGAACCAGCTGTCTTAATGCATTTATTAAGAACAGTTAGCATTGAGAGGATGAGCAGGGCACTAAGAGTAGCAAACTGTAGAAATCGTCTGACCGGATACTTGACAGGAGAACAGTGTACCTATCTTACCTTTAGCAGTTTTATAAAGTACATGTTATCATCTCCATTTTCCAAATGAGGAAATAAGAGTTTAACAAAGTTAAGCAACTTACCCGTTACGTACTGGTTAGTTCTCTGAGCCAGACCAAGAGCCCTCTGGCTCGCCTCTTTTCACTATGCAGTATACAAGTAATAAAATGTTACACAAATGAACTTAAAGTATTTGTTCTTTAAAATGCACAGATTGGGGTCGGGGCAGCAAGATGCTCACTGGATAGATGTTCTTGCCATGCAACCTGACCGCTACCTAACCTTGGTCCCCTGAACCCACCCATGTGAAGGTGGCAGGAGAAAGAATTGACTCCACAATGTTGCCATCTGACCTCCACATGTGTGTGCCTGCACACACCCCCAGTAGTCAAGCAGAATGCACATTGGCTGTTGGTATGGGATGTGTTAAGTAGAGCCTCTCATGAGGAATGCTGTATGCCATTGGTGGTGGGAGGGCAAGCCTCAAACTTGGGGAAGTTCAAAGACTGCATCCTCTTTTTCTCAGCAGCCACCCTAACCACATCATACAAGGTGGCCACTGCAAGTGAAAAGACCTAAGAAAGGTCTTGGTGTCCAAGGTCTCCTGCTAATAAGCTGCGAGCCTAGAAAGCATTACAGTAAAAATGGAAGCTGAGCTGTGTCCAGAGCTTGCAGTCAGTTTCCTGCCCTGTGCTGTGACAGTTGAGCAATCAGTTGAGCTTTACAGATGAGAAGGCAGGGGGTGTGGGAGGGGGAGCTCTTGAAGAAACAAACTGGCGGGATAACAGAAACAGTAGAAGATCACAGGAAGATGGCGTGGCCATGCCTCATGAGAAGACACTTCAAGAACTTTCAGAAAGAATATGAATAGTTCAAGTTGAAAATTTAGAATATAAAATTAAGGAAATTTCTCAGGAAATACATTGGCAAATAATGGAAATATGAGCCTGGCAGTGGTGGCGCACGCCTTTAATCCCAGCACTTGGGAGACAGAGACAGGTGGATTTCTGAGTTCGAGGCTAGCCTGGTCTACAGAGTGAGTTCCAGGACAGCCAGAGCTACACAGAGAAACCCTGTCTAGAAAAAACAATAATAATAATAATAATAATAATAATAATAATAATGTAAATATGGAAGAATTAAAGTTCAGAACATTAAAGGGAACAAGGGGATGATATAATTAGATTTGAATTTCAAAACATTTTAAAAACAAAAAGGTAAGAAAATAGCTCAGGAGGTCCAACACCAGGCAGCACACACCAGCTGATACGAGGCCCCAACACATGCAGCAGAGGACTGCCGGGTCTGGGTTCAGTCAGAGAAGATGCACCTAACCCTCAAGAGACTGGAGGCCCCAGGGAGTTTAGAGGTCTGGTGGGGTGGGGGTAAGGGAGTGGGGAGGAGGTATGGGATGTGGGACAGTCAGAGGGTGGACCAGGAAGGGAATAAAATCTGAAATGTAAATTTTTTAAAAAAGAATAAAATGGTTAAAAAAAAAAATCAATTGCATAGTTCACCAGGTATGTTGATGTATACCTATAATCCAGCACTCGGAAGGCTGAGGCAGATCATGAGTCCTTCAAGGCCAGCCCAGACTATACATAGAATCTGTCTCAAAAAACAAAACGATGATGCATTTCAAGAAAAGTCCCCAGTATTGAACATTGGATTCTAGATCAAAGAGCGTTAGTCCTGAAAGCTAAACACCTAAGTACAAACAGAGAGAGAGAGAGATGGGCACACACCACACAAAAGGAATGTAATGAAAAAATACTGGAGAAAGTGAACATGATCAAAACACATGAAACTTGAGACCCAAAGATCTAATAAAAACAAACACCAAGTCACATCATTAATTTCAAAGACACTGGCATGATAAGTGGTTCCATAGCAAGAAATACAAACTCATGCCTTCAGATGAAAGACCTGGCAACGATGCCCAGCTTCAGCCACTCGATCGGTCATTTAGACAGTGAAAGCATACATTGAAGAAATGACAGCCTCTTCAACCAATGGCACTGAGCTATCTGGACATTCACATACAGAGTAAAACTAGATTCTCACCTCTGCCCTGTCTAACAAACAGATCAAAATGGACCAGAGGCCTGAATCTTTTGAACTGCAAAGGAACACACAGAATACACTACAATATACAGGCATAGGGAAGAACAGTATGAAAAGGATTCCAGCGGCACAAGAAACAATAGCGTTGCTAAGTGGAGTGAAATAAGGCTCCTGTGCAGCCAAGGAAGCAGTGAAAAAGTCACACAGCAGGAGCAACCTTTGCTAGCTACTGAGGGCTGGAGAGATGGCTCAGCAGTTAAGAACACTTGCTGCTCTTAAAAAGAACCAGGGTTTGATTCCCAGCACCCACATCGGGGCTCACAACCAACCATCTGTAGCCCAGTTCCAGGGGATCCAATAAGCATACAGGCAAAACATTAATACACATAAATTAAATCTTAAAGTGTATATGTTGAGATTGTCTTCCTCAGTGGGTATGGCTAACAAAACCAATGCTGGTGAGCATCTAGAGGTTTTGAGATAAAACCCTTATATACTGCTATAAGGGCAGTATATACATACAGTTACGGCATGTAAGTTAAGAGCACTACAGAAATCATTGTGGACCTTCCTCAAAATGCTGATGTTAGAACCACTGTTTGGGCCCGCTCTATTGATTCTGGGTGTACATACAAAATAGTCACATTAACACAGAGTTAATGTGTAATTGTGGCATTACTCACAAGGACCCGAGTTACAGATTTCAGCCCACATCTATCATATGGAAAGACAGGTGTACTATGTATACAAATAGAGTTCTAGTTTGTCATAAGATTGTGTCATGTTTCTGAAAGAATAACTAAAAGTCACCGTATTAAACAGAAATATACCAGAAACAAGATCGATCATGTAAAATCCCTGACAGTACCCAGCATGTGTAGGTGCCAGGGCTGTTAGCAGCAGCTTTCTCTAATAGCATATGAGCACCCCTTTCTGATGCCTACACCAGGATCTTCATATAGGTGGGTGGGGTGCAATTTGAGAACCTCAGAAAAGCTCATGACCGCATACCCTCACCAAGTTCCACATGTTACATTAAGTCATCTTTAGAAAGTGCAGATACCTAAGAGAATGGCACCTGAGCAGTTATAAATTAATACAAGGCTTGGCTATGAAGAAAGGACCTGCAAAGACAGTTCTGCAGAATCATACACAGCAGAAGGAGGAATGCATTCTGCGCTGATTATGTCAACATACTTTAAGAAACTATAAAGCACCGCCCAGTGACACTTTAACAACAAAACCCTTACCACGCGTGACAATGACAGGTGCTTTGCTAGATCAGTCCCATGCTCCCAGGTAACTTCAGCAAGCTCAGTGCTTAACAAACTCTGAAAACAAATGACACTGAATTTGGGCTCCATGGCTTTCATCCTGGTGGTGTTTCTCAAATCTGTCTTCCTGGATTATCTGCTTCATGTATTTGTCTTGTGATGACTATAAGACACAGTAGAGCCCAGCATGGCTACATGGCTCTGGCAGGCCTTGCTCTTCCCCACCACTGCCTTGCTATAAAACCCATTAGATTACATCCCTAAGCTAGCCCCCAAGGTCTGTTTGGCCACTTGCTTCTCCTGAGGCTGACCACCACGGTCTAGCTATTGAAGCCCCCTTTGATCACCTAATTATCATGCCCAGTTGAAATTAAACACTTTATTCTAGCACTGGGTTTCTCCCTTTCCTTTACAGACCACCATTTGCCTTTGGGCCACGTCTGTCTCCTCTTTATCCAGAGACAGTCTTTTGTCCCCCTGGGACAAACATCCGCGACCCCTCTTCCCTGCACCCTTTCTCCTCTCTCCCTTGTTCCCTTCCCCCTCTCCCTTGTCCTCTGTCTCATGTCTTTCTTTGTCCCTTATCCCTGCTCTCCATCCCTCTGGGGCAAATAAGTATCCTATATGCAGAGAACTTGGTCTTGGGATGTCTTGAACCAATTTCCAAGGTTCCCTACAGCATCTTTTATGAAGATACAAGGGAACACTGTGATATTGTCAAAAATGTCTAAAGCCAATCTCTGAAGGTTTCTGCTTCTTTGTACTCTTTTCTTAGATCAGAAATACCACTAATACTGTTCACATATATCTTAAAATTAATTGTCTCATGCCTTTAATCCCACCACACTTGGAAAGCAGAGACAGGTAGATCTCTGTGAGTTCAAGGCCAACCTAGTCTACAAAATAAGTTCTAGGATAGCCAGGGCTGTTACACAGAGAAACCCTATCTTGGAAAAATGAAAGAGAGAGAGAGAAAGCCAGCCAGTTTTTAAAAGCAGTTACTCAGCCTCTCTCTCTCTCTCTCTCTCTCTCTCTCTCTCTCTCTGCGTGTGTGTGTGTGTGTGAGAGAGAGAGAGAGAGAGAGAGAGAGATTAGCATCTATTCCTCTATTGTTCTTTTTTTTTTTTTCCTTTTGAGACGACATGTCTTGTTGAATGAGGAGCTTGTAGTCTCAGCTTGGCTGGCTGGCTAGCAAGCCCCAGGGAATCTGCCTGTCTCCCAGCCTCACTCCACCCCAGCACTGGGGTTGCAGATAACACTCTAGGCCCCAGCTTTTACACAGTGTGTTCTTTCCTGGAGAAGGTTCTCTCTCCCCCTCTGAGCACTTCTTAGTTGTCTGTAGTTCATAGTCTAGGGTTGAGGCCTTGTGAGCTTTTCTCCTTCCACATTAGCATGTCTTCTGGTGTGTTCTTTGTTCAGGTCATGTTTAGGTAGCCATGTTGGTGAGACTCAGTGGGCATAGTGACATTTCTAAAAGAGAGTCTCATAGCAAACTTCCTGTTCCCCTGGATCTTACAATCTTTCTGCCCCCTCCCCCAATTCCAAAAAGATCCCTGAGCCTTATGTGCAAGGGTTGTGCTGTAGACAGATCAATTGGGACTGAGCTCTATGACTCCGCATTTGATTGGTTGTGATTTTCTGTGATAGTCTCTGATCATTGCAAAGAAAAGTTTCCTTAATGAGGGGTGAGAACACTATCTCTAGGTAAAAGGATAGATACTCAGAATGTAGTTAAGGACTGCACTGGTTTAGCAAAGTGGTAGTTATAGGCTCTCCAATACCCATGATTTCACTAACCCTGGTAGTTGGCTAGGTTTCCAATGCCAGGCATGATTTCCCTCTTACTGAGCAGGCCTTAGGCCTGATTAGAGAACTCTTTGTTACTGACAAGGTGTACTAGTGTGCCACTACTGAACCCTTAGGTTTATTGTGCCAGTCTGGCTATTATGTGATTCATAGGCATCATAGCTAGGTAGGATTGTTGGTTGCTTTTCTTCTTTGGAAGTTTGCATGGCCCCTTCTAGTTCCATGAAGCCTAGACCTCAGAGAGGTGACTTCCAAGTCAGATCCAGATCAAGTCCTCTGGACACTGTGCTCATCAGTAGGCACCTACTTTCCACCTCTGGGGACAAAGATGATAGCAATAGGCTATGCTGTTTGGGGAGTTTCTTGGACAACCCTGACCAACAACACAAAAGTGGACTTCTCATGCCTGCTGTTGGGGTTTGTGTCAGATGGGTTATGGCCCTTGGGATGGGCCTCACAGCTCATTGGGAAAATGTCACTTAAACTATCTATGTATATTTATGCATCAGCTTACATGCATGATTGCCATGTCCAGCAGAGCCCTAGAAATGGACCTGAGTGGGGTAGCAAGGGACTAAAGGAAAAACAGATACATGGACACACAGAAAAACTGGGTTCTGGTGCTCTGTGCTCTTGGATGGAGATGCTGCTGCCCCCAGAAGCTCAGTATGTATTATGTAGAGTTAAACACAGAGGCAGGGTTATTGCATACAGCTGAACAAGAAGACAGGGTTACTACATACATATAGTCAGGGTTTATGGTACACAGCTTGGTCAAGGAGACAGGTTTAATCAATCTCAGTAGGAGCAGTTTCTGTAGGGGAGCAGTCTTCAGGCCATAAATAAATACCCAGGAGTAGAAAGCTGTGGTGAACACTTTTTGCACATACTGTGCACATCCATACATGGACTAGAGGGAAGGCTTGGCCATTTGCCTCCAAATCTCACCCTGGTGGGTGGGAGGAGAAGCTTTGCCATTTTCACATTGGTTTGAGGCTAGGGTCCTTGACCTGATTGGCTCATGTCAACAAGACACATTTCCTCAGGACTTCACTCTCTCAAGGACTTCCTCCACTCCCGACACATTGTAGAGACTTCTTGGTAGATAGTTAATAGTCTGATTCCTTATGACTTTTTCAGACAACACTTGCTGCTCTTGCAGAGAACCCAGGTTCAATTCCCAGCACCCACGGCATGACTCACAACCATCCATAACTCCAGATCCAGGGTTTTGAACGCCCTCTAGTGATCTAGACAGGCACCACACACATGGTATACATATGGGCAAGCAAAAACATACACACACATAAAAATAAATTAATTTAAAACAAAAACAAAGGCCTCGGAGCAGTGGTTCTCAACCTTCCTAATGCTGCGACCCTTTAACACAGTTCCTCGTGTTGTGGCGACCCCCAACCATAAAGTTATTTTTCTTTCTACTTCATAACTAATTTTGCTACTGTTAGGAATTGTAATGTAAATATTTTTTGTAGATAAAGGTTTGCCAAAAGAGGCTCAACCTAGAGGTTGAGAACCACTGTCCTAGAGGAAGAGGTGCTTTGACAGGACCGGCTTCCATATTACATATAAAGAACTAGGTCATGTTTATCTGGGAGGTGAAACATCTTACTCAGTTGTTGGCTGGGCCCACATGGAAAGTCAAAGATACTTGGTTCTTTTAAACTTATATTGTTCTCTCAATTCTTAAACTGATTCACTAGCCTTGCTGATATCTCTTCAAGTTGCTGCATGTTGAGATTTGACCATCAGGTCTGCTCTGGTGTCACAGTGTCAGAGGCTGTGGAGGTCAAGGGCAGAGGATGATTCCCATGGTGTTCTTAGGTGTTCTGACTCCATTTGGAAACAGGTAGCATTGAGTTTGAACCCTGTTTCAACCCCGGGTGGCTGAGTGACTGTCCCATTCCACACTGATCAGCATCTCAGGGCCTTAGCAACTGCTGTAGAGCAGATAACTACTTCTATCTGTTTAGTAACTACTAAAGCTGATGAATGTCTTTGGGGTTGGTGTACAGATTAGAGAAAAGATGGAAACTGAGCCTAGGATGTAAGTGGACTGGTGGTAATGACTAAGGATTATTTTTATGTGCTCCCAAAACAATTCCCTTTCCAAATTCACTTAAAGAGGGGAAAACAGATGTAAGCGATTTCCTCAAGCTGCTAAGTAGTGTCATCTGCCAATGTCTGTGGCTGAACTCTCTCTTCCTTATAAAAAAGAGAATTGAGGAAAATGCTGCTGGTGTTGGTCCAAGGATCAGCACTTAGACAAAGCAACATCATTCTGTCCAAATTGGTAGAGGTGGCTTCTCCTGAGCGTTGACAAGAGACTGCTGCACCGGGAGAGGCTGCTGAGGGACATGAGAAGCAAGAGTGACAGCAAGGCTCATCTCCCAGGAAAGTTCGAAAAGGAGGAGGGTTGCGCTACATTGCACAGGACAAAACCAGTCAGACCAACTGAACAATCCCAGTGTCAACCACTATGCATTGGGTGGTACTGGCCAACAGGAAGGAAGGTTCTGGGGTCAAAATGCCAGCATTCTAACCCATATCTACAGCCTGCGAGCTGTGTCTCCTGACTTACTCATCCTCTCTGACTCTATTTTCTCTTCTAAATCCTCAGGATAGTGTTGTCTAGGATATGCTTACAAAAAGCTACTGCAAAAATATGTTTCGCACAGTGCCTATCTTGAAGTAAGTGCTCATCAGTTGGACACGGTTGATACTGTTGCCCAGGCAACAGCGATTGCCATGCCTGGGATCAGACACCAGTAAGAAGGTAGCAATCCTAGTGTGACTCCAAACGCCACACACTGCTCTTTGCACATGCTTGAAGAAACCCCACATACCAGGCCATCTCTCAGCTTTCTGAGAGGGCCAACCTGGGAATTACACTTTGCTGTCGAAACCAGTTCTGCACTGCCAACTGAAAGGACCTTTGATTTGACAGCCCGTGCCCACAGTATCGTCTTCTGTGGTGACATGAACTGTTGGTGTCCCTTTCAAAGTTGTTCTCTAATATTTTGCTCCAATTTCTCTCTGAACAAAACAACTCGCAGCTGGAAATCACGTTAGCTTTCTGGTTCACTGCCTGCTTGGGCCTAAGTAGCCAGAATACTGGTGCATACTCTAACTACCACTGGGTCTGGCCCTGTTCCACAATCCTTGGGCACTGAACCTTGTGGAGTCCATAGAGTTAATTTTCCAAACAAACTTTATTTAACCTGATATGAACTTTCTACAAGGTAGCTCTGGAAAAATTCACACTGACATCTTCACTTCACTTCAAAGTATTATCTTAATTGTCAAAAAGAAACATTTCCAACACAACTATATTATGGGCCATAAAATCAACCTTAACATATTTCAAATCTCTGGGCAGTGGTGGAGCACTCCTTTAATCCCAGCACTTGGGAGGCAGAGGCAGGTGGATTTCTGAGTTCAAGGCCAGCCTGGTCTACAGAGTGAGTTCCAGGACAGCCAGGGCTACACAGAGAAACCCTGTCTTGAAAAACCAAAAAAAACAAAAAACAAAAAACAAAAACCCATATTTCAAATCATTTAAGTTATGCAAAACCAGTTCTCTGAAAACAATGGACTTCAACTGGAAATCAATTAAAGAAAGATATTTGGAAAATTCTGAAATCATTGGAAACTAAACAACTCACTTAAAAATAATCCTTAGGGCAAATATAAACTCACGAGGGAAAGTAGAAAATATTGTGAAACGAACAAAAATAAAGATATAACACATAAAGATTTCTGTGACACCTTCACAGTCACTTTGGGGATGCTATTAAAGTCATATTTAAAACAAAGAAATACCTAAAAATCATTGACATAAACTTCCATCTATTAAAAATAAACAAAAAAAACTGCCAAAACCAAAAAGTGGAAGTGATGAAATCAATAAATTAAAATACATAAAACAACGAAATCAACAAAGTAAGTAAATAAAATCAATAAGCCAAACTAATTAGAGGAAATTTTTACCAATATCAAGAATGAAACAAAGTCTGGCATGAAGGGACATGTAAAGCCTTAGGACTCTGAAAACTAAGGCAGGAGGATTACAGTTCTCAAGACTAGCTTGGGTGCCACAGTGAGACAAGGACTCCAACAAACAACAAAAAGCCAGAAAGAGAATATCACTATAGATCAGGGAGCATCACTATAGATCCAACAGACAACAACGTAATGTGGAAATGTTGGACAACCGAATCCAATAAATTCATTTATCTGGGTGAAGTAGATAAGCTCACTGAACAAAAGAAACTAACAAAGCCCTCTCAAAAAGAAATAGACATCCTTAATAGTCCTCTAGTTTCTTAAGGAAATCAAATTTGTAATTACAACTATTCCAGTAAAAACTCTAGGCCTATGTGGAATTACTGTCAAATTTTATCACACACTTAAAGGAACTCAAAATATTAACCAAAAGTAAATGTCTTTTATTTATTTATTTATGTATTTATTTTGTTTTTTTAAGACAGGGTTTCTCTGTGTAGCCCTGGCTGTCCTGGCACTCACTCTGTAGACCAGGCTGGCCTCAAACTCAGAAATCTGCCTGCCTCTGCCTCCCAAGTGCTGGGATTAAAGGCGTGCACCACCACTGCCCGGAAGTAAATGTCTTTTAAATATACAAGAACAAGAAGTGTTTTCCAAATCTTTTGTGAATCAGCTTCATTAGACATAAATAAATAAATAAATAAATAAATAAATAAATAAATAAATAACAAAACCACAGGCAAATGGATGGAACTTGAAAATATCATCCTGAGTGAGGTAACTCAGTCACAAAAGAATGAACATTGTATGTACTCACTGACAAGTGGTTATTAGCCCAAAAGTTCGGAATACCCAAGTGTCACTTCACAGCAACCATTGGGCTGAGTGTAAGGTCCCAGATGGAGGAGTTGGAGAAGGGCCTGAAGGAGCTGAGGGAGGCGGCAGCCCCATGGAGGGAGCAACAATGTCCACTGGCCTGACCTCTTGATGCTCTCAGAGACTGGATCACCAACCAAAGAATATACATGGAGGGACCCATGGTGCTGGCCACATATGTGGCAGAGGAGGATCTTGTTAGCCATCAGGGGGAGGAGAGGCCCTTGGGCCTGAGGGTGTTAGATATCCCAGTATAGGATAATGCCAAGGAGGGAAGAGGAGAGTGGGTGGATGAGTGGGTAGGGGAATACCCCCATAGAGGCAGGGGAGTGGGAGGGGATAGGAAGGTTCCAAAGGGGAGATCTGGAAAGGGGGAAACATTCAAAATATAAAGTATCAAAAAATTATAAAAAAATTACAAAACCACAGATCAATGTATCTCAGAAAAACAAAAATGTCTAGCAATGGAGGTAGAAAGTCACTCAGCAGTCAAAGGCAACTACTGTTCTTGCAAAGAACCCAAGTTCAGTTCCCAGAACCTACCTGATGCTCACAAATGTACCTCCAGGTCCAGGGGGACCTATACTCTCCTCTGACTTCCTTGGGGACCAAGCATGCATATGGTGCACATACCATACATGCAGGTTAAATACTAACACAGAAAATAAAAATGAATATATCTTTTAAAAAGTATATCAACCAGAATTAAATATTGCTGATCTAACGCAGCAGTATCTTAGAGTGACAGAGCATATAGGTCTATCCGAGGAGTGACAGGTTGGTTCAGTATTTTAAAAGTCAGTGTCATTCATTGTGCTAACAGACCCAGTAAAGAAAAATCATACGGTTACCTCAATAGATAAGGTTTGGTGACTGAAGTGCTTACTTGCCATGAAGCATGGGGACCTGCATTTGGATCCCCTGAAAGCACATGAATACTAGGTGTTCTTAGCAGGCTGCCTGTAATTCCAGCCTTAACAGGTAGAGCAAGTTGGCAGTGAGACTGGCCATATGGCTGAGTTCCTCATTTGATTGAGATATCCTGCCTCAAAGAACAAGATGGAAGAGCCATGGCAGATGATTCCTGACTTCAGGCCTCTACATGTATTCACACCCATGTCTACCTGCACACATGCAAAGGTGCATACACATATGAAGCACACGTGGAAATGGAAAAAGAAATTGGAGAAAGGAATTTGATAAGTTCAGCACTTGTTCATGATTTTAAAACAAAAGGAAATCAATTCTTGTCATCTAAGGAAACAGGAATTAAAGAGAACCTGTCGACCTTGTAAAAGGGTTGCACAGCAGTTCACCCAGTACACGACAAGCAACATTTGTCTCTCGGGCTAGGTATCCAGGTTTAGCTCAAATGCATCCTCTGGTCCTCTGGCTCAAGGTTTTACAGGTTGACCTAAATTTGTCAGTGGCGTATGAAGACCACCTTCCCATCTCACTCACAGGGATGCTCATAGGACTTACTTTCTCAGTTCTTCCCCGCCTCTTGGTCTGTCAGGTCCTTTCTGTGGAGTACTCAAAGCTTTCCTCAGAACAGTGAGGAGGGCACCCAAGGTAGAGTCATAATCTCCTAAGTGGTGTGCCATCACTTTGCATGTTTGAGTCCTCCTTAAAAATAAGTCACTAGATTGACATGCTTTTTCAAATGACAGATTGTGTAATTGAATGGGGCCGTCAAGAAAAAAAATGGAAATAGTGAAATATTTCGGAATATGAAAGGTTCATTCGAAATCAAACAAGTAACAAATCCTACGGGTTTCTGAGAGTGCTTAACTGTGATGGATTATGTAATTTCGTTGCAGTCTTTGTTTGCTCTGAACATACCGGGTGCACACTTCTGTTCACTCTGAATGCACACACAGTGTGCACTGCATTGCAAGTACCTGGCTCAGCAGAAACCAATACCACCTGAAACACCTTCTGTCAGATTTAAGACTTTTGCATAAGCACAGTGCTTTCTCTGTAAGTACTTCATGATTAAACCGTAGGAAAACAAATGCTTTCACTAACAAATACTTCGCTATACTTCTTCAGCATGTAAGTAAGTATCTAAATTATCTAAATAGTATCTCCTTAGCTTGCATTGTTTGAACATTTGGTTTTTCAGAATCGACATTTGACTTACTGACCTGAGTCTCTTTAAAAAAAAAAACATTAAATGAATTTTGGCTTGGGATTTAGAACAAATTTTCCAAGAATTTTTGAATTGGCCCTAAGTATACTACTGCTGTTCTATATAGCATAGTTATTCTGTTTTGGTGCTGAGTATGATACAATCAAGGAATTGATCAACTCTGAAAAACAAAGATACTCTTGCAATATCAAATGGGTAGATAACCAAGCATATTCATTTTGTTTTTAATAAGTGATAAAATTATATATAGACACCAAAGAATTTGTGTCTGTGTGTGTGTGTGTGTGTGTGTGCGTGTGTGTGAGAGAGAGAGAGAGAGAGAGAGAGAGAGAGAGAGAGAGAGAGAATGTGTGGTGTGTCATGTGTAGGGGATGGATTTTTTTGAGACAGAATCTCACATACAACTAGTCTGGCTTGAACACCTGTGCTGTGTGGGAACGACTTTAAACTCCTAGTCCTTCTGCCTTTAGCTCCCAAGTGTTGGGTTTACAAGAATATGTCACCATAACTGACTTCCAAAGAATTGTTTTATGTATTTTTTCATGATTTAATTTTAGAAAATGTTTAACTTGTGAGCTTAGTTTACATGCCTGTATACCTGAAGTCAGTTGAAAATTTCTCATGTAAAATAGGACAGAGTAGGTGAAGCTTAAGAAAGCCTACGGGGCATAGCTGTCCCGAGGCAGGTTCAAGGTCCTTTTAGAGGCTGCCTACAGCAAGCTTAAGTAAATAGATGAATAAATAGTAGCCAGCAATGTGCTTGCTAGCAAAAGGTTGCTTTCAGTAACAATGCAAGGAGTGTGGTCTTGCCATCACACTGAAGAACCTATCCAGTGAAAAGAGAAACTGATTAAGAAAAATTAAAATGTCCCCATTTGGTGAGCCCTATAAACAACTCTTTTAAAAGGTGAAGGAGAACGTTGTCAGTGGTAGGGACAGTAACAGCAATCCTGTCTCCCACTGGGGGCACCTACCTGTCCAGCACAGGGTCCCACACTCCATCCTCAGTATGGAAATTAGTAATAATATCACCATCTTAATTCAATCAACTAGAGGTCTTTTGGCCTTTTGCCATGCCCTTGGTGAGAACTGAGACCCACAGGGGAAGAGGTGTTGGTGCCAAAGAACTTCTATTAGCCTCTTAGAATCCTGAACACATCTAGAGGGCAGGTAAGAGTCAAATTCATATTAAAACCATTAGAAGGGGCTGGAGAGATGGCTCAGTGGTTAAGAGAACTGACTGCTCTTCTGAAGGTAGTGAGTTCAAATTCCAGCAACCACATGGTGGCTCACAACCATCTGTAATGGGATCCGATGCCCTCTTCTGGTGTGTCTGAAGACAGCTAAAGTGTACTCACATGCAATAAATAAATTAAAAAAAAAAAAAAACATTAGAAGCCACTAACCATCTATTTTAATGGTTAAAGTCAAAAGCACAGCAAGGGTGCTGAGCACTGAAATATTGCAGGTGGGAAGGTAAAATGGAAAAGATAAACTTGATGTACAACCCAGAGGTCTTCTGTTAAGTATTTCCCCAAGAAAAATGAAGACATATCTTCATAAAAAGGACTATGCATGATGTCTATAGTGGCTTCGTGTATAATCACCCCAAACTGGAAACAACTCAAATATTCTTCAACCAGGATTGAATAAACAAATATCAGTACACTCATTCAATGACAGAACGCTTCCCGTCAATAAAAAGGAAGACACTGCTGATATATGCAAGATGTGTGTGAATCTCATTCATTCTGTGAAGTGAGAATCTGATTCTTAAAAGCTGTGCTCTGTGTGTTTCCATTTCTATGGTATTCTGCGAAAGGCAAAGCTATCGAGAAGACAAAATTTAAAAAGAATAGGCATTCACATTTGCACACCATTTCTGGGGAGGGTCCCAGACCACCGCTAGCCCATCCTTGTACCTCATTATCCGTCTACCCTTTGCCAGGCAGCCGCCACGCCCTGTGTGCCCAGCCCCAGCTTCCTCTTGAGCTCTGTGTACATTTGCATCGCGCGTTCCTTGGCCCGGGTTGGCCAGGTTTCGCCTTGTGCGTTTTCTCTGCTGAAGTCTGCCGCCAAAGCCTACGCACTTCGGCGCCTAGCATAAAGGATGGAAGGGCTGACAAAATGTAGTGGCTGTCTGTGAGATCCTTATTTCAAGATTTTCTGCATACATCGACTGCCATTGTCACTGTGCTGAAATACGTTCAATAAGGAGGTGACTGGGGAAAGAGTCAAAGCAATCAAGGCAGGCTCTGCACCTCCAAGACCCCACTACATGAGAGGGAAGGCCATCCTGCCTTCCCCCTAGTTGCCTCGCTCTCTCTCATTCTTTTTTTTTTTTTTTTTAAAGCTGCAGCACCGAGCAGGACCCACGCAATTGCTGCCCTCCGGGGTTCACAGGCGAGGAGGGGACACCAAGGAGTGAGCGTTGTAAGGTATGGACCTGATCACCCTAGCCCGAGCAGACACTTAGGACAGCCTGGGTGCAGACACTCCATGCTGTGACTCCCAGGATCTAAACCCTGTAGATCTGCAGCGCGGGATCAGGGACCCTGTCAGGTGGCTGCGGGGACAGCAGAGAGGAGGGCGGTCCCGCCCAGCCGGCTCGGTTCCCATGGGGATCACAGCAGCGACCCAGCGGAGCTGCAGGCTGCCAAGCTCGAGCTGGGCCGAGAGGCGCCAGGAATCAGGGTGGGAGGTCCCCGCAGTCCCTGCAGTCCCCGCAGTCCCCGCAGTCCCCGCGGGCCCGGTTGCCCAGCCGGTATCCTCTTCCGGAGGGAAATGAGACCCGAAATTAGAACCGGGGAAGCCCTTCGCCTTCGCGGTGCTCCAGCCAGCTCAAATGTCTTAGATCGTATGAACCATAACGTTAAAAAGATAGATTATCTTACAGCTCGGCTCATTTTTTGGATTCTGCATCTTTAGCTCCAGGGAATGAAACAGACAACTGAAATTGGGTCAACCATGGCAGCCATCTGTAGGCTCTCAGCCTTGACAGCGATGTCATTGCTGGGTGGGGGTGGAGTCCACACCTGGTTGGTCCTAATTCTTTAACTCAAGCCCTTGTTTTCTCTAGATCCCGGATGACAGCTCTTACTTGATGAGGCTCAAGAGCGGTCACTTCTCATATTTCAAAAGTGACCTTTAAAAACTATATGAAAATCCGTTCTCACGAAGACTTGCGCCTCTATAATGGAGAAATACGAAAAAATCGGAAAGATTGGAGAAGGCTCCTATGGGGTAGTATTCAAGTGCAGAAACAGGGACACGGGTCAGATCGTGGCCATCAAGAGGTTTCTGGAAACCGAAGATGACCCTGTCATAAAGAAAATCGCCCTTCGAGAAATCCGCATGCTCAAGGTAGCTGATTCTCTTTTTCTGTGTTAGATGCTGTGGGCTCTGCCTTCTTCTCTCACAGCCTTTGTCTTCAGTGACACAAATCGGAGTCTGTGTGCAGAGAACGGATTGTGTAAGAGTGAGCAAGGTAGAGGGAAGAGGTGCTGGGCTCTCATCGAGTCAATTGCAGACACAGTCTTTTCACAGATCCCTGAGAAGCAGAATTTAAAACAATTTTGCTAGAGTTCTTGAGTTTTGAGCTTCTAGACTGTTTTCATTTCGTATTTTTACCCCTTTGTCCTGTTTTCTCGGGCTATATATGCATCTGAATATGTGTGTTCAGGTGTGCGTGCGTGTGTGTGTGTGTGTGTGTGTACACAAGGATATGCTTTGCATGTGTAAGACATGGGCATTTGGAGGCCAAAGGTTATCACTGGCCATCTTCCTCAACCATTTTGCCCCTAATATATGGAAACAGTATCTCACTAGATCCCAGAGCTTAAGGACTGCTAGCCAGTTTTCTCCAAGATCTAGCACTGGGATTGCAGGTGGACAGCCCCAAGGCAGCATTTATGTGTGTTTTGGGATCTAAGTTTAGGTCCTTGGACTTACATGACAAATTTACCCATGGAGCGTCCAACACCTGTTTTTACGCTGGGAGAAAGTAATTAGCTTTCATTACACCTGAAACATGTCTGCTATGGGGCTACTATCTACTATGCCCTATCTGAAAGCAAGCATACCATTACAAAAGCAAACCTGTGGCGTTGTCAATGTGTATTCGTTAATCCTAGAACTTAGTGAGGGGGTGTTCATTACAAGATAAAAGTGTTTTTCCCCTTATTTTGGAAAGAGGTTTCATCTCTGAATTTCTCTAAGAGGCAATGCAGCTGCTAGTGTAGGATGAGGCAGGCCAGGGCTCCCGTGGGGGGGATCAACTGTGCTTCAGAAAGAATGGTCTCAGTGTTCTGTCCTGCCTTGCTAAGCAGTTAGGGAAGGGCGGCCCCATCGTCAGTGGACAGCGGTTGAAACCTCATGCTCTACTCTTTGTCTTACATCTCCCTTTTCTCCAAGCCTCTCTAGAAATCTTTCCACGTGGATCAATGTGTGGAGTTCTGTCTAGATGAGGACCATGGGTGGGAAGCAGTGACCCTGGGTAAATTACCACAGATCTCTAGCAGGAAGGTTTCCATCTCAGGTTTTGAGATGTTCATAACTTGCAGGTCATTGTCTGTTCTGAGAGAACGCTGGCTGGTCTCCTCTGCCTACCTACCTCCACACAGCCAGTGCTTGCTCTTGCAAGTCACTGAACACTGCCATGTTCTCAGTAGAAGCTGATAGTTGAGTTATCCTTATTTTATTAGCATCACCATTATTATCAATATTATTATTATTTTGTGGTGTTAATGATTGAACCCAGAGCCTTCATCAAATTAACAAAGTCTTCTCTCACTGAGACACATTCCCAGTCTTCAATGGGTTGATTTACTCCAAAGTAATAACAATAACAACAACAACAACAACAATAATAATAATAATAATAATGGGGGCTAGAAAGATGGCTCAGTGCATAAATGTGCTCACCACCAAGCTGACAACCTCAGTTTGATCCCTTGGATCTACATGACAGGAGAGAATTGATTTCCCCAGAGTTGTCCTCTGATCTCCATGGTTCACAGTAACACCTGTGTGTTCCATCCACCAAAATAAAAACAAATGTAAATTTTAAAAATATGTCCCTAGGAGCGCTGTGCTGTTCCCTCTTTGGCTCTGAGAATGTCCTCACCAGCCTCTCACCATGGGTACGTGTATCTCAGCACATTTCAGCATCACTGCGTTTCCAGGTGTGGCTCCCTGGGTTTCTCTAGGTTGGGGACCTTGCCGCCCTGTCTCTGTGTCTTCCTACCACGCTCTGTGGCACCTGCTAGACTCCCAATAAATATTCTTACTGATTTTTTTAGGGTTAATAAAATAAACTCTTAAGGAAAAGAAGGGGTTACAAGTCAATTCTAATTGAGTAAGAATCAATTCTCCCAAGTTGACCTCTGACCCCACAGTGCTTTGCAGCAACTGTGTGTTCACCTACCAAAATAAATAACAATGGGAGGTGGGTGATGAACACCACAGAGAACGTGAAAGCAGGAAGCCCCACCCTCTAAGCTAGGTGCTCAGTGTTTCTTCTCTAGTCTAAGTAAGGGGGTGGGAGATTACTGATTTTATGTCTCTTTTGCTCTAAGCTTTTCAAAATATATGATATTCCTAATATTCAGTATGTACTCGGTGCATATTTAATAACTGAGTGAATTGAGGGTTTGTTAAATGAAGTCATATTTTTTTCATTGACCCAGTAATTGAGTCATTGAGCCTAACTGTACCTTAAAGAGTGTTGTGCAAAGTGGTTTCACAAGCTCAGCTCTTGGAAAATAGGTGGAGTAAAATTCCCCCCCCTTCTCAGTTCTGGTATACTGAGGCCCTAATGGGCAGAGACCGTGTCACTGACTTTGTGTTCCCGGAGCTGGCAAGAGCTTGTCTGGTGCTGTTGATGAAAGAAAGCATGTCAGAAGTGGATTCTGACTTTTGAGAGAGACAAGGGATGAGACGAAGCATCGTGTTTCAGGTGGGCTGAGCTGGAACTTGAGGTGTAACTCTATGGCTCTAAGGGAATGGGATACTAATCTGGGTAGGAAATGCAGGCCGATACTACAGGGCCCCCGGCAACTAGGTGAGCTCCTAGGGAGGGTTATAGGGTGCAGTGAGAAGCTGAGGCTTTTCATGACCCAGAGGAAGAGGAACACTCAAAATGAGACCTCAAAGCAAGGGGTGAAGGATCCTCAGTGGCCACAGACCAGACAGGTGAGGGCTGACCCAGACAGCCCTTTACAGAAGCCAAAGAATGGCAGCTGAGGCAGGAAGTGGGACTTTGAACATCACGCTAAAGTATCTGTTTTTCTTCTGAAAAGGATAGCTAGCCAAGAGGAGGAGGAGGGGGTGGAGGAAAAGGAGGAAGAGGAAGAAGACCAGGAGCATGAGGAGGAGGAGGAGGAGGAGGAGGAGGAGGAGGAGGAGGAGGAGGAGGAGGAGGAGGAGGAGGAGAAATAGGAGAAAGAGGGGGAAAGGGAAGAGGAGGAGGCTTTGGAGGAGGCTTTGGATTTTTTGAGACAGGGTTTGTCTGTGTAGCCCAGCTGTCCTGGAGCTCACTTTGTAGATCATGCTGGTCTCAAACTCAGAGATCTGCCTGCCTCTGACTCTTGAGTGCTGAGATTAAAGCATGTGCCACCACTGCCCAGCCCACTAAGATTATATTTTATGAAAAGACTGTCATCTGCAGACTTTTGGACTCATGGCCCATGACATTTCAAAACACATTTTTTCCCCTCTTTATCAATTGAGGTAGAGTGGTCAGGGTTTCTCGGGGAGTCCTGTTTAGTATGTGGCGCATAATCTTGCACCATCAGACCTCTCTGTATTCACTTTTCCCATTTCTTGAAACAGTCTTATACTGTAGACCAAGCTAGCCTTGAACTCTAAGCTAGGGATTGAACCCAGGGTCTCTTTCCTAAACCAGGCAAGTGCTATACCCTGAGCCACACCCTCAGCCCAGTCAAGACCTAAAAACAACAATGAAAAAAACAACCAACAATAATCTACTATCTTAACCAACTCTTCTTAGAAGCTCAGACACTTTAATATCAAAATGAAAACTAAGAAAGGCACCCTTTGTGGGAAACATGGCCTCCCTGAGAGAGAACAGCTGGCAATAACTTCTAGCTTCACATCACACGTGTCTGTGTTGAGAGTTGCATGTCACTGTGTGTTTGTGTATTGCTGGTTCCTTTTCTTAACTTCAGTCTCCATCAATGAAACAGCAATATCATTTTTTTGTGCCCTGTAAATCTCATGACTGTGAATATTACATCTGGAGACCAAAAGATACCCAGATCAAGTACTATCCTACAGAGAGGATGTACAGCTGGCAAAACAAAATGCCATTTATGTGGTTCCAGTTGCCTTTGAGGGTCTGTTCCTTCGGATCTCATACTGAAACAACATTGAGAATTCTTTGTGTGGATCTTTAACAGGCTGTACTTTGCAATATTGTAAGGCCCAGTAACTGCTTTGAACTTCCTTGTCTGTAGTTGTTTCTTTGTAAACAGATGTAATTATGGGAGGTAATTGTCTAGCAACCAATAGGGTAGTTTGTAAGACTTTGCCTCTTCTGTGTTTCCCTCTCTGGTGTGAAGTCCCATCAGGAAGTTATAGCCAGGGGAATTATGTTATCAAAGCCTTTATCCTGCTAAGATTTTTACAAAAAGTTGTGTATTTTTTTTTTCTGAAAAACTGGGAATTCTACAAATAGCATTGTTTTATACCACCTGGAGAAAAGAAAATGTGACTCTTTTTTACAAAATCTTTTTAACAGTAATAAACCACTACCTAAACAAGATGAAGCCTGTGCTTACCAAGATGCCCTGTGAGAGTCAACTCTTCAGTAACTTAATTACCAATCAGGATTTTCCTGGGTTATATAATTGAACTTGTAAAAAAGAAAAAGTGAATCTGTCTCCTTAGAGCTGTAAGCAGCACCATAGTCTCATAAAATAACAAAAAACAGTTAAAGTCAGTCAGATCATCCTCTAGGGATGATTAATATCGTTCTAGTGACAGGGATAAGATTGTGCTGTGGTACATAAGCTCAATGTAGCATTTTCAAATCCACTTTCTGTCATGCAAAAAGAATGAAGTACATTTAGCAGGTGTTTTTGCTGAGATGTTTGTGCACACAATAACTGACTTGCCCACTGGCAAGCATGTGCAGAATGCTGCCACCCCACCCCCACCCCATGTATTTTAGCAAGGAGAGACCAGTAATAAACAAGTAAGCTGTAAAAACAAAGCAGGTTCAGGGGAAAGGGAAGGGGGTGTGTGCTTGCTTTTTTAAATAGTAGAACTCAAGCCCTTCCTATAGCTTGTTTTTAAACATGTTACTACTAACCTTTAAACATGTTAAAGACATATTTCATAACAGGAAGAGTGGTTATAGGAATAGCCGGAAGTCAGAAGGGGAGAAAGGCTCTAGTAGTGGTGCACGCCTTTAATCCCAGCACTCAGGAAGCAGAGGCAGGTGGATCTCTATGAGTTCAAGGCCAGCCTGGTCTACATAGCGAGTTCTTGAACAGTCAGGGTTGTTTCCAGTGAGACACTATCTCAAAAAAAAAAACAAAAAACAAAAAAAAAACCTTAAATTACAAACTGGGGAGAAGGTTCAAGGTACATGTTACATACTAGTAAGATCTCAGTGAATCCCAGACGCCATATAAAATTTAAAATAAATAAACAAACAAATAAATAAATGTCAGATCCGTAACAGCCCCTACAGGGAGATTGGAGGTGGAGCCAAGAGAATTTCCTGAAGCTTGTGGGCCAGCAGAAAAACAACAAAAAGACTCTGTCTCAAACAAGGTAGAGAACAATGTTGTCCTCTGACCTTCAAACGTGTAGTGTGGTGCACACACACATGAATGTGCATGGGGTGCACACACACAGCCAGGCATCATGTGCTAGACCGTTAGGGTTCCTGTGGTGGGAAGGTGGTGGGAAGTCGGCACTTTCTTTGCACAGAACACATGCAAGCGTACAGACGTGCTTTAACCCATCCCATCCCCTCCCATCCCACCCCCAGTAATATCCATGGGTCCAGCAACAGGGACTGTGTGGTTAAGACAAACATGGAGCAGCCTACTCTTTCCCAGGCCCCAAGTCTCTGCTGCTGCATCGCTCTCTGTGGAGTGAAATGGTAGACCTGCTGAGAGAGAAAGGAATCTATTCCATCTGGCCTTAGCAGAGGGAGCAGACAGCCCTGGGGCAGTTGGAGATCAAAGATAAGACAGTGCTACCGTGGGTGTCTGGGTGACCTACCCCAAGTAGGTGTACAGGGTGTAATAGAGTAGGTCAGACCGGTCAAAGGACAACAGCAGCTAGGACACATCGGCAGCTTTCTCTCTCTCTCTCTCTCTCTCTCTCTCTCTCTCTCTGTCAGAGCAGGAAAGGGCATTTCACGTTTTTCACTTGGCAGGTAGGAGCTGTTGACCTATCAGACTTGGCTGAACTGCCAAATCAGTTGCCTAGGACAAAACAATTAACAGTAGTAACCCCCCCCCCAAGTCGGTGGCTATTGTGTCATTGTGTCCTGTTTTGCATATTGGTTTGGAAGAGTTAATGATTTGCCAGAACCCTCCGAGACAGGCAGCTGGAATGTAGAGACAACGCTGTCCATCTCTAAGACCACGTCCTACTGCTTACACGTATCAGAACCACCAGCTGTGAGTCCTCAGGACAGACTGAGAGTGAACAGGGGGGATGGTGGTTAGCCATAGATAGAAGGAAAAGTTACTATTTGCTACCAACAGGGATGTGTGGGAGTGGGTGTCCATCTGCAACTGTTGCTCAGTGGTAGGTAGAGAGTTTGCATGGCAGCTGCAAGGTCATGGTTTATGTCGAGCACCGGAGAACTCACTCTGCTATGCCTATTACAAATTCACTGTGTGTGTTTGTTGGGTGTGGGGCACCACATTAATGTGTATGCGTACTTACTTCTGTGTATAAGTGGAGGACAAAGGTCAGTCTCTGTTAGCATTCTTCAGGGGCCATCCACCTTGTTTTTTTGGACACAGGGTCTCTCTTTGGCCTGGAGCTTGCCAATTAGGCTATAGCCAGCAAGCCTCGGTGATCTGCTTGGTTTTGCCTTCCCAGGTAAAGCCATGCCTAGCTTTTCTTAGGCTGGTTTAGGGATTGAACTCCGGTCCTCACGCTTGTGTAGCAAGCAGTGTATCAGCTGAGCTATTACCCAGTGCCTACAGCATGCGTTCTTTATGCTTTATTATATTTATGTGTGTGTGTGTGTGTGTGTGTGTGTGTGTGTGTAAATATGCACCTGACACAGTGCACATGTAGCAGTTTGAGGACAACCTGAAGTAATTGGTTCTCTCTTTCTACCATGAGGGCTTACAGATTGAACTTAAACCACGAGACTTTTGGCAAGTATGCTTACCTGTTGAGACATTTTTCTGGCCCTCCGGGATACATTCTTAATGAGAACAATGTCACCTCCTTAAGGATCAAAGCAAGTTCTTATAGAGGGATGATAAAATGTCTATTTTTTTTTTTATTATATAAGGCACAGATACATGTGCAATGTGTATACAGCTATCTGATATATTAGTAGCATTAAGTTTTCGTTTGTAAGCGATTCGGGAAAAGACGTAAAAAGACGCATTTGGGAAACTGAAATAAAGGTACCTAAGTGTGACTGAGACTGGAAAATACCGCTCAACCGTAAGTGCTCTTAGTCATGGCGTGCCTGGTGCTGGGAGAGGCTGCTGTTCTCACTTGCCAGTGGGGAAAACACTGTGTGACTGTGAGGCCACAGAGCTGAGGCTAGGGACCTCAGCGTTGGACCTCCTGCTCAGGGCTGTCAGGTGACCTTGGACAAGCTCTAATGCCTTCTGGAACCCTGCCCACCCTTATCTCCTGATTTATGTCCCTGCCTGGTACTGCTTCACTGACTTTTTGCTGAGCGGGGCATACAGGGCTCTCAAGCCCAACATGGAATGGCTTTCAGGCAGCCTGGGGATGCAGGGACAGAAGAGTATGAAGGTCAATGGCAGCAGTAGCAGAGGAGAGAAAAAAGCCAATGGAGAAAGGCAGAGGGTGGGATTTGAACATGAGACTGTCTCCAAAGGGACATGCTCAAGGCAGATCTTACATTAGGCTCCCTGGGAGTCTCACTGCCTGTAAACCTCAGGTCAATACTAGGTGAGTCACCACCCTGCTGCCAAACTTCTCTGGGAGAAGTGAGACCCCCTAAGGCTCTCTGTCACTCAAACAAAGCTTTAACTAAGCACAGGATCTGAGCTTTGTGCCAGGCTCCTGCCACTAAATACAACCCGCATGCCCCGTGAGTGCCCCTGGCACCAAAGCCTAGTCAAAGCCTTCGTCTTTCTAAAGGTATCGATTTCCCCAGTATTATTTGGAGGAATATTTCGCATGCAAGCAAAAACCTTTGTAGGCAATCCTGTGGTATTTCCTCCTAGCAAAATAAAGAGAGAAAGAAAGAAAGAAACGGGGAAAAAAACCTAATTCTGCTGTTGCTAAAAGGAACCATTTCTAGGTTTCTTCTCTTCAATTTGTTCAATTGGCTTATGAAAATGGATTAATAACACAACCCATTAGTAATGACTAACTAGCTGCTACATTGTTACAGCCGTGTTCAGCATTGTCTGTTATGAATTGTAGGGGACCAGACTCACAAACTCAACTATTGGTAAGAATCACATTAATACCATAAATGTGCAAAGGCACCTGAGTGGGACCAATGTGGAGAGGCAGAGACTGGGGCAAACTGTAGAACTCATGTCTCTGAATGGAGCCGATGTTCAGCTCCACAGGAAGATCACTCAGGAAGATCAGTTTTCTGTTCTTTTAACAAGAATCTGGAATTTTGTATGATATCTCTCCTCAGAGTTTTCTCTACAAGTTCTGAAAGACAAATTCAAAATGTTTGTTCTTTCGTATGCATGTGTGTCATGTGACTATGGGTGCTTGCATGCTGTGGGATGTGTATGGAGGTCAGAAGACAACTCTCAGGAGTCGGTTCTGGCCCTCTGCCTTGTTGAGGTAGAGTCTTGTTTCTGCTACTGTGCTTTGTTCCCCAGGCTGAGTGGCCCACTAGTTTCTAGGTAATTCTCCTCGCTCCATCTCCCATCTCACCAGAGGAGGGCCAAGGTTACAGATTCACACCATCACATGCAAATTTTTATGTTGATTTTGGGGCTATATCTCAGGTCATCAGGCATCAAGCTAAGCTTCTCCCATCAGAGCCATCTTCCTGACCCCCAAATTCATAATATTTAAAAGTAATAAGAATCACGCAGTTGATACCTATAGACCTTTAACTGTGTGTTCATCCATGTTGGAGCCTGGCTGTATTCATTTCTCTTACACCTCTGCCCCACCACTACATTTTTGGCAGGGCCACCTCTCTGGATATTTGGCACCAGGCCATTCTTCTACATAACCATATTGTGAAATTTATCTGCAATTCAATACTGTTATCTAAAGCATAGATGATACCCAGATATTCCATATTGTCCCAATAGTAACTATATAACCATAAAAGTATAAAGTGAAGAAAAACTAATATATAGTTGAGCGTGGTGGTGCATGCAGGAGGCAGAGGCAGAAGGATCTCTGAGCTCAAGGCCAGCCTGGCCTACCTAGAGAGTTCCAGAGCAGTCAGGACTACATAGTAAGACCCTGTGTCAAAACACAAACAAACACCCCCCCAAACAAACCAAACAAAAATCCTAATAAACATAGTGAACAGGTTTTAATATCTATTGGTGATTTTGCCTAAATCAATTATTGTCACAGTTGTTTTTTCTGTACAAATTCTTCTTACTTATCCGTGTTTTTTTCTGTTTAAAAAGAATCTTCATCCCCAGATGCAGGCTTATTAGTATCATTACATTTTCACAAATGTGTAACACATTATACACTGTTAACACAGCAATTACTCCTTTTTGATTCGCAAGGTGTCACATGTTTGGCTATTTGGCCTCCTTCAGTCTGCCCCTGGGTTCTGACAGGTGTCCATCATTGCTTGAGGACTTCGCTGTGTAACAGGCAAATAAAATGTCTTGGATTCATCCTGCCCCAGCCCTTGGATCAGCCATTTTCCCAGGAACCCAGTTCCTTTTAGTGATAACAAAATGTCCTGAATTTAAAGTGTTAAGTAATTTTTAAAATTTTTCACATCGCTCAAGCCCACTACAACACAGGATCTGCAGATGCTGTTTGGCTATTAGGCTGCCAGTTTAGGGCCTTTGGACTCTCTGGCTTTTGTTCTGAGCAGTATTGGCCCCGAGGACCAGTGGAGCTGGGACCAGTGGAGGTTTTGTTGTTGTTGTTGTTGTCGGTTGGTTAGGTTTGGTTTAGTTTGTTTTTTTACAGCATAGACTGACACTGGGAACTTATGTAAACTGGTTGTCAGTATCATAGAAGACAATGGGAGCATTTCCTTGACCGCAAGAGAGAAACCAAACAGCCCCTTCTCATCCCCTCTGTTTGTTCAACAAGTGGAGACCTGTTTAATTTCCTTTCCACAAGATAATGTACAAACTGCAAATAGTAACTGGTTGCATTGTTTGTTTACTCGAAGATGTTTTGGCTTAGCTCACAGGTGTGTATCTACACAGATTGTGTTCTCCCCCCAGTGGAAGCCCAAGCAATAAGCTGACAGGCAAATAGTCAAGCACAAAAAGAATGGAGTCAACAAGCAGGTGCGTTTCCATCTTCGAGGCCACAAAGAGAGTGAGCCCATTCCCTAGTCTGTTAGTGTCACAGGCACTGCGTCCTGTGTCACACACCAGGCTCCAGAAAATCAGATACCCCAGAACAGGAGGAGGCAGAATTAATTATTTTTAACAAATAATTTTTGAACAGATTGGTGTTTATATGTGCTGGGAATCGAATCACTCATGACAAATAATAATTGCATGGTTCATGGATATGATGCTTTGATAGATCATGGATGTGATGTTTTGATATATGCTTATGTTGTGGCACAATCAAGTCAAGGTAATTTGCATATCTATCCATTAAAATATTTGCTATTACTTGGTGTGCTTGTGTAGGAGTGTATGGGGGTGCACATGTGTGCATGCAGTCATGCTTACCTGAGTGTGGACTTGCCGTGGAGGTTGGAGGACAACCTTGGGTAATTACACTAGCCACCTTGTGTTTCGGGCAAGGTCTCTTATTGGCCTGGAACTGGCTGGTTAGGTGAGGCTGTCTGGTCTCCTGTCTCCACCTTCCCAGTGCCGGACTCTAAGCAGGTGCTGTACACCTGGTCTTTTTGCTAGGGTTCTTGGGATTAGCTCAGGACTTCATGCTTACAATGCAAGCAAGCACTTTACTGACTGAGCTATCTCCCTGGGCCCCAAATATTCATTAAGTCTTTGTGATGAAAACATTTTTAAAAATCCTCTCATTGTATTAATTTGAATAGTAACCATTATTAGATAATTATAACTATACTCTGCTGCAAAGCATAATGTTAGACTTTCTAAATGGGGGTTTGTGTTATTCATCTTGATTTAAAAAGTTACAACTTTCTTTTCCATTTAAATTATTTTTTTATTTCCAACCTCCAGGGATTCTAGCCAAACCATCTGTGTTACATGTAGTTACAAAATATCCAAACCACACCTGAAGGTAGTAATTTTCCAGTAGAATGGAATGTTTTAAAAAAAAACTGAGTCAGGGGTGTGCCTTTCACTTAGACTTTAAAAATGTTTTAATTCAGCTGTACATTTGGCAGGATTAATGTTTTATGCTGCAATTTTGCTTCCAACAGGCATATTCTCTGGTTAATCAGTATCCTTCCTTATTGTTTATTAACTTTAAAGGCCCTCTAGAAAAAATACCAGTGAGTAAAACTGTGTCTCTGAAAATCGTTGAACTTGCTCTCCATTTGTGCTGGAACAATGGATGGTCGGAGTTTCTAAACCACCCAGCATTTCTAAACCACCCAGCATTACCTCCCACAGTGAGAAGCTAGCCCCATAACTGCAGGCGTTGGCTCATGGCGGCCTTGCCACTCCGGCTCTGCATTGTTTCCCAGTGTGACCATGGTCATACTAACAATGCTTTCACAGTATTTCTCACAACAAAACAGCTCAACCATCCACTGCACACATCATTGGCCTGCTAGTTTTTCAGAAGGTTCCAGAAGAGATCTCAGGCCAGGTCAGAGAGCCAGGCTGGCACATTCCGTTTTTCTCTGGGCCTCCGACAAGCCTGTGAGCAAGCCTTAGCCCTGCCTGCCCCAACTGCAATTTTCCAAGAATGGTGTTTTCCTTTGGACTGTTTTGTCCAGGATTGGGCTGAGAGGAAGGCAGGCCGTTCTGAGGGTTTCTGTTTGTCCCTCTCTTACTGTATTAGATTATGAAATGAGTGTTTACCACCTGCCAACGTCTGCCTGAATTTTGCACTTAGGAGTGGAGGGAACGATCTCAGGGCTGTTCTATGGATCTGTTTATCCCACTGTCTGTCAATTTTCTAACCTGGGACCCTGAGAACACATTGAGTCTGAGATAGTAGTGCTCAGCCCTCAAACCCAATGGTTTCGTGGGTTTACTTAGTCGTCACAGATCCCTTTAGGAATGCCCGTGGTGGCATCACAGGGTCCTTCCTCAAATGTGTTTTGGTTTATAAGCTGCATGAAGAACTGCAACTTTACATTTTAAATGTCAACATCAGCTTGGTTATTTTTCAACTCTTTCTGCTACTACAAATCAGTTAACACATTAGCAGTAGCCTGTCCCCTGCCTCCCCTCCAGGAACCCACACCATGGCACTGTGTGGGTTGGCTCAGAGCTCTGTGAAGTGAGGTGCTCTGTCCTTGCTTCTCATTGCAGTCATTATATGCCACTCTGGGCACCTGATGTTGGCCTGTTTAGAATCTTGTTCTCATTGGAAGAGATGAGACTAATTCCCATGGTAGCAACTGCAAAGACAATGCTTTCCACTCAGCCTAGCAAAGCAGCCATGGATGGGCCCTCTGGCCAACAACAACCTTACTGTTTGCAGGGCTTTAGTGGAGAAAGTATTTTCAGGGCCTCCAAAGGAAACGTGATCCTGTATGGGGGTGGGGCTCTGCAGGTCCACCTAACTTTCCAACTTAGAATTCCTATCTCCTCAGTTTCTCCAGTGTCTTCCTCCCTCAATGCTCTGCCAAGGCAGTTCCAGTGTACCTACCTTATCTGCTGAAAGCTTGACCTCTAGACAACTGTGCCAGAAACATTAACTGTCTTCAGTTGCCCTTGTCAGGAGCTAAGCCCAAGCCACAGGACAGGGCTCTTCCATCAATGAACGTGCCTCATGAAGTTTTTATATTTCACTGCGCTGGTGGTCCAAGCCTCTCAAGATTCCTGCTAGCCCAGATAGCCATATCTTGCTGTTCTCTGAAGATGGTTACTTCCTCCGTGTGGCCCTCTTCAGGCTGCTTCTTGGTAATTAGGGGTTTTGTGGCCCAGAGGAGAAGGGACTGCCTTTTAAAAGGATGAACATCCTCTACAGAGGCACCTGAACCATGAGAGGGATCTTCAAACTGTGGAAGAAGCTTCAGTCCATCTTGCCAGTGTGCAAACCTCTCCAAGTCTAGAGGGTTTGGGACACTTTAGGATTTAGGGTTTCCAGGCTCATTATCCCAAACAGCCTTTGTCACAGGTCCTTCTCTTTTCTGACCTTACCCCTGACTGTAGTCTGAGGGACCTGATGGGACTACATGTTGTCTCCTTTGGGACACAGCACTTTGAAAGTGAAGTATTTTCAGGGCCTCTATAGGAGACAAAAGTCCCTTAGACTACTGTTGGCAAACCCTCTGCGTCCCAAGCACAAAGCTGTCAGGTGACTAAGCCTGACCTGTCATTTTCTCTTTTCCTTTTTAATGATTTAAAAGAACTAATAAAAACCAGGTCATGCAATACGCCCTATAATTATGTCTCCATCTTTCTCTTGTGCCATCTTTGTTACACAGCCACCTGCATATCATCCAAAACCAATGCAGGTCAGAGTATTCATGTTTGTGTTGGTTCTCCATGGGGCCTGCCTTCTACCAGGCCCACCCAGCCTTTATGAGTACCACGTGACTGGCAGCTGATCCAGATCCATAGTTCTGTTCTGTAGATGGAACTGGTCACGTCTCACACCATGCCTATGTTCAATGCATTCCTCCACCCCAGAAGCTAAAATCTGAAATATAGAACTGCACACATGTTAGTAGTTTACTTTGGAAAGTAGCCCTGGGGACAGGAGAACGAGGAAAGAGAGAAGCCCATAGAAACCCCAGGACCTCAGTCCCTTGAAACTTACAGTATGCCAGTTTGAGAATCCTTAAGAAGGACCCAGGATTAATCATTTTAAAGCTATGAGCAGGGAGAAGAGCCCAGCGTTTCCATCCTACATGGACAGGAACTGAGGAAGGACTCCCTCCAAAATGTCTGTGAGACCAAAGAATTAAGTTCAGAATTTTAAAGGATTGTGAAAAACCATTCTCCTGGGACAACTTCTACTTTCTGCTCTCTTGTTATTTACCACAGTTGTGGGAGAAGAATGTTTTAAAAAGGAAAACCAATATATAATAAGCATTGAGAAAAAGGTTCAGTGTGTTTCCCTAAAGTACAGACACAGGGTCAACATCCACTTACCTACAGAGAAGACAGACCAGAAGGAAAGAAAGACCACAGACACAGTGATCTGTATACTGGTCAGTCTAAAAACAAGTGGCCCCTAAGGACCCTCTAAGAGATCCTAAGCCTGTACCTTCAGCGGACCAGGCAGGTTTTGAAGAATGATTCATCATGGTGAGTAATACACTTTGTTATTGGTCTTGAAATGTGCTGTCATCTCTATTGGCTGTAGATTTCCCCACTTTAGGCAGAAACGAGTGCCTGGAATAGTTCACTTCCTCAAATATTTGGAATCAGTAATGGGAGAGTGATGAAACAGGCTGTCTCACTGAGCCTTGGTGTCACGGGGTGAGAGGGAGAGATGAGGAGAGCAGCAAACTAAAGCACAAGGTCCTTCACTGAAGTGGATCACTATTCTCAGAGCAAGCTCATTAACACCACAGGGATGACGGGCCTGGAGTTGCCAGATGGCCAGCATTTTCCAGAGCAGCCTTGTGACCAGGATTTTAAAGTGACATTTCCTGATCATTAAGTGTTGGTAATGAATATTAAAGTCTTAAAAGTGCTGTGGAGAAAGGAAGCTAAACAACAGACCTCCAAGGAGGCAGAACCTGAGCTCATCTCAATAGGTGGGTGGCCAAGGAAGAAAGGGGGCCGGATGACACACACAGGAACTATCCAGGAAGAATATGTGATACTCTGCTCTTCATAGGAAAACCAAGTGAAGACCAGATCAAATTCAACAAAGGGGACACTAAAACACAAACAGGAGCCTTGGGGCATGCAGATATGGCTCAGCCTTTAGTAGCATTTACTGTTCTTGCAGAGGACCTAGTTTGGTTGGCAGCTGTCTGCAACTCTGGTACTGGAGGCTCCAGTGCCTTCTGGCCTCAGTATGTATGTATACACAGTGCTCATACATATATACATACAGATATAACACTCATAGACATAAAATAAAAATAAATAAATATTTTTAAAAGAAGTGTGTATTTGTTTGTTTGTTTGTTTTTTAATGTCAGTGAAAGTGCCCCACTTAGCAGCACTAACAGAAAACATCAGAAAGGAAAAAAAAAAGGAGAGACATTCCAAACTTGACCATCCTGGCTTTTAATGGAGCCTCTCACAGGACAGTGGTAATGACCTAGGAAGGACAATCAAGATCTTCCAGACTGGGCCAGCCGGAGAGAGAATGCCAAGAATAAAACCAAGCTTGAGGCTGTGGCTTCACCTGGTTTCCAGGAAACCGGGAGCAATTTTGATTAAACAAGCCACACCACCTTTGTAGTATATTTGGCAACTTAATCTGTTCTGTGTATTCACATTTCTTGTGCATGGCATTTGGTTCTTGTCATCTAATTTATTTGCATGTTCCTCAAGAACTCATGCACTAATGTGGAAATAAGACCCCGACATGTCCAACCTTCTGATGTTGTGACACACAGTATTGGCATCTACAAAGTTCATACTCAAGAACTACACAGAAGAGTTACAAGCAAAAAACAAACAAACAACACCCTCATGATGATTTAAGTATGATTCCAATTTGGTGTTGGGCTGTATTCATAGCTATCCTGAGCCTCATGCAGCTTGTGGGCCATGGGAAGGACACCTGAGAGCCTTCATAGACATCCACAGTTACTGAAGCTGAGATTCAAAGCTACAGGATATAAATTGTGAACCAGCTTCAGGACCAAAGTGTCCTCCCGAACACTGGGGTGTCACCACCCCAGGCCAGTGAGTTAATAGACAGAAGGGAGGTGGCTTGAGATGCCAAATCCACCACAGTCTGGTTCACCACCCCTTGCAGGGGTGCCTTGAGACCCACAATGGGTCTCAAACACCCCAAAAGAGAAGTCCTTGGGGTGCCTCTCAGTCCTCTCCGCACCTGATCTTCCAGCAGCCACTGTTGCCGCTGACCACCTGTGGCATTGCTCTCTTCTTCTTTCCTGCCACTGGGGACCTGTTTCTCTCTCTTCTCTGTCTCTTCCTCACCATGTTCAGGTTCTTTGGATTTCTTGCTATCTTAGCCCACCTCTTCCTACAGCTCCACCACGGCACATGGGGGCTCTCTGACTTTATCCTCAGTTTTAGCTCCAGCCAACCTGATGTGTGTACTTTGTAATCTTTGGGTCCTGTGAAGTCGAAGGATCAAGAACAGCAGTTTCTTCCTTCTGGACCTGTTCTTCCTCTCTCTGCTGACATCAGCAAGCCCTCAATTAAACACATCTTTGTTCATTCTTGATATCTTCCCTTCCCTTGTCTCTCAACTGGAGTTCATTGCCACATGCTGACTTGTGGTAACAAAATATCTCTAAACAGAGCTTTCTGCCATCCCTTAGTCTCTGTGCTGGTCCAAGCCCCTATCATCCCTTACATGTCAGAAGGCCACACACTCTCTCTTCTTGCCATCTTTGCCTTCTGAGCCATTCTCTGGGGCCGTAATGCTCTAAGAAAACCTCAAGGGCTATTGTATCACAGCTTCCTGAACTTCCTTCCTGTTGTCCAGAAGAAAGTATATATTTTCAGCCCACAGGGCCCTGCTGGAATTCCTTAAATGGCCTGAATCAAATCCTTTCTTGATACAGCCCAGAAGTCTGTTATTGGTATTTATCAGAGGAAGGGGGATGGGTATTGCAGTATAGGGAGACTCGAGGAATCATTGTTCTTCCGTGTTGGTGTGAATATTTTCTGATAGATACAATGTTTCATTTTTTTCACATGGAAAGAGCTGTAGAGATGGATTGGGTGCAGAAAAACAATGATCCTCTCTTTATAATAAGAATACAGGAATCTGGATAGCAAAGCTGTTTATTTTACAACTTTATGAAGTTGGGTATCAGCCCAGAGAAAATGCAAACATGGTGGCTTTTGAGATTGAAGCAAAACAGTGGTTTGATTTTTTAAAAAATTTTTTGCTACTATTATGAATCTTAATGTAAATATCTATGTTTTCCAGTGGTCTTAGGTGATCCTCAGGTTGAGAAACTCTGCTCTAATGTATATCCTGGAGCTTGAGATTTCTGCGAGGCCCAAATGAAACTCCTATTTCCTAAATTCCAAAGGGCAGTGTGGAAGTCCAGAATGATCATCTCGTCCCAGCTCAGGCTGGACTACAGAGGGATTCTGGTGGTCAGACAAGAGCCAGCATTCCTCAGGAACTTGTGAAATGGTTTTCCTTCCTGACTCCCAGGAGGAGTCATTTCCCTTGCCTCCAGCAGAAGGGACATACGCTCTCCATTGACATATATACCCGTGGCTGCATATTGAAGCCCATGTTGGTCTCCAGGCTCCTACAGACCCTAGTCACAAGTGCCCCTTAGTGTATTTCAAAACCACACCAGCATCCTGGATGAACCTGCTCTGGGCTTCCCTCCCAAAGCTACTCCCCCTCCTGATAACCCGCCATTTTCCACCGTTGCCTCCCTCGCTATCTCTCTGTCTCCACTACTCTGTTTCTCTCTGCTATCCCTGCTTCTCCTGGCTATTTCTCTCTCTGTCTGCTCTGGAGTCTGCCAGACGCCTCTGGATGTCCCCTCTCTCTATGTACAATAAAACCTCCCCCTAATGCAGTGGCCATTTTGGTCATTTCTTTACTGCACCTGTCCCTCCTCTTCTGGGATGTGAGCTCAGTCACAAGCATACTACCTGTAACTCTTCAACCCTAGGATGAACTAAGAGTGCCTAGACAAGCAGGTGCCAGCTGCCAGCTAGTGAAGAAAGAGCCCAGTGGCTCCTGCTTATCGGCAATTCTCCAATGAGCCTAAACACTTGTGGTGCTGAAAATGGATCTCAGTGATTTATTTCTTACTACTGTTATCATTGCTTAAATATGAGTTACTTAGTGTCACTGGACTTGACTTGAGATATATATTCTCAAATGTGTGTGTGTGTGTGTGTGTGTGTGTGTGTGTGTGTGTATTTCGAGACAGGGTTTCTCTATGTAGCCCTGGCTATCCTGGAACTCACTCTATAGACCAGGTTGTCTTAAACTCTACCTACCTCTGCCTCTCAAGTGCTGGGATCAAAGGTGTGAGCCACCTCCACCTGACTTCTCATGATATTTTTAATGAAAGAAAAAAGCTAACATGACAATGACAACACTGACTGTAAAATCCTTGAAGGAAACCCCCCGTGACTATTGTGGCTTGAGTATGAAATGTTCTAAGATACTCTTGTGTTTGGACATTGGTCTCAGCTGATGGCATTGTTTGGGAGGGTTGGGCAGCCCTTAGGAACTGGAACTTTGTAAGAGAGGGGGATCACAGGGCAGGTGGAGATAGGACTTGATGTTTTGTAGACCAGACCCATTTTGTGACATTCTCTGCTTTCTGACTGCCAGAGAATGGTATCAGCTACCTCATACTCCTGCCACTGTGGACTGGATCCCTTCAAACTGTAAGCCAAAATAAATCCTTCGTCCCACACATTGCTTTTTGTCCTGTGTTTTTCCATAAGGACAAGGAAAGCAGCAGCTATCAAAGATTATTTGGAAAAAAAGGTGCAAAGTGCCAATGTTAGAAATCATTAAACAATGATGAAGTAGACACTAATGGTAGTTACTGGTCATAAAGCAAGAATGGTCACTACAAAGAGGTAATGGTGTGCGTGCACTCGTGTGTGTGTGTGTGTGTGTGTGTGTGTGTGTGTGCGCGTGCCCGCCTGCCTGCCTGCCTGCCTGTCTGCTGTTTGTGTGTGTGTGGTTTTATTGTTGCAAATCTCTCTCTCTTTTTTTTTTTCTTTAGAAAAAGATCAGTGTGCCAATCGTGCTGGCACATGCCTTTAATCCCAGCTCTCAGGAGGTAGAGGCAGATGGATCTCTGAGTTGGAGTCCAGCCTAGTCTGCATAGTGAATTCCAGGAAAGCCAGAGCTACATAATAGAGAGACTATGTCTCAGAAGAGAGAGAGAAGGGAGGGAGAGGGAGAAGGAGAAGGAGACAGGGAGGGAGGGAGGGAGAGAGAGACAGAGACAGAGACACAAAGAGAGACAAAGAGACAGAGGGAGGGAGAGAGGCAGGGAGGGAGGGAGAAAGGGAGGGAGGGAGAAAGAGGGATAGATCCTATTTGGATTTACCTATTCTCTCTATAGGTATCCACGAAACCAGAGAACATTAACTGGCTACGTGAAAATAGTTACTAATTACATATTAGCCATTACTAGTTACTTAGTACTGTCAGAGTGAGCCATCTGGGATTCTGATACAGGGGCACAGAGCTAGTCAGGGAACTCTTCAGGAAAGGATTCTTAACCAGAGCCTTGAAGGCTAGGCTTATCTAACTCAACCCCCTCAGCATTTCCTCACCCTAGCCAGTCTTCGCAGATCTCTGCTTTCACAAAGCACCCAAGCCCTGGTCTCACCTCTAAGTCACTGACAGCTAGCCCGTGAAGAGAGCTCAGGTGATCCTGATTTCAGACTCCTTCCACACAAAGAATGAACCTCCTGAAGCGGGGACAGCTTTATTTTTACTGGCTGGAACTCAGAAAAAGACTCTCACAACTCAACGTTTACCACCCTACCACTTCTACTTTCAGCAACTCAAGCATCCCAACCTTGTCAACCTTCTGGAAGTCTTCCGGAGGAAGCGGAAGCTTCACCTGGTGTTCGAGTATTGTGACCACACGGTGCTTCATGAGCTGGATCGATATCAGAGGGGGTGAGTGGCCCATCCCTTACCAGAAAACAGGAGACAGCGCTCACAGGGGTTTGTACGGGGAACGTAGCTTCGGGGACTTTTTTAAAGGTTATGTAAAAAGCTGTGCATGGTAGCGTGTGTAGTTGGGAGAATGGAAGAAGAGAAGTGACAAGTTGAAGCCACACTGGGCCATAAAACCTCTCAAAACAAACAAACTGCCTGGCAGTGCCGGCAGCGGTGGCGCACGCCTTTAATCCCAGCACTCAGGGAGGCAGAGGCAGGTGGATTTCTGAGTTCGAGGCCAGCCTGGTCTACAGAGTGAGTTCCAGGACAGCCAGGGCTACACAGAGAAACCCTGTCTCAAAAAACCAAAACCAAACAAACAGAAAAAAAACAAACTAATAAACAAACAATTCAACAAAAGTAGTGGCCAACATGTCTCTGCTGCTGATAGCTGAGACATTTCCGGAAATGCTGTGAAATAAGTCATAAAGTCACTTTAACAGAGAAAGCATAAATGGCATAATACCATCAAAGACAAACCTTGGCTTCTATGGTTCAGATCTCTGTTCTGAAGTTATCTCAGCCGCTCAGAAAGCAGCTGACAAGGACAGTAGATACTTTGTGTCTGATTAGGGAAGCACAGTGGCTTGGAGATAGAGGGAAACCTCTCTAAAGTATGGTGACACACACACCTGTGATTCCAGCTCATAGGAGAATCACCTGTCTGAGGCTACCCTGGGCTACACAGCAAGACTCTGCCAATAAATAGATAGATAGATAGATAGATAGATACTTAGATGATACATAGATAGATACGTAGATAGATACATGGATACATAAACACATAGATACATAGATAGATAAATAGATTTTAAAACGTACAAAAGTAATCAACAAAGGGACATTTAAGGCCATCAAAAACCTAATGCAATCTAAGTATTTGGCGTGTTGCATTAGTCAGGACTTCTTTGGTATAAGTGACAAAAACCCAGCTTGAAGCAAGCACAGGTAGAGAGCACATGCCTTGGTGGCTCTAACTGGCAGAGTGGGAGTGACTGGAGTGTGTGGCCCAGGACAGGAAGACCTGGGAAAGGAAAAATGCAGGCTGGCCATAACCACAGCTTATGTACGCCCATGTAGTTTTCCCAGTAGGGAACTCTTAAAGAGGAAGCTACACATAAATCTGTTGAGTCTCTGGCCAGCTAGAATGATGCTACTATCCCAGGAGCAGATTGTGCTGTGGGATTCTTATACTCCGGTCCTGGAGGGCTGAGGGGGGTCTGCCTTTGGCTGGGGAAACGTGGAGAATGCCTGACAGCTCAGAGCTGTGCAATGGTGGGCAGAACCTTGCTTATGTCCTCACTCCAGTGGCTGGAGGATGAGATTCTTCTCAGCTTTGCCCAAGAGCTTGTTCTTCCCTGTGATATTGGTTACATAAGATCTGCCATGACCTCCTGTAAATGAGATTACAGCAGCTTGTGGCTTGATAATATCCATGGAGCATGTTTTTCATGTTGCAGAATGTTAGTGCCAAGAAGATAGAAACCACCCTTCAAAGTGCCATCAACACAGAGAAATTATTTATTGAAACATGAGAACATTTCCTGTGTTGCTATTTGCTCTTTTGGCAGCTTGCAAGTAATGTTCAATGAAACCTTACCAGTGTAGTCGCTCTTGCTGTGTGGTACAGCGAGACACTGTGGTGAGTGGGGCTACTCATGCCGGGCTTGTTTTCCTCTGTTTTATACCATAACCACCACAGAAGCCTTTGGAACCTCAAATGGCATATAATCTCCCCAGGTAACAAGCAAGTGATTAGTCATTCGACAGAAAGCAGCTAGCTGGGTGTCTCCGATCTAATCCAGTCCTTACACTGTCTACACAAACGCAGCAGCAAATCCCACATGCTCATGTCTTGAACTATCTGAGACTGTCTGCTCCCCTTAGATACTAGTCACAGCCCAGTTTATTTTACCTCGACTTCTGACTGATTGCCTGTGACTCAGGAGACCCACGACCGACATTACCCTTGGTTTGATATGTTTCCTCCAGCAGAACTCAGGATTCCGGGACAGATTACGTCACATTTGCTGCTTTATTACAAAGGATGCAAATGAAAGGACAAACAGGGTACAGTATGAGAGAGGGTGTATGGAGTCCACGCCTCTGTAGGAAGACCCACAAGCTTGGCTCCCGGCAGGCTCTCCAAAGGCTGCCATCCTTTTGGGTTCTTATGGGGACTCCAGTGAGAAGAGACATGGTTGCTAACTGACTGCATGGGGAACTCAGCAAGACTCGTTTGTTGAGATTCTTCTTGGCTTACCTATGATACACTCACTCATCTGGAGTAGGGGACAGGGCCGCTGAGGATGAACAGGGTCAAGGATAGATGAGATACTGTCTTCATGGCTATCTATCTCTATGACAGAAATAGGGGGTGGTGCATGTTTCAGGTTTTAGGACCTGCCTTTAGGAAGGAGTTATGAACCAGGCATGGTAGATGAATAGACAGAAACAGACAGGTGGACGTTGCGGGGGGGTGGGGGGAGGTTCACAATTTCACAGGCTTTGGTTCATGGTTGACTGGCTCTATGGCTAGGGGCCTGAGACAGGGAAGAATATCATGATGCTTCTGTGATTGGCTGAAGCTGCTTGTCCCATGACAACCAGGAAACAGAGGAGTAACCGGAAGGGGGGGGGAGGTCAACATTTACCCTTTAGTGGCATGTCCCCAGTGACTCACTTCCCTCAGCTAGGTCCATTTTCTACAGTTCTATTCTCGCCCAATAGTTCTCTCAAATGTTGAACCCATCAATTAATGAAGCCATCCATGCATTAGGTCAGAGCCTTTGTGACCTCGTTGCCACTGGAAAAACCCTCACAGACAGAGCCAGGGGTATGCTTCACTAGTTTTTTTTTGGGGGGGGGGTCCCCTCAATGCAGCCAGGTTGATACTCACAATTAACGGTGATAACAAAGGGATGAGGTCAAGGATACCCTAAATAAAATAACTTGTTATATTCGATTAAAGGCATTTTATCTACTGACATGGCTCTCTCAAGAAGTGGGCATGGATGCAGCCAAAGTGCCTCAGTGTGATGACAAGAGAAGTCATGGCCGCCCCCACTCCACCCCAATTTCTCTTCATAAAGAGTATAAACTGATTTTCTTTACAAACTGACTAGCACTAAGCCAGCAGACACAATTTATACATGTATGAGAACATTGCTGCTCCGGTATTCTGTATCAGACTGGATGATTTGCTTGGTGTTCACCTTGTGGTGGTGTCATGGATACTGTCTTGGTATGCTGACAAAGCCAGGTGTCTGGAGGGCCAGAGACCATGGCCACAGCAGCCAATCCACCAGCCATCTTGCAAAGAGAGCATTGCATGCCCTGTGTTCTGGAACGAGTTTTCCACTTCATTAGTACACTTTCATGTGTCTTTTATATACACAGGAATATAACCTTTAGACCTATTATTAATGTAAGTCATTACATTAAGTTACATTATTTCTAGCCATTCTCCATCACTGAATAGTAAAGAACTTGTGAGCATTTGGTCTGATAAATAATTCTATTGTAAATTTTCCTACAGATAGGTTTTCCTTTTTCTTTACTTTCAGTTTAAAGGTTCTCAGGTGTACATTTCCCCCGACTGAACAAATTTACTTTGCCACCCAAGATGTGAACTGTTATTCATTTTTCCTTATAACCATGATAACTTGGGTTCTCATATTCAAATATTTTATTTGTGGTGTCTATCAAATACATAAGGAGGGAATAGCATCCATGAAAACACAAAAGAAACATTTCCCGAATCATTTTCTGAGTCAACTCTTTCCTGATGCAAAAACCAGATAAAGGCATTTCAACTCAAGAAAACAATAAACGAGTGTTTCTCATGAACCTTAGTGAAAACCCCCTACTAAAATTATTAGCAGATAATGTAAGGCAAAAAGTGGTATACTGATGATTCCTTACATTTTTGGATACTGTGGGCTTCCTATTCTTAAACTTAATTTATTGCATGTGTGTATCTTGCTTCCATGTGTGCCACGTGCATGCCTGGTGTCCTCAGAAGGTAGAAGAGGGCAATCATCTCCTGGGACTGAAGTTATGGATGGTTATGTACTGTCATGTAGATGCTGGGACCTGAACCTGGGTGCGCTGCAAGAGCAACACGTGCTCTTAACATCCGAGCCACCTCTCCAGCCCCTGCAGGCTCTCAGTTTTAAGAGATGAAGATTTCTCTCTCTTAAATCATTACCCCCTCTGCTTCCCTACCCTAACGGTCCAAATGCTTATATTAACTAGTCACATTATCGCTCTGGCTGTCCTGGAACTCACTCTGTAGAGACCAGGCTGGCCCTGTGCTCACGGAGATCCTCCCGCCTCTGCTGGGACTAAAGGCATGCGCCACCACTGCACCTGACCTTCTTATCATATTTTTCCTCAAATTAATATCTCCTTTTCCTTTTAATTTGCCTAATGTTCTCTAACCCTGTAGATATTTTCTTCCATTTTTAAAATGGTCTCCCATACTTTTCTTCAGGGCACTCACATCGGATTCCACTAGCATTTATTTATTTATTTATTATTTCTTGGTGCCATCCCTCCATTAGCGGTAGTCAGGGCCTCCTGCTGTCTAGCTGTCCTCTAGGGCCCCTCTCTCTTGTGGTTTCCCCTGTATTTCTCTGCAAATGAATTCCTCACTTCCTGGGTTTCCTGTCTTCCTCTTTCTGGGTTTACCTTTTTTTTTTTCAGTACACCTGTCTCTAATTGGTAAAAAGGTACTATAATCACTCAGAAATCTAGACTAGATATTTCTAACAATCCCCACTCCCACTTCCAAATCCTCAGGAGTGAAGCAATGAGGAGTCCTTTGTGTCTGTGGAATAAAACAAACTTCTCAAAGCAGGCAGATTTCTGTGAGTTCGAGGCCAGCCTGGTCTACAGAGTGAGTTCCAGGCCAGCCAGGGCTACACAGAGAAACCCTGTCTCCAAACAACAATAGCATGCTCTGTGCAGCCACAGTGGCAGGCGGCTGCAGAGTGTGGCTGCCTTCTACACTCTCCTAAGCAGATGGATTTCAGTTCACAATCCATGAAGAAGTTCTGGAGCTGGCAGCAGCCCAGGGGGCTCCAGCAGGACAGTTGTAGCTTTCAATAAGGCAACTCCTTCATCCAAACAGGACCACAGGACGACCAGTGGAAGGGTGTGCCTTCCCAAGTTCCCTCCATCTTGGTTTGAGTTGGAGGATAAAGGGAACGAACACCCATGCTTGACTTTTCTTATATGCATTACCTGGCTCCTGAGGGCCTCATGTGTAGGTCTGGGGATTTGTACTCTGCAGGAGTATAGTTCCAGGGACCCAGGCTGGATTGCCAAATTCTGAGCATTCCTCACCTAGAAGAAATGGACATATGGCTTGTCTAGAGTTCAGCCACCTAATCACCTGGTAGAAGAGACCCAGACCCCAGATGTTCCAGTGCATTTGTGATTCCTTTGAGGGAAGACCATAAGTTCGAGCAGGACTCCAGTGGGAGATATCTGAGGCAGGAAAGAATGGAAGGAAACCGGCTTATCCCCACGACCTCCATCCCAGTCCTCCACCTTCTGCCCCAGAGCGAGACCGCAGTTTGCTATCAACCCAAAAACCCACACTATGGAGCCAACCAAACTTCTTAGCCTTCTTGCCACAGACTACAGCTGAGAAAGATCTGTCTCAGTCTGTGGGCTCTACCCAGTCCCCCAAATTACCCAAAACACGTGTATTACAGATTTTTTTATTTACTTAGCATGGCAGAAGGCGGAAAGCATAATGACAGCCTCCAGCCTTCCTGACCCGTAAATCATGTTTTTGCAATCTGGACAGGTTGCCTTGCTTGTGGAAGGAGGTTAGTCACCGCCTCCCTCCTGGATGTCCCCTGCTTCCCTTCTGTGCTGAGTCTCCAGCTCTCTCCATGGCATTAAGCTTTATTTCAGGTCATTCTCCATTTTGAAGGAGTGACGCCTTGGAGCCTTCCTGATGAGGCGTTACGTGATGCTTCCATGAGGCCTACATGAGGCCTACCTAAGGTCTGTCTGATGAAACAGGTACAGGGAAAGAAAGAGAAGGCTGAGGTTTGCCCTGTGTCTTCATTCTCATGTTGACTCGTATTTACTTTGCATGAAGGTTGTTGTCTGCGTGGCTGAAAATTTTCCTTAAAAATTTTGATGATATTGTTTTTGTGCCTTATGTCCTCTGTGATGTTGAGGATGACTCCTCCAGTCATGGTGGAGCATGCCTTTAGTCCCAGCACTCAGGAGGCCTCTGTCTTTGAGGCCAGCCTGGTCTACAGAGTGAGTTCCAAGATAGCCAGGGCTGCACAGTAAGACCTTGTCTCAGTTAATAAAGAAAAAAATTGAAAGAACATGAGAAAAGGAAAAAGAATGATGTCACTTTATATTTTGTTTCTTGTAAAGTCTTGGGATTTTTTGGGAGGGGTTGGTTTGTTTTTGTTTTTTTTTACTTCCAGAAGCTTAGAGAATCTTCTCTTCATCTTCATAGTTTCAGATTCTGAAAAATTTAGACTTTGATGAGCTTTTCTACGGATAAAATGCAATTCAATTATTTTACTATTTATTTCCTACTTCTTTATTAAATTTTTAAATTTCCTGGACCTTTTATTATTTGGTTGTTGGAGTCTTTTACTACTTCTCTATTATTTATCTTATGTACTGTAGTCTGGGGGGGGGGGGTGCTGAAGATAGAGCCCAAGGCCTCACACATACTAGGCAATTGCTTTACCAAAGATATATCCATATCTCTTCAATATATAGATTATCATACATATCATTTTTCATATATATTACTATATCATATATATTTAATATATTTAAAATATTTTCTTTACTCTCCATGGGATGTTTCATTAGTGTGCGTGCGTGCGTGCGTGTGTGTGTGCGCGTGCGTGTGTGTGTGCGTGCGTGCGTGTGTGCGTGTGTGTGTTCTATTTGTTTTAGAAACTCTCTTTGACTAGCCTTTTTATTGTTGTTGTAGTCTTTGTTTTTGCTTTTAGTTGCGTTTTTGAGGCAAGCTTTTGCTACGTAGCCCAGGCTGCCCTTGAGTTGAGATCCTCCTGGCTCAGCCTCCAGAGCATTGGGATCACAAGCATGTACCACTATTGGCACAGTCTCCAGTTTTATATGAAGCTGCCCCTGAGCATCATATAACCTCTGGTCTTGTTTATAGGGTGTGGGAACAAAAGGCTTGGAGTGGAGAGACGTCAGGCCTGTCTGCCCTGGGCGCTGTGGCTCTGAGCTGGTTGGGACGCTTGAGTCCTCCCACAGTCTGCCAGGCCGGTGTGGACTATGTGAAGCCACAAGGACACCTCCGGTGGGTGGGGGAAGGGGCTGTTCCTGGAGAACTCCGCAGCCTGATCTGGAGTTCCCAGGCTCTGGGCATCTCAGACACCACTGGATGCTCCGAGAGAGCTGGGAACAAATGGGGCCAGCAGAGTGCAGCTGGTGTACTGCTGCAGGACCCAGCTGGCGGCTTGGGCGCTGGCTAGCTGCTTTGGCGTGAGTGAATAGCACCGTCTGGAAGCACTGAGAAGCCCTAAAGGAGAGATTAGACTCGTGGCTCCTTAATCGAAGGCCAGATCCCTCACTTCCCACAGTGGATCAAGATGAATAAAGACAGTCCATAGTTCTAAGGCGTTTATTGACATGTGGAGAATAGTGTGGATGAGATTGTACCCTGCAACTTCCGGGAGGGGCGAGGTAGAAATAGTAACTGGGAAGGGGCGTGGCTAAGCCTCTAGGTGTCTCATTAAAATGGGGATGGCTTAGGGCTGTGTGGCCTGTGCCTCTACCTGAGGAGGGTCTTGGAGGGCGTGACCCTTTTTCATGTGACCGAATGTCACAGACCTATGGAGACGTATAAGCACGTGTTAGAAGCTGTATTCTAGGAGCTTTGGCAAACGCCTGCTATCCCTTATAGACTGTCCTCCACTTGGGATACCCTTTTGGGCCTGCGGGGTTCAAACCTTAGCACTACCAGAAGACAGACTTTCTATCATAGCCCGACAATAGAGAAGATCCAAGAACTATTGGAAGCCTCAAGCTTCACTGTGCAGTTAGTTATCTGGCTGAGCCACGTACTGGGACACCAAATCAGAACCTTCAGATCTTTGCCCCTGAGCTTGCCCTCAGTCTTCCAACTGTGACTGACTGCCAGCTGTCTCCCAGCCTGTGAGGAAAGCAGGCTCAGTCTCAGCACTCAGTTGTTTACTTGTGGGTTTGGAGAAATGGCTCAGTAGTTAAGAACAGTTGCTGTTCTTTCAGAGGACTAGTGTTCTGTGAACAGTACCCACATTGGGCAGTTCACAACCACCTGTAATTACATCTCTGGGGGATTCAGTGCCCTCTTCTGGCCTCTATAGGTAATCACACACGAACACACACACACACACACACACACACACACACACACACTTCCAGTTTTCTCCCAATGCTGCAGAATATATTCTGTTTTTATTCCTGTTTGTTGCTTCCCCAACAGTGAGAGCCTGTGTCCTGGTATCATCCCACTGTCCTTCAGCTAAGAAGATTCTTAGAATCTGAGGCTCCAATGTTGCAGAAAAAAATGAAATAGTAAGGGCAGGAAATAGGTAGCTAGCAGGCAACACTGTGTAGTTTGTACAGTTTCTACACTGAGAAGCAGAGATTGTGATAATGTGCTCAGATAGTGTGCCTAGCATTAGGGGAATGGTACATAATTCACTTGTAAATATTCCCTCTGCATTATTTATTTTGGGAAATATCTTTGGAGACTGAAGTTTCCTGGCACGTTTAACTTTGTGTTAAAAAGTCATTGAATAAGTAAGCCCGGTTCATTTTTCTGAACAAAAGATAGGTGCGGGGAACCTTTGAAGCCCACTTCTTATTTGTATTTTCTAGGTCATTTTTCCTGACAGGTGAGTTTTCCTGGTGTTAGTGCCTACGTGTCACTAGAACAAGGACAAGGATTTGGTGAGAAGCTACCTCAAGCCTGACAACAGTCCTAATCCAAAAATGTCCTGGCCATTCTTCCTGGAGGCGGCCTCTCCATTTCCGGGAAGCTGTCCCTGGGTGTGTCCAACCTGGCTGTGTCCAAGCATCCTTTGATCTGCCTGAAAGGATTTCCTGCACATCTGGTCTGTGACTACAATGGCCTTGTGGCCTCTACCAAGGCCCAGAAGTGACCTTGTGTGATCACCTTTAACACATCTACACAGTTTCCTCCCTGGTCTGCTCCGTAGTGATTTTGGCTGAGGGCCACAACACCATTTAATTTTTGATTCATAAAAAAGAATAAGTCTAGCATGTGTGTCCAGGGGTTGTCTCCAAAAACAGACAACTCTTTTAAATTAATTAATTAATTAACATCCAAAGCGCTGCCCTACTTCACAGTTCCCCCTTCACTGAAACTCTTCCTCCATGCCTCCTCCCCTTCTCCTCTGAGAGAGTGGGGTCGCCTCTGAGTATCCCCCAACCCTGGAGCATCAAATCTCTGCCAGATTAGGTGCATCCTCTCCCACTGAGGCCAGACAAGGCAGCCCTGTTTGGGACTGGGTACCACAGTCAGGCAAGAGCTTTAGGGAGAGCCTCTGCTCCAGAGCAGCTCTCTTTCTAATCATTCCTTGTCTTGTACCTGCTTTCCCATGAGATGCTCTTTCCCAATTCACAGGCAGCATCTGCCAGGCCTCCCAGCAGCCATGGTTAAATCAGCAGTGAGTCTGTGAGGAAGGGATGGGAAAAGTGGCACTGTTAGATGTTGTGACAGAGGAAAGGGAAGCGTGGTGTAAGGGTGATGAGAAGAGAGGTACAGTGTGGGGAAGGAACACGATGCTTATCTGTGTCTTCAGTTATTTTGAACTTCAGTTATATGGTATACAATATAAACCTCCTCCTGTCTCAGTAAAATCTCGTTCCTCTCCCTTCCAAGAAAACAAACAAAGCAAGTGACTCAGGCATCTGGAGACGCTGCACACAAGTGGAAGTCTTGTTTCAGGACCACAGTTTGGAGCAACCGGAGCAAAGATCATGCCATCTCTTGCGCTATATATTAACTAGCAAGGTTTTCGTTATCGAAATGGGGCTTGGCAGTACGTGCCTGTAATACCAGCTTGTGGAGGCTAATACAGGATGATCTGAAGTTTTAGGTCTCAGGGCCATCTTAGCAAGACCATGATCCAACCCTCTGAAAAACAAAACAAAGCAAAGAAAGAAACTGAGAAGGAGTTCAGATTTCAGGCAGTCCCAGGTCATAAATACTTGTTGACATCCCTGTGGATTTCACCATTCCTTCTAGTTTAAAAAAAAAAAAAAATCCATGTTTGTGCTTTTGCCAACCTGCTTTCCCTATAACTCAGCAGTGTGCTGGCCACACATCACCAACACTGGATTTGTGGGCTGATGGCCCGTGGATCCAGAGGAGTCTGTCTCCTGGGATTTTTCAGTACAGAAGGTTGCCCTGGTTTGGATTTGGTTTCTTAAGCTGAATTCCATGGCTAGAGTGAAGAATGTGTTTGTGCTGCTTTTGTTTTTATTAGGGTACCAGAGCCTCTTGTGAAGAACATAACTTGGCAGACACTACAGGCTGTAAATTTCTGCCATAAACACAACGTAAGTGTCCTGATCCCCTTTGAACACAAAGAGGGCTTCTTCCCTTGAGCCAAGATCGAGTCTTATTCAAAGTTCATATCACACCTTTGTGGGTATAATTTTTTTCATGGAAATCTTCCTAAGCCTGGGGGGAGGGGCTAAGAGACTTAAAGATGACAGCTTATTTATTCCTTTGTACTCAGATCTTATGGAAATATACATTATAAAAATAATTTTAAAAAAACTAGTCATTTTTTTTTTAATTTGTAAAATGTGAGGTAGAAAGAACCCCATTTATTGACAGAGTCTGTATTGGATTGGTTTTCCCAAAAGGCTTTGAACTGGGAGAGGTAACCCCAGATGCCCGCTTCAGTTGCAATGGGCAGAATCCTGGGATCCAAGTACTAGCGCCTACTCTGGTGAGATAGGAGTGTTCAATGGGCATCTGAGCCTCCTTGCCACAGCTGGGCTAGAGGGAGCCACAGTGGGAGACTGCCCATGTGACATGGCTTCATAGATGCTGAAAAATCTGCTATTCTCTCTTACCCCACACAGAGATGCCCACTTCCTACACATAGAAGCCAGCTTCCTGGGCTGGAGCACAGTTTTGTGGTTGAGTGCTTGTCCAGATGAATGAGGTCTTGGGTTTGATCCCCAGTACTGCAATCATAAACCAACCAATTAATCAATATTGCAAAAAGAAAAGGGGGGGGATCAGATTCTGTCTTAGTCAGGGATTCTATTCCTGCACAAACATCATGACCAAGATGCAAGTTGGGGAGGAAAGGGTTTATTGAGCTCACACTTCCATGCTGCTGTTTATCACCAAAGGAAGTCAGGACTGGAACTCAAGCAGGTCAAGAAGCAGGAGCTGATGCAGAGGCCATGGAGGGATGTAACATACTGGCTTGCTTCTCCTGACTTGCTCAGCTGACTTGCTTGCTTGCTTTTTCATTTTCTTTTTTATTTTTTCCTTTGTTCTTATTTGTTCTTTCCAGACAGGGTTTCTCTGTATAGCTCTGGCTGTCCTGGAACTCACTCTGTAGACCAGGCTGGCCTTGAACTCAGAAATCCACACCTGCCTCTGCCTCCCAAGTGCTGGGATTAAAGGCGTGCACCACCACTGCCCAGCTCAGCTTGCTCTCTTATAGAGCCCAAGACTACCAGCCCACAGATGGTACCACTCAAAAGGGGCCTTCCCCCCTTGATCACTAATTGAGAAAATGCCTTACCACTGGGTCTCATGGAGGCATTTTCTCAACTGAAACTCCTTTTTCTGTGATAACTCCAGCTAGTGTCAAGTTGACACACAAAACTAGCCAGTACAATTGATCCCTTGTCAACTTGACACACAAAAACCAATAAACCTCGACCCTTACTTCTTTATTCATCCCCAAGATCAAAATAACTTTAAAAGTCCCACAGTCTTTGCAAATTCTTACATATTAACATTTCAGTCCCTTTTAAACATCCAATCTCTTAAAATTCAAAGTCTTTTAAAAATTCAAAGTCTCTTAACTGTGGGCTCCACTAAAATTCCTTCTTTCTTCAAAAGGGAAAAAATATCAGGCCACAGTCACAATCTAAAGCAAAATCAAACTCCAACCATCTGGGATCCACTCATGATCTTCTGGATTCCTCCAAGGGCTTGAGTCACTTCTCCAGCTCTGCTCTTTGTAGCACACACCTTGTCTTCTAGGCTCCAGATGCCTGTACTCCACTGCTGCTGCTGTTCTTGGTGGTCATCTCATGGTACCACTCCAAAACACTGCTGTCTTCCGCTGCAACTAGGCTTTACCATGGTGCCAAGCCTCACCTCCTTTGCATGACCCCTTCAGTCCTGGGCGATCAATTGCAACTGAGGCTGCACCTTCACCAATGGCCTTCCACAGCCTCTCACAGTGCCCAGGCCTCAGCTTTTCTTCACGACTCCTTCATGCCTTCAAAACCAGTACCACCTGGGTGACTCTTACACATTACCAAGGCCAGCCACCACACAAGATACAACCTTGGCTATCTCTGGAACGCAGCCTCTGTGCTCTCAGAAAACACTTCTCAGAAGATTTCACCTCATTTATGCTGGTCTCTTCCCGATCACCTCCAATTTCCCAGCTCCAGCCAACCAGCATCAATAGTCTCAGTAATGCAATGATTTTGCTTTAGTAGTTCTGGTATCTTGTTAATTACAGCTGATTTCTTCAGCCCCAGCTAACCAAAAGCACAGAATCTTAAATCAAACTAGCAACGACCCTGATAAGTCTTTCATCTTCCCTCTGAAATTTCACAAGCCAGGCCTCCATCTTCTGCACTGTTCTCAATATAATATTATCTTCCAAGCTCATACACAACATCCCACAAAGCTCTTAATACTGAATGGATCTTCTAGCCCAAAGTTCCAAAGTCCTTCCACAGTCCTCCCCAAGACATGGTCAGGTTGTCACAGGAATACCCCACCATGCTGGTACCAATTTGTCTTAGTCAGGGATTCTATTCCTACACAAACATCATGACCAAGATGCAAGTTGGGGAGGAAAGGGTTTATTGAGCTCACACTTCCATGCTGCTGTTTATCACCAAAGGAAGTCAGGACTGGAACTCAAGCAGGTCAAGAAGCAGGAGCTGATGAAGAGGCCATGGAGGGATGTTCCTTACTGGCTTGCTTCCTTCTCCTGGTTTGCTCAGCTGGCTTTCTTATAGAGCCCAAGACTACCAGCCCACAGATGGTACCACTCAAAAGGGGCCCTTCCCCCTTGATTACTAATTGAGAAAATGCCTTACAGCTGGATCTCACGGAGGCATTTTCTCAATTGAAACTCCTTTCTCTGTGATAACTCCAGCTTGTGTCAAGTTGACACACAAAACTAGCCAGTACAGATTCCAACCACTAAAACCACTCAAAATCCCAGAGTTTCATTGTAGCCATCGTTCATCTCAACTGCTGGGTCACCCAGGCCTGAGGGGTTGACCAAGTAAGTTTTTCTGAAGCTGCTTACAGGAAGAAAACATGAGAACAGCCAGTATTCTGGCTTTTGTCAGAGCTGGTGTGGAGCTCATGATTAGACCTCTTGCCTAGCAAGCATTAGGCCTTGGGTTTGACTCCTCACACTAAAAACAAACAGAGCCATTTTACAGCAGGAAGAGTTTTGATTGGTGATTAGCACTTTCCCAACAAACAAGTTCAGCATAGGGGTGGCAGGAGGGTCGGTGGGGGTGGAGAGGGAATGGGAGAGGAGGGGGCAGAAAGAATGAGAAAGCTCTCCAGCCAGCCCTGGCGGGGAAGATCTGAGGAAAGTGAAGATAAATACAGTGCATACCACAGCTCTCTGGAGAGCTGCAGACTTTGCTGGGCTCCACTTGCTTGGGGAGGAGGGCGCTGATGGGGAGGGCGCAGAAACTTGGAAAGAATTCCCAAACAAAGGGGGGGAGCACATTCTTGTTTCTGAGTCCATCTGCCCATATGTCATCATGACATTCATGGAAGGGAGCTATTTATAGCAAACGTAAAATGACTGGTAAAGACTTGAGACCCCAGAGCCACCGATTACTGAGAACCAGACAGATAGGTTATAAGGTAATTTATCCACCCCGCCTCCATTTTCCAGAATAAAAATGTTGGTGGGAAACACTAAGGTTGCTCTCTCACCCTAAAAGTCCCTTGGAGTGGGAACTGCTGCGCCCACGAAGAACCTCTGTCCTCTTTCCGGATTCTAGAGAGTCAAGGATAACCTCAAGGGTTGCAGGCTTCAGGCCAACAGTCAGTTGGGCGGCAGAAAGACCCAGCATTTCCCAGCAGAGAGGAAAACCCTTGGGAGAAGGGAGGGATCACAAGGAACCCCGAGTAATATTTTGTCCCAACTCAATTTTTAAAGTGTTACTAAACGTTGTTGACTTAAGAGAGTATTTATTTGTCAAAGACATTGTCATTTAATAAGAAAGTCCTGGGAAGTTCTCCAGCGTTCCTCTTGGTAGTGGCTTCACCCTGTTAAACAATGTAGCTTGATACCAGTTGGTGAGTCAGGATGCAGGAGCCGCCTGCTGAGCTCCGCTGTGCTGTGGGACAGAGCTGACATCTAGCGACGATGACGACGCACCCCAGAGGGTGAGGCTGCAGCCAGCTCTTGTTTATCTTGTCAGGACAAATGTCAGAGCTGGAAGGGAGACCTTCTGGCAAGCACAGAGCTTCCCGCCCTCTCTTCCCTGGCTTATCTCAGCAGGCCCAGGGCTTGTCCTGTTTACGAAGCAGGCCGCCTTCCAGTGAACCCAGCTTCTGCTCCAATCTGTCGTTCCTGCCACAGGCTGCAGCCTCAAAGCCTTTTGGTCCTTTCCCTTCACCGACAGCCGGCAGGTTAGGGATGACTCCTAGTTAAATATGAAGTTCTTTTTTCTAATGTAGAATGTATGAGATATACTTACATTTTAGTTGTGTTGGAAGTGTAGGTCAGAGGCAGAGTGCATGGATAAGGCTCTAGATTGATCCCCAGCACTGAAAAAAAAAGTCATTTATCTGAAATTCAAATGTAACTAAGTGTCGTACATATTTTTATCTGCTGAGTCTGGCTCTTCACATTCATTTTTCCTATCACACTTCTTGGTCTCTGGAGCCATTCAAGAATTTGAAATGGCCGGGTAGTGGTGGCGCACGCCTTTAATCCCAGCACTCGGGAAGCAGAGGCAGGAGGATTTCTGAGTTCGAGGCCAACTTGGTCTACAGAGTTAGTTCCAGGACTGCCAGGGCTACACAGAGAAACCCTGTCTCGGAAAACAAAACAAAAAACAAAACAAAACAACAACAAAAAAAGAATTTGAAATGATTCTGTCTGTAGGTATAGAACTAAGTTTATTTTAGTCTGCTGTTTTACACTCCAACAGGTTGCTCCTTCATGACATTTTGTTTTGTTTCTGTTTGGTTTTTTCTAACCAGTGCATACACAGAGACGTGAAGCCAGAAAACATTCTCATCACCAAACACTCAGTCATTAAGCTCTGTGACTTTGGGTTTGCAAGGCTTCTCAGTGAGTACCGACGACAGCGTCTTCAATTTAAAAGAAACGTTCTTGCTGTGTTAGCTGCTCTGGACACTACGGAAAGCTGGTCTCTTGTGTTCTGCCTCAGGGTAACCTTGTTATAAATTACAGTCCTTGCAGAATTTTGTAATGGAATATAACTTGAAAAATGATAAACACACAATGCATGCTATGTGCAGATTGTACCACAGAAGTTATTAGAAAGCGTGCTAATCCCCTGCTTTCCCCCCCCTCCCCCCAACAATACTTACCAGAAGTAATACTTTAGCTGAATGGCTTTTAATTTTGGCTATAGATTAACACCCAAGGAACTTTTTAAAGCTATTTGGGGAGCCTTGGGTCCTCTCCAAGCATTCAGATTAATTGGCCTGGGATGAAACCCAAGCATCCATAATTTAAAGCATTCTATAGCCAAGTGATCTCAGCCAGCAGCTAGCACTGAGAACAGTGATTCGGAACGGCTTCATCTCTTAGGCTTTTCCTGCTCAATTTTGATGCCTAGCTTCCACTATTCTGTTTTCCATGTTTCTTCATTGGCAGCTGGACCAGGTGATTACTACACAGACTATGTGGCCACCAGGTGGTACCGCTCACCTGAGCTGCTAGTGGGAGACACTCAGTATGGTCCCCCGGTAGATGTCTGGGCAATTGGCTGTGTGTTTGCCGAGTTGCTGTCCAGTGTGCCTCTGTGGCCAGGAAAATCTGATGTGGATCAGCTCTATCTGATAAGGAAAACCCTGGGTAAGTGGTTTCTGTCCTGACTTTTAGAGAACCAGTAGGTTTCCCTCACATTCCCTCCTCATCAGACACCTTTAGGAAACAGAAATTTCTCAGCCTCACTGAAATGGCTCCATTAAAAGGGTCTATGGTTTGTTTAAATGACAATAATTAATGATTACTGAAAATTTACTAATTGTCCAGGATATATAGACTTATCTCTTGAGCTTATGTCAGATCCTCTAAACAACAGAAATACTACTGAGGACTTAGCTGGTCACAGACTGCTTTCATGACCGATTTTAGTTACATGCTGAGTATCCCTCATCCAGATGGCTTAGGAATAGAGTGTTTATGACATTGGAGGTTTAAATGTGGTATGCTGGGGAAGGGACCTGAGTCTAAACACAAAATTCATTTCTGCTTCGTTTACACTTTATTCACATATCCTAAATATATGACCATTTTCGTGTGCCTACATTTGACCTTGACACTTGCGGTCAAGTGTGGCACCTCCTACTTGTAAAATCCTGTTGGCTCTCAGTCTCAGAATTTTTAATTAGAGATGCTAAGCCTGTATTCGGATGAGGTGATTCATTCAGATGTACTTCCTGCAGCCTGCCTGACAAGTTTTGGATTATTCAGACTCAGTAGAGGAAGATCTTCAGCATTCTAAGTGTCAAGAAGAAAGTCTTGTTTTTCTTATGCCCCCACCCCCTTTCTACAATGAAGGGGAATGGCAAGGACAGAAGAGAAAGAGGAGGCGGAGGTTGATACAGTTTAAGAGAGCCATAACCAGTAGTTGTTCTTTTCAAAATCCAGGAGTTAGAGTCTACTCTGCAAAGGAACCCAATTTAAAGCAGACTTTCTTTGCTCCATAACTCTTGTATTATCAGCAGTCACCAAATAGCTTTGTCTTCCCAAAGTCCCGAAGGCCACCTGAGGGTGAGAATGTTTCCGTTTGTTTGTTTGTTTGTTGAGACAGGGTTTCTCTGTGTAGCTCTGGCTGTCCTGAAACTCCTTCTGTGGAACAATCTGGCCTTGAACTCAAGAGTTCCATCTGCCTCTGCCTCTGAGTGTTGGGATTAAAGGTGTGTGCACCACCTCATTTTTATCATCTTCACCAGGTCTTGTACACTGGAGCCTCCCTGAAGCTCATGCAGGATCACTCAGCCTTCCTTGGCTGTTCCTCCAATGGCTTTAGGACACTCTCCTGATACTCCAGCCCTGGGGAGGCTTCATTACAATGTTTGCAGACATAGGAATCAACACCCTAGAGGCTGTATTTTTGCTTGCTTATCCAAACTAGAGCAAGGTTCTGGATTTGAAGAAGTGAAGTTTTGAACCAACAGTAGCACTGGCCACTCAGACGCTCTAGTCAGGGGCTGAGCCATTTCAGTGGCAGCACCACAGGCTCCTGGCTGCAGGCCTCTGCTTCCCCTTTGCTCTAAAAAGTGGTGTTGTGCACCTCATTTTGTTTTCTGAACAAGTCTTTCACAGTAATATCCCTTGGACTTTACTTGAAGCCACTGTCAGCTCATTTGGCTGCCATTGCTACAGAATGGCCTTCATTTGACAGAAATCTAGAAACTCTGTTTCAGAGTCTCATACACTAAGTGCTTCTATACCTTAGACAACAAAGTTTCTAATAGATCAACAACTGGCAAAACAGGAAAAGATTATTCCAATTTGGAAATGGATTCCTCATAGACAGAAGACCTTCCTGTTAGCTCCTTTGGTTTAGAGTCTTCAAATACATTGTAAGCTTAAGAGGGCAAGAATCTTGAAGCTCTCAGTTTCTGTTCCTGACACAGGGCACTCACTGTCCCTGAATAGCTCAGTATAGGCTGTGCTGTGTGGATGCTTTTCCTGACAGGAGAGGAAAGCTACAAGCTTAGCAGCCTGAGGCACAGGTCCACAAAACTGTGGAGAGAAAGCAGAGCCCCCTGTTTCCTAAGCAATCCCATTCACTTCCGTCTCTTCTTGTCCAAAGGCGATCTCATTCCCAGGCACCAGCAAGTATTTAGCATGAATCAATACTTCGGTGGGGTGAAAATTCCAGACCCTGAAGACATGGTGAGTAACTCATTTTGGAGGTGGCTCTTTAGATCAGGCTAGTTAGGTTTTGGTAGTTACTCACATATAGGGCCCATAGCTCAGTCTGCATTGGAAGTTTTGTCTAATCATGATGAAGAAAATTGGAGCAAGCTGGTGAGTGAGATCCTGGCCTCAGTTCAAACTTCGGAGTCCCTGGGAAGAGGTTGACCAGCCTGTGAGACAGAAGGCAGGATTGTCCTGGTCACACCAGTTCTTAATCGTAGTCAACTGAATACAGATTGCTCAGAACCAATCAACTTTCAAGTATACCTAAACATTGGCTCACTCTTGGAAGCAGGTCCCTTCCCCCAGCAGTGCCCAAATTTTCTCTTCCCCTGTTAACTTGCCCTCTAGAATATGGAGCAAAACCACCATGACCCCATTCTGCTGCCCCCCTCCTGTATGATTAATGTGGGGAGACACTCCTTTTTAAAGGACCAAGAGAATCTAAATGCTCATCTCCCCAACCCACTTTGAATACGTATCCCAATGAACCCATTAGACAAGGGTATAGAGGTGTAGCATTTACATTATTGCCTTTAGTGTAATTCAGTAGGAAGTTAAGTTGAAGTATATCTGTGCAGTAGCTGTCGTGGAGCTAGTAAACATAACTAGATCTGTATTCATCTATCTGGAAAAGTCTACAACAGGTTATTGGATTAAAAAGTATAATTTTAATATTTTATACTGTTTAATAATAGTAAACAGTATAATTTAATATAATTCAAATAAGTATTTAATAAAATGTATATGTACATATAAATATAAAAAAGATAATAACCTCTGGGAAATCATGTAAAATTTTACTTTCTCTTTCCCTTGAGGTAAGGCTTAGAGCCCAGGCTGGCTTTGAACTTTTAAATGTTTTATTCATTTATGAATATGGGTGTTTTTGTCTGCATAAATGTCTGTGCCCCATCTGCATGCCAGGTATCTGTAGAGGGTAGAAGCGGTAGCTGGATCTCCTGGAGTTACAGTCTTAAGCCAGCATGTGGGTGCTGAGAATTATACCTTGGTCCTCTGGAAAAACAGCCGGAACTTACCAGCTCAGCCACATCCTTAGCCCTGGCTTTGAACTTTTGATTCTCCAACTTCAAGATCCTGAGGGCTGAGATTACAGGAATATGCCACACCTTATGCAAACCTCTTTACATTTGCTAAATAAATTCTCTCTCTCTCTCTCTCTCTCTCTCTTTATTTATTTTTATTTTATATAAGTACACAATAGCTGTCCTCAGACACACCAGATCCCATTACAGATGGTTGTGAGCCACCATGTGGTTGCTGGGAATTGAACTCAGGACCTCTGGAAGAGCAGTCTGGGCTCTTAACCGCTGAGCCGTCTCTCCAGCCCTAATTTCCTCTTTTTGTTTCCTGTTTATCTTTGAGGTAGTCTAGACTGCCCTTAAACTCCTGATTCTCTTGCCTCTCAAGTATTGGGGTCATAGGTGTACACCACTACGTCCAGTTTACAGTGGTTAGCTCTTTGTAGTGAGATTTGGGAATTCTATTTCCATTCCTTATTTTTTTCCTTACATTTTTGAAATGTCCTCTAATCCGTCTATAATGCAGTAAAAAGCATTTCATAACTTGGGGGGAGGGGAGTATACTCAGTGGTAAAGTACTTACCCAGCAGGCCCTGGTGGATCTCTAGCACTGCAAAGAAAAGAGTAATAATAGAATTTCAGGGCATAATTAGGGTTTGTGAGGTCAAGTTGCTTCTGTCTGAGAAAGTGCTTTCAGATGGGAACTTCCAGATAGACGTCCCTTTGGCCTCCTGGGTTGTATTTCTGCCTTTGTCCCACCACGGAAGCTCCATTTCCCTACAGCGTTACCAGCTTTAGGGAAAGTGAGTCGTGCTGGGATGGAGAGGCGAGAGCAGCACCTGGCTTATGGGAAGTGACCCACTGCTCCCTTGTGACCTGGATATCCCCAGCTGTGCACCAAATATCCCTTAGCAATTTCCTGGCTGAGGCATAAAAAACAGCCTCGGCTCTGTAAACGTGAAGAGCGTCTCCTGGTTCCCAGAGGCTATCCTACAAGGAATTTCCTGTGGACAGAAACACAGGAAGCAGCAGCACATGGCTGTGCTGGTTGAACATCTGTGCCCTCTCCCACCTAACAAGGCCTGCTGGCTTCTGGGGCTGGGGAACTGGTTCAGCAGGCAGGAGGGGCCTGGTGTCTTACAGCCAAGCCGCAGGCATTGTTCCTGAGATAGGAGAGCTGACATTAGCAATGGCAACCTGTGACAGTGCTTGTATTAGAGAAACAGAAAAAGCTATTTACGTTGTGGGAGTAAAAGCTAATGCAAAGGTACGTTAGGTTTCTTGCTCATTAGCTTGTGTGCAATTGGGAATTTATGTTGAGGTTGGCTCCCTGTCTAAGACAGCTCCACTCTGAAGCTCCGGAGACCCAGCCTTAGATGAGCCTGGCCAAGTGCTCCAGCCCTCAGCTCACACTTTGCCATATCCACACTCACAGTGCACTGTGGTCATTGACTCTGCTCAGCGTTCATCTTCAGTCAGCTTTCTCAGTGTATAGCTCCTTAACTTGCCCATTCAGAGATTTCCTCCCATTTCCTGGGGAGGCTCTTTAAACCACGGGCTGATCAGAAAAACAGCAGGCACGTGTGGGAGGCGACAACAGTGTTTCTTTTCTTTTCTTTTCTTTTTTTTTTTTTTGAGACAGGGTTTCTCTGTGTAGCCCTGGCTGTCCTGGAACTCACTCTGTAGACCAGGCTGGCCTTTCAGAAATCCAACAAGAGTGTGTCTCTCTGGGTAGGGATAAAATGTATTTTGACACTCTCTTTATGCAAATCTTAATAGATGCAATAATTACTGCCTACTTTGATAATGCTGTCAGGAAAGGCATTTTATACAAAGTAAGAAAAAAAAAACACAACAAAATCAAAACCATGTACACACACACACACACACACATATACACACTCGTATACCTCAGCACGCGTCTATTATTACTTTGTTTTGTTCTTCTCCATCAGTATTTAATTATTTATAATGCTGCCTTCCCCAGGAAGGGAAGTGAGTGATCAGGAAATAAAATTGGAAAAGCATTTTGGAGGTGGAGGGAGAAGTTTATGACAGGCACAAGGGGGTTATTACTGGTGGGAGGCGCCGTGGAAAAGGGTGGAGGAGGCAAGGAGCTGCCAGGAAGGTACAGCCACTGAAAAGAAATGTAGTGTGAGGGAACTGAATTAGAATGTGTGCTGTCAACTAAAAGTCCCTTTTCTTTTCCACAGGAAACACTCGAGTTAAAATTTCCAAACATCTCCCACTCTGCACTGGGCTTCTTAAAGGTAAAACCCTGGGCCTTCAAAGGACCAGGAAGCACACAGGTGTCAGAATCGTCAACTGATGAAATGTTTCTTTAAAATCCTTCTTTTGAAAAGTTATATACCTTTAATTTTAAAAATGGGTCTCATGCTATTATAGTGAAAACATATGCTTTTCACTTTAAATAATAAATTACATTCTGTTGGAATCCTAAGTTTATACAAAATGGAAATTTTAAGGGACGGTGTTTTACAAAACAATCCTTTCCTTCAAAAACCATTCATAGTGGGCTGGAGAGATGGCTCAACGGTTAATTCCCAGCAACCACATGGTAGCTCATAACCATCTGTAATGGGATCTGATGCCCTCTTCTGGAGTGTCTGAAGATAGCATACCATGTACTCCTATATACATTAAATAAATAAACCTTAAAAAATATTCATAGCTATAGGATGCTTTAAATAACCAACTCCCAGAATTGAGAGATGCCTCAGGGGTTAAGAACTCTGACAGCTATTCCAGAAGCCTGGGGTTCAACTCCTAGCACCCACATGGCAGCTCACAACTGCCTGTTAACTGTAGTTCCAGAGGTTCTAGTGTCCTTTAATGTCTTCTGTGGACACTGCACACATATGGTGCACAGATATACATGCAGGCAGGCATCATACATATAAAATACAAATAAGAATTTTAACTAATCAACTACTGTGCTTTTTTCTTTTTCTTTTTTTTTTTTTGGTTTTCTGAGACAGGGTTTCTCTGTGTAGCCCTGGCTGTCCTGGAACTCACTCTGTAGACCAGGCTGGCCTCGAACTCAGAAATCTGCCTGCCTCTACCTCCCAAGTGCTGGGATTAAAGGCGTGCACCACCATTGCCCGGCTTACTGTGCACATTTTTAAAGTTGGTTTACATTTATATTTCTAGAAAAACAGGTCACGTAAAATGTGGTACAGCACCAATTTGCAATGAACAGTCAATTTCCCGGTATTTCAGAAAGTAGTCTGATGCTAGGTAAGTGCATGGAATTGTTAAAGAACAAGTATAAAGTTGGGACAGTTCTTCGTCTTTTCTTGTGTACATATGTGCTTGTAATAAACAGACTGTTTCTAGAGCTAGGTATCAAAAAGGCTGGCAGACTCTAGAAAGGGCAGGGAAGAACCAGACTGGTACAGACTGATGACACCATGAACTTTATTTCTACCATGTATGAGTCTGATATTAGAGTAAGAGTACTAAAATTGCTAAGTGAATTATTTCCATTGGCCACTGAGCTGAATTCCAGAATCATCTACTCCCCCATGACAGGCCACCAAACACCACAAAAACACAAGGAGGAAACCCACTTCCAACAGTTATGCCTTGTTTCCAAGAATGTTTAGTGTTTCACAGAAAACCTATTTGTCACACATGCTCAAGCTAAAACAGGTTGATTTCATATACGTGGAGAATGGAATGGTGGTCACCAGAGGCTAGGAAGGGTAGGGAGACAGAGAATGCAGATGCTGCACAAAGAATGCTAATGCACAGGCAGGGATATATTCTCGTGTGCAGCAGCACAGCAGGGGGATATGACTTACAATAATTTATTACATATTTTATGAGTCAGAAAAGAATTAATTAAGACTTGTAATGGAGAAATGGTAAATGTTTAAGGAAAAGAACATGCTAATTATCTTGACTATTACACATTTGTATACATGTATCTAATTATCACACCGCACCCCCATAAACTTGCATAATTTTATATGTCAATTAAAGATTTATTTTATTTATTTTACATATATAGATACTGCAGCTGTCTTCAGACACACCAGAAGAGGGCATCTGATCTCATCACAGATGATTGTGAGCCACCATGTGGTTGCTGGGAATTAAACTTGGGACCTCTGGAAGAGCAGTCAGTGCTCTTAACCACTGAGCCACCTCTCCAGTCCTTATATGTCAATTAAAAACGGTGAAAATCAGTGCTGGAGAGCTCAGCAGTTAGGAGAACTTGTTCTTTTTTTTTTTTTTTTTTAAATTTATTTATTTTTATGTATATATGAGTACACTGTCACTGTCTTCAGACACACCAGAAGAGGGCATCAGATCCCATTACAGATGGTTGTGAGCCACCATGTGGTTGCTGGGAATTGAACTCAGGACCTCTGGAAGAGCAGTCAGCGCTCTTACCTGCTGACTCACCTCTCCAGCCTGCCCTTATTCTTGTGGAGGACTGTGGTTTGGGTCTCAGCATCCACGTGACTCACAACCATCTCTAACTCCAGTTCCAGGGAATCCAATGCCTTCTTCTGACCTCTATGAGCACCAGGCATGCATGGGGTGTGTTTCCATACATGAGGCAAAATACTCATGCTCATAAACTTCAGACATCTCAGAAAAAATTAAAAATGGTAAAAATTAAGAAGAAATGAAAGTGCTCAGTCTTTCGAAGTAGTAGAATATAAGTTATTGCAACTTCAAAGGCATAAAGAGATTTTCTGCACTTTCAGGGCTGCCTCCACATGGACCCTGCTGAGAGGCTGACATGTGAACAGCTGTTGCAGCATCCCTATTTTGACAGCATTCGAGAAGTTGGGGAGTTGACAAGACAACATGACAAACCAGCGAGGAAGACCCTGAGGCAGAGTAGAAAGCACTTGACTGGGGTAAAACTGCCTTACAGAAGCATCTAAGCTTGCAGCTTCAAATGGTCTCATACCTGTTACCTGGTACTGAGTTGGGAACTAGGTTGAATGAAAACTGTAGCTTGCAGCTTTATCCTCCTCAGTCCAGAAATAGGAGGCAGGTCATCTGAATTATCAACCAGGGCCTCAGAGACATTTGCTTCTTAAGGCTCTTTCCTGAGTCCTAAAGTTGTCCTTACCATGCTTCCTGATGCTACACACAGGAGCCAAGCTGTCTGATGTACATGAACTCAGGTTGCAGGCTAGTACATCATGTGTGTTCAGCTGAACATGTTTCCCATACTTTGGAGAGTGAAATGAGATTAATCTAAAGTAGACCTTTGCCATGTTACTTCTAGTGTTAACACTGCAGGTTTCTCCCCAAATGGAATTGTTTCCTTTCTGCTTTGTCAGGACTGGTGAAGAGAAACACAGCAACAAAGGCCTGCTGGATACCTGCAGGATAGCACCATTAACCACAGAACAGGATCCAGCTGCATGCGCAGATCAGTGAAGAATCCTGACTGCTGTAAAGTTTACACAGCCTTAAATGGCAAAAATCTGTAATAATCTAGACTCTAGCTGAACCATAGCTAAGATAGGTTGGCTGTTCTTGATCACTTTTGGATCCATGCAGAAACTTAAGCTTCAAATTATCTTGCCTTAGTGTTTTACTTACTCCTCTGTTGCTTTGAAGAGATGCAATGACCAAGACAGTTTACAAAAGAAAGCATTTAATCTGGGCTTGTTTACAGTTTCAGAGGTGAGTGCATAGCCATCATGGTTGGGAGTACAGCAGCAGGCAGGCAGGCAGGGTGCTGAAGCAGTAGCTGAGAGCTTGCATCTTATCCACAGGAAGCAGAGAGCTGGTCCTGTGCTTTTGAAACCTTAAAGCCCACCCCCAGTGACATAACCTTCTCCAACAAGGCCACACCACCTCACCTTACCCAAATAGTTCTACCAACTACAAAAGAAGTATTCAAAATATATGAGCCTATGAGGGCCATCTGCATTTAGACCCCCACAGTTAATCTTTCCTTTGTAGCCCCAACTTCCTCAAATATCCACCTGGATGGTGGGTAGGTGGTTTCGGCAGGGAGGAGATGGAGAGGTTGTTAGGAATACATGCTTCCTCAATGTCAGGGCTCTGAGGTGGATCATGGTTAGAAAACTAGGTGATGTTTTTTATTCTCTACCATCTGTGATCCAGTGAGTACATGAGGCTGAAGTCTCGCTCTCTCCACCTTGAACCTTCCCCATTGCTGTGCTACTTTGTGCTCAAGAGCAAAGAGACCCGCTGCAAGTATTTCTACTGGAGAGAATAAAGAACCTCACTGTTTGGTGTGTTGAAATCCCGACGGATTTTTTTTTACTTAAAAGAACTACAGAGTATATTCTTTCCAGATTCCTAAGGCCCCATGGCACAAATTAAAAAGTATATAAGCCTGTTCTTGATTTCATTTGACATTGACAATCGTTTTTCTGGAAGTTTGAAGGAGGTCGGATTTGTTGCCTTTTTAATTATAGGAGTGGATGGTGTGCCTAACTAAGTGTTGTACATGTTTTCTCTATTAGACAGGGCTGTGGCTTACATGATATAGTCAAACACTGTAAACAGAACTGGTTTTTGTTCCCGATTATGAAGATACCTGATTTTCAAAGTCTTTAGATTCTCATTTTCTGTGTCTCTGTCTCTCTGTCCTCTCTCTCTCTCTCTCTCTCTTTCTCTCTCTCTCTCTCTCTCGTGTCTGTCTCTGTCTCTCCTGTGTGTGCGCACATGCGTGCGCAGGAACACGCACTGCATCATGCTAGTGTATGATGGTGGGACTTAGCCCAAGGCATTGGTTGCTTCTGTTCTTTTGCTTCGTTCTGAGGCAGGCCTCACTGTGTGGTCCAGGCTGTTTCCATTGAGATCTTACTGGTTTTGCTCCTGGAGTGCCAACATACCTGGCTTGGATTGCTTTTTAAAAATAAAACACACCTTTAAAAGGAAGAAACCAAATTGAAACATTTCTTTCTTCTCATGTTCTGGATTTGGATGGGAAGGGTTTATTCCTGTATCTCCAACGTTATATTTTGTTTTGTGATGCATTCTGCATGACCGAGTTTTGAACCTGATTTTGTGTTTTCAGTTGCAGTACCTACCTCAGCTAACCAGCAGCCGCATCCTTCCAGCTCTGGACAGTAAGAAGTACCACTGTGGTACCAAGAAATTTAACTACCATTTTCCAAATATTTAAGGAGCTGGCAGAGTAATGAAGAATTGATCAATAATTTGAAGAAAAAAAAAAGTACACATTTGATTCCTGTCTTGAACATACATCAGGAGAAAACACAAACAGGAAGCTGGAGGTCATTTGTCAGGATAGGAAGGGAAATTCCAGATCCAAATTTCCATGCTTGGTGGAGATGTCCAGAGAAGTAAGCAAAAGCTTGGGGTTTTGCTGCATGTTTGTTTATCAAAGCAGAAGAGCCTACGGACAGAATATAAACTGTGTCTACTGCCCACAGCTGCAACACTAGATAATGGCAAAAGACCTATGCTTCAGTTTGCTCGTTGCCACATGCAGAAAGTGGATCAAGAAATGTCCATAGGCATTTCTTTAGATGTGCTGCCTTGAGTCCTATCTCCTACGTTGTTTGCAAATCATATTTAAGTACGATTTTAGTCCCTGAAATCAAAATGTTTGTGATCCTATTTCTTGTTTGTTCTTTTTTGATTTTTATGGTTTAAGAACTTTTTAGAATTATCTAAGTTGATCCAATATCTAGAATCATACAGATTATCTTAAAACTTAGCAGTTTTTATGCTTTTATAACCAAAGAAATACTTATACATCTTACATATACTTTTATCTTTAAGATCAGGAGAGAACAAGACCCACAGGCCTCACAGAATGTACTGAATGGACCTGTCAGCCTAAAAGTAATTATCGCTTCAGCCTTCAGCTCAGCCTGAAGACTGTTTAAGCAAAACTCATGCAATGATCTGGGTGTAGACATGGCTGTTTGTGAACACTGATTTCAATCAGGAAACATAAGTTAATTGATATTCTCTCCTTGAAGTATCTTTATCTTATTACATGTGTATACCCTTGTACTTGTAAATATGTATTGTGTGTATGTGTGTTTGTGTGTATGCTAACAAATACAGAACAAGCAATAAGAAAGCAGTTAAAAAATATTGCCGAGTATTCTTAGTTTTAAACAGTGAGACTTAAATAGAAAAGTTTTTCTCCCCTGTCCCTGGACACAGGCAATGTTAACCCCACGTCAGTTTCTCACTAACACTTCTGGTCCATGTGCTGCTGGCTCACAGGAGTTCTCTCTCTCTCAGGGAAGGATTTCAAAGCTCTGTTTAGCTGCACCTTTGGAACATTTCTTCTGCACTCTCCTTTCCTTCCTGTGTTAACTTCATGGTATCACTTGCTGCTATGTAGTTCATTAAATCCTATCTGTTCATCAATATTCTTGGCTACTCTAAGGCAATTGAAGGCTTTCTAAATTCATATAGTTCCTACCATAAACCTGATAGTGGGTTAAATAGCAGCTCCAGGATTATTCAGTTCTTATTAAATAGCAATGATTTAAGTGACAAGGAAGGATATTAACTTCTGAGAATAATTAAAATTGCCTTTTCCCCATCACATCAATAAAAATATATTTGATGAAAGCGGATGCCTGTAACTGCCTGTTTTATCCAGTAGCTTTACAGAACATATTAGACTAGCAGAGTCACTCCAGATGAAATCATGATGAATTTGCTGTTGGGCCACACAGTACTGAAACAAACCCGAGACAGAAGGGCTTGTCTTTTACACGTGTGCTTATCTTCAATGGAACCTTCTGTGTGCAAGCACACACACACACTCACACACACACACACACACACACACACACACACACCCCTTCCCGTGGAGTCACCACACGTCACACATGACAGTCCACAGAGTTTTACCTTGTCTTTGGTTTTATTAGTTTTCTGACTTATGCTGTATGTAATTTGTACTTCCCCATGAATTAGGGTGTTTTCCTTTAAGCACAGTTCTAAATACAGCTAAGGCTCACTTTTCTGCTTGAATGCTGCACTGCCAAAGGCCATTCCTAGTTAGATTTATATTCAGCCACCTAGCATCCAGCATATATACAGGCACCTGCACACCCAACAGCACACAGCTAACAACGATGGAATTGCAGATATTTTAAGAAATTGAAGACCAGCCTTCACCTACTTATGGCATTCTTTATTAGTGTCTTCTACATAAAAAGTTCATTTTTGTATTTATATTTTTATATCCCTTGAGTTCATAGAAGGTAGAATGCAAAGTATTTGAGAAATAGCAAAAATAGCATCTAACACACACACATTCCGGTTTGAGGCAGATGGGGAGTCGGGTAGCCTGTTTCCTAGTTGGATGTAGATAAGCATTGCACTCTATTTTAACCAGCAGTAAGTGGCCAAGCTTTAAAGTAGGACAGAGTAGCCAGCACCTCTCTTTCTGAGAAAGGGTGATTTTTAAAAGTATGTACTATTAGGAATGCAGCAATGCAGGAGCCTGAGCAATCATGCAAATCCTGGGAAGCAATCAGCACGCTGTTCTCAACACCACTGGCAACTTTGTACAATGGATTTCATCAGTGAACCTGTAACTAGGCTTTCAGGTTTTCATAATTGGACATTTACAGTAACATGCTTCAATGTAAATTATTATAAGAAAGAATATTTGCATTGCAGTTTAAAGAACTCTACATCAACATCTACATATAGATATTAATAAGAAATACATTAGAATTGAAATGCTATGTTGTATTTTTAAAAATGAGTCAATGTACATAATTTCTCACTTCCAACTAAGAAACGTTAGTGAGTCACTTTTGATCATTTATTCTCTTCCTGACATCCACTCTCCATTTCTAAATCATTTTCACAGTTCTATGGTGATTATATAATCTTTGTAGCTATCTAAGTATCAGCAATTTCAAGTGATCCTTAATAGTGAAACTGGACACTTATTTTACTTCAGGTTTAATTTTAGCTCCACAGAAGGAAGTGCTGTCTTAAAGACTTGGGCAAGGTATTCTTTATCTTTTACTCCAGGAAGATCACTTAAGAACAAATACTTGAGGTTCCTGCAAATAGAGGAAAAAAACCAATCACTTCACTGTGGCCTTTTATGGTTTTAAAAATGAATTCAATTTTTATGATTTTAGAAAAATAACATGTAGAAGATGTTTACAATGGCTTCTCAGAACAACAGTCTTGAGGGTCACATTAAAATAAAACTCATGTGAGACTTTAAAATTATAATTTTTCCTTATTTCATTGATATTTTTTAGTTTTATTTCTATATACAGACAAAACAGATCTCCTTTGTATGTAAAATACTAATAATAATCCAAACAAACAAACAGCACCCCGGGGTGGGGTAAGTTCTTACAGGTATTCAAGGTTCTGTTAGAGGAAGTCTTGTGCTGAAAGATGAATGATTTAGTACTTCTGCTTCTATGTTTCAAGTATCTCAAGCTGCCTGTGGTACTGAGATTCTGATGGAGCCATTGCTATTAAAACAAACACACCAAGCAGCCCAGAGTCTGAATGCTAGGATAAATAAAACATTCGACGAAACTGACTTCATGCTCCTGTCATTATCTGATAGGACTCAGCACCCTGTAATGTCCCCTCCCCTGCTGTCCTCTTTGCCAGGGTGCTGCACGCCAGGCAGGCATTGTACAATGGCCTACACTGCCGGCCCATGGAACCTTTAGAATGGAACAGTCCTTGCTAGGAGTTCGCTTCTGCTTTCACATGGGACACCTCACTCCAGACCATGGCATGGGTCTGGTTAGTGGTGAAAAGCAGACCAGCTTTCTCAAAACAACCCATGGTACTTTTGAAATGCATTCATACCAGACAGTGTTCTAGGCACCAGAGACAGAAAAGTGACTCAAGGATTTTTTCCCCCTTAAGTCAACTTAGCTATATAATTAAATGCTAACTGCTATATACCAAATACCACTCAGATGCCAAAAGCACAGGAAAGTGACTCTAAAGGCAGAGAAAATGTAACAGCTTTCTCTTATGGGGGCTTACTATGGTAGGCACTGTCCCAAGTGCTTTATGTTATGTTACTTTTTAAGAATCACTCTTCTAATATAACAAAGCCATTGTCATACTTAGGCTGGAAATTGTCAAGTGTTACAGGTGACAATGAGGCCAGGTATGATGGTATACTCTTTCACTCCTAGACCTCAGGAGGCAGAGGCAGGCAGAGTTCTATGAACTCTAGGCCGGCCTGGTCTATATAGCAAGTTTCAGGCCAGGCAAGGCTACAGAAAAAAATGGGGTCTTTTGTGGGATCTGTGTATGTATGTAAGGTGTATGTGGGGTGTGTGTGTGTGTGTGTGTGTGTGTGTGTGTGTGTGTGTGTACACAGATGTGCACACACAGAGGCTTGAAGAAGCTGGGTACCCTCTGCTATCAGTCTTCTCCTAGTTCTGAGGCAAGTCCCCTGCTGGACCTGGAACTCAGGTTTTTCAGCTAGACTGGTATCCAAGAAGCCCAGCAATCTTCCCGTCCCTGAATGGGACCACCCCTGGCTTTTATTTTGGGTGCTGGGATCCAAACTCTGTTCCTCATGTTTGCATGGCAAGCATTCTTAACTGCTGAGTTCAAAGTTCATACTCTTGGGAGATGGCTCAATGGCTAGGGGCACAGTCTGTCCTTCAGAGGACTAGCCACATGGTGGTTCTCAGCCAGCTCTAACTCATATTCTAGGAGACGCAATGCCCTCCTTTGGTCTTTGAGGGCACTGCATGCACATGGTACATCAACATACATGCAGGCAAGACATTCATATACATAAAATAATAACAAAATGTAAAGTTCGTTTTTTTGTTTTTGTTTTTTTGTTTTTTTTGGTTTTTCGAGACAGGGTTTCTCTGTGTAGCCCTGGCTGTCCTGGAACTCACTCTGTAGACCAGGCTGGCCTGAAACTCAGAAATCTGCCTGTCTCTGCCTCCCAAGTGCTGGGATTAAAGGTGTGCGCCACCACTGCCTGGCTGTAAAGTTCGTTTTTTAAAGTGTACTTTTAGGACTACAGACAACATCTCTAAACTGTTATATATTCTGAATATTCATCTTACCAAGTTTTTGGTTTGGTTTTGACCACTTACCTAAAATGTCGCAAAGCAATGATGCCGTTGTCTGTGACATTTCCACAGGCAATTATTTCCAGTTCCAATAGGCTTTTTCGTAAATTTTCAAGCTGACTAAGCCTCTGCAAACAGTTATCTTCAATATAATGACACTTGCATAGTGTTATTTTTTCAACATGCTCTAGGTCCACTGGGGGAAAAAGTATAGTTAAGAATCCTTTTTACTGTTCCCATGACTAACAGTTCTTGGTTCATCTAGGACAGGATTGTCTTGGCTTCAACTGTCCTATGAAAACTGGAGTGACTGCTCACCCTGTTAACCATATAACATACTCATTACACATGCTGTGCTGATGGAGGGAAGACTGAAGTCACATGCCCATGCATGGGAAGAATGGAGCAGAAGCTATCTGGATATAATTAGTGTTATGTCACTGAGGGGTTCACAAAGACATAAGTTTGGCAAAGATAGTTTGACAAAAATCAAACAGTCTTTGGATTTAAAGTGAAAAGAACACAGAAAGAAGCTCATGAGGGAGAGGGGAAAAGGTGTATGTGATCTCTATTTACTCTGAAGATAAACACCAAACACAAGAATAAACAAACTTAATTTTCCTGAAACAGTCAAAATATAAAAACATGCCCATGGCTATCACAGTGAGTCAACTTTAAGGAAACATTCCTTGCAAACCACCTGCATGCCCTAAAAGCAAATGACAGGGACTTACCCATGTGATCCAACCCAATGTCCATGATACAAGAATCAGTAGCATCAATTGCTTGAATCTTGTATCTGTCCACAGAGCCTCCTGGGAGTTTGTTATAGTCTTGTAGCCACTTCTGGTGGCCACAGTAGCGTACTTTGGCTCCACACCGAAGTAGCCACTCAGACGCTGCCCTGTCAGGGCCAACATCCTTGATGCGTTCATAATCTACTCTGTTGACAAGAAAAAAGAAGCAGATCACTTCCACTGTCACTAGCTTCTTAGTTATGTTCACCAACATAAGTATGGACCAGTGCTGGGGGGTGAGGCAGGCCTTTGAGCCTAGTATGCAGGGGGCAGGAGCAGGGGGCAGGAGGCGGCAGATCTCTAAGGGGCCAGCCTGGTAAACAGAGTGAGTTCTCGGAAAGCCAGGGCTACACAGAGAAAACCTATTTGGGGGAGCGAGGGGGACAAAAACAAAAACAAAAACCAGTAAGCAAACAAACAAATAAGGACCAGAAATGTATTTTTATTTCAAATGACTGAATTAATGGGATCCATGAAAATAAAGACTGTAGTTCTTTCTGTTCACTTTTTTCTTATTTTTTTCTTTTCTTTTGCTTTAGTTTAAAAGATAGATCAATATTAATATAATTACTAAGGTTTTGGAGGTGGAGTCTCACTGTTCCAGCTAGGCTAGCCTTAAACTTGGGATGTTTCCCCCTTTGCCTCCTCCGTGGTGAGATTACAGGTACAAGCTTTTATACCTGGCTGGCATGATGGGATTTTATTTTATTTATTGTTTTTGTTCTGGGGCTTGAACCCAGATCTCCCTATGTTAGGCAGGCACTCATATGTGTCACAGAGCTTGACAGCAGAGATCCCTATCACAATATAGTAACCATTTGCATTACTGATTAAAAAAAAAGTTAAAGAGAAGCCAGGTGTGGTAGCTCACACTTTAAACCCAGCAATTGGGAGGCAGAGGCAGCAGGATCTCTGAGTTTGAAGTCAGACTGGTCTACATATTGAATTTCAGGACAGCCAAAGCTACATAGAGAGACTGTCTCAAACAAACAAACAGACAGACAGACAGACAATTAAAGAGGGAATAATTTTGAACCCATTTTCAAATTGGTCTCCGTGTTCAATTTACTAATTTCAGCAAATGCCCCTTTCTGTACTTTGTAGTCACAACGGTAACATTCAGCAACGATTAGAGGTTCGTCAGACCTGCTTTAATACAGTTCTCCTGCAACAACTAGGCCATATACTAAGTTTTCACTTTTTATTTATTTTATTTTCTCTATGTAGTCCTGACTGTTCTAGAACTTACTATGTAGACCAGGCTGGTTTTGAACTCAGAGAGATTGTTTCGCCTTTGCCTCTCAAGTGCTGGGATTAAAGGCATGAGCCATCACATCTGGGCACACTAAGTTTTTAGACACCAGAGTTCTCCTAGTAGTATTCAAAAGGCTAATAACTTTCCTCAAGAAGCTAGAGAATATGGCATTTCAAAGTTGCATATACTACTGAGTATAAAAAGAATAAATATTCACTTTAGAAAACTTGAAGGGCATCAATAGACAAATAAGAAAACACCCACTTGGGGCTGGAGTGGGGCTCGCTGGGTAAGAGCACTAATTGCTTTTGTAGAGGACGTGGGTTCAGTTCCCAGCACCTACATGGTGGCTCTGATGCCCTTCCAACCTCTGTGGGTACCAGGTACATACATGGAACATATCCATACATGCAAGCAACACATACACACATATAAAATAAAATGAATAAATCTTAAAAAAGAAAAAACTAATATTCTATAACTCAGAGAAGCAAATTTATTATTTTGTAAGCTATTTTTCTGTTTAAGTATGTTTTATTATTTGTAAAAAAATTAGGATCATACTATATTTATTATTCAGAAAAATCATTTGAAACACAAGAAATAACAACCCAGCCACTGAGCACTGTAGAGCCCGCCCAGTTGTAGAAATCCCCACACTTCTTCACATAATTAGAGTCACTTACTTATTAAACACTGTATTCAACCATTCCCAGAAGGATCTGGAGTCACATGACCATGGGATTTTCTTTAAGCTGCAGAGCTGCCTTGAAATTTTTCCAAACATCATCATTGATCTAGACACAAACAGAACTCTCATCAGCCAGCAAGCAGAGATCCACGTATCCAGTAACTTACTGCACAGCTTCAGCGTCAAGACTCTTGTGCCAACAGAGCCCATCTACTGACCAGTCACTTCTGTCTATAACTCTTGGGTTTTGTTTGTTTCTTATTTGTTGCAAAATGAGAAGTTGGTACTGGGTGCTAAGGTCTCTTTAGCTGGAACTTCATTGTTTGTCTTGCCTGTCTGCGGTGTTGCCCCCTCGTGTACATTCTCTGTATAGCTACTGATTTGCTCAACCCAGCTCCACTTCAATATACATTTTAAAAACAAAATGACAAATTATAGTCCTGTAGGGAACAGTGTGACAAAGTTAGTGTTTCTATCCAACCAGGGAGATAAAGTCAGATCTATTTAAGATAAAGACACAAGTGGCTCTCCAGAGCAGCAGACCACCCTATGCATGGCAGCTGAGGGAGCTGAGCAAGAAATTTCACTTGGCTGACCCTGGATTTTCTCCTTTGTTCAGATGATCGCTGGCCATGAACAGCTGAGAAAATGATTTCTGATTAAGTCTCCATAGATTATCTCAATTCAACTTCTCTCACTGTGGACTAGCTGTGAGGGTTCAGGGTTGCAAGAAAAGTGAGATGTGCTCTCTCTCTGTCTTGGAGAAAAGTACACGTGAATCCAGGGAGGAGCGGCTCAAGATAAGTTACCAAGCAGTTCAAACGAAAGACAAGACTCGAAAGACCTAAAATAAGGACAGAGATGACTCAACAGAAAACCCAGGCAGTTATGCTAGGTTTTAAGGCAAGGCAGGAAATTAAGGCATGCTATACATCAGCTAGTACATGGGTGTCATGACAAGGAGAGTCAGACACTCACTGCCAGGTCATAGAAGGCAGGAAATTAAGGCATGCTATACATCAGTTAGTACATGGGTGTCATGACAAGGAGAATCAGACACTCACTGCCAGGTCACAGAAGGCTTTGCAGCCCGGATATCTGGACTATATTCTGCAAACAAGCAGGGAGTCACTGGGAGATCAGAACAGAGCAATGGCATTGTTAAAGCTGTGTGTTCCAGGAAACTTACTCAGACAGCAACATCAAAACCAAAGGTCAAGTCAGCTATGGTGACATGGTCCTGTGATCCTAGCTATTTCAGAGGCCGAGGTAGGAGGATCAGAGGAGCACAGGAATTTGAGGCTAGCCTGAGCAATATAGCTACAGTCTGTTTCAAAATAGCCAAATAAGTAAATACAGAATGGCCCAGAAATAGCTAACAAGGGCTTCAAAGACAGGACTTAGTTACAGCAGGATGGAATAGCATTAGAGTTAAGACTCCATAGGGCTCAGTTGGGGACATACAGAGACAAGAAGTAGAGGACTTGACGATGACACTAAGCTTTGGTCTTGGACCACTGGTTCAGTGGTGATGTCATTACCAGAAGCCAGTATCAAGAGGATGGCACAGTGGGTAAAGTCTTGCCAACAAACAAGAGGACCTGAGTTCAGATCCCTAGCTTTCATGTAAAAAGCCTATTTGGCAGCATGCACCTATAACACCAGTAGTGGGGGTGCAGAGACTGAAGGAGCCCTTGCTGGCCAGTCTAGCCTAATTGGTGAGCTCCAGGGTCAGTGTGAGACCCTCTAAAAATAAGGTGGAAATGTAACAGGGCCCCAGACTGCACCCTTAGCACAACCAACTTCTTGATGGAAGCACCATTCAGGCCCTAACACTCAGAATGTAAACAGTACCACCTGCTAAAATAAAAACAAAGACCTAATCCATCACAGTCCATAGTCATGTGAAGATCTCTAAGTGTACTAACCTTGTTTTTTGGCTTTTGTAGTTCTACTTCTGGCTAACTGTTCTTTTACCTGAAGTACATCAACCTAGAACATGGTTTTGTGCTTAAAATTTCACCCCAAGAAAGGCTTAGGGTTACACTGGGATCCCAAACACACAGTGTAATCACTCGCTGGCTAATAAGGACTTTCTATTGGCCTAAACTCATGTCTGAGTAGTCTTTTCTGGTGGCTACACAACAGAAAGTGACTGAAGGAGATACTCCATATTGACCTGACCTCCACATGCAAGCATACACATGTGATCACAAAGGCCATGGACAGATGCACACATACACACCACAGCACATGAACAAGAGACTGTTATGGGCTCGGTTTCCTTTCCTTTCTGTTTCTCAAATTGTAAATATGAACTGTTGGTAGGACTCCTAAGGGAAGATGACCAAAAAAACCACTGGAATCAGAGTCACAAAGTGTTAGAGCTGGAAGAAACTTAGGTCAGCTACACGAAACCTCTCATTTAGAGATGAAGAAACTAAAGCCTTGATATTAAGTAACACGCTGACACTCTAAATCCTTTCTGGAACAAGGTGGGGCATTAATAAATGCATGCTCCTAAAGGACCTTGCTCAATGTCTCATAGCTAATTTGTGTCAGGCTTGCATTTGAACCCAGTACTCTTTCCTACCAGTCAGGGCTCTGGATGATTCTAGAACAAGAGCGAGATTTAAAAGATGCCAGAGTGGGAAGCATTTTACAGCTGAGGGCATGGGACGCTGGGGCACTGAGGTGTGAGCCGGAGGCCGAGACCTCAGGATTACCTTGCTCAGGCCTCCCTTCTCTCCCTTCCTCCTGCTTTTCCCCAGCCTCTCCCTTTTTTGGCAGTGCTGGGAACTGACCACAGGCTGAATATATTAGGTAAACACTCTAGTACTCAACTGACAGTACCTCTGAGTCTTCATCTTTATTGTCATCTTTCTTCCAAGGCTCTCCTCATCACCGCTAATCTCCGGCTCTGCTATACCCCACCGCCTCGGCCTTTCCAGGTCTCTGTTAAGCTCTCTATATCCTTATCCATCCATCTTGAACAACTTGTTTGTTGTCAGTCTTGTTTACAAAGTGGGGCTTTCTCCTCCTCTGCTCAGGTTATTCCCTGTATCCATTCCACCCTGACCTCATCTATGGCAAATCTTACCCAGCCTCTCATTGAAATGCCACACCATCCATTCATTCATTCATTTACTCACTCACTCATTCATTCATTCATTCATAAAAGATCACTGAATGTGTGCTGTACTTAGTACAAACTAGCAATGGTGAGGCAAAGCAGCAACAAGAGAAGTACAAAGAAAGATCCCGCCTTGTTCTCTTACAAGCCAGTTTCATGGAGAAGACAGATGACATGCAAACACAAACATTATCCAATATGGTTCCTTGAGGTATGGGCTATGCATGAGAGCCTAAAAACAGGGGTAAGAGGAAGGCATCATACCAGATTTTTTTTTTTTTTTTTTAGACAGGGTTTCTCTGTGTAGCCCTGGCTATCCTGGAACTCACTCTGTAGACCAGGCTGGCCTCGAACTCAGAAATCCACCTGCCTCTGCCTCCCAAGTGCTGGAATTAAAGGCGTGCGCCACCACTGCCTGGCTTGAGATAGGTCTTAAATAGTCTTTAAGAGTTTTCAAGCATCATGTCCCAGCACTTGGTAGGCAGAGGCAGAAGATCTGAGTTCAAGGCCAGCCTGGTCTACATGGTAAGTTCCAGACCATTCAAGACTACACCATAAGTACTGTACCACAAACAGAGTTTTCATCTGGGAAGATTAAGGGGGAGGGGAGGAGCAGGCACAGCTAAACAAGCTAAAAATGCTTCTTTCCATTTTCAACCTAATGCAAAAGTTTAACAGTAACTGTTGGTTAGTAGTCTTCAGTGTCTGGCTATTGGGATGTAAAGGCCAAGCCAGAGAAGCTGTTACTAAGCAGGTGAAATACAAAGTCAATGAAAACTCAATACTTTGTTGGTTTCATTTTGGTTCATTTTCTAATTGAGCTTAAATAAAGGCAAGGCCAGACTTATTTTAGCTATGCTTTCTAAAGACACTAAATGTTTTCCCTAAATTGAGCTATAATAAAAATTAAATTTATATATAAAAATAAAGTTTTTAAAAATGGGGGATTTTTATGTTCTCAACTTCAGCTTTGCTAACTGACATCTGAGAATACTTCCTTCTTGAAACCAAGCAATGTGGCCAGTGGGATGCTATCTACATGGAAAGAGGAGACCTCTAGTGGTGAGTTATAGAATATAACTCAAGTAAGTTAAATCAGAAAACAAGAAAATAGTTGTTACTATATGCTATATGTTATTGCAATAAATAATTTAGAAATTTCAATTATAAAAGAAAACACACTTCTGTTTACTATCAGAAGAAGCCCTATGTTTACAACAGTGTTTCTAACATTTGCAATTATATTTGTGAATTAATAAAGGCCAAATCTCTAATGTGTTACTACACACACGCACACACAGAGACAGTTTTCTGAGTAGATCTGATAGCACTTCCTTATTTGCATAAAGTGAATATTTTAAAGATGAAACTTTTGATCACATATATTAAATGCAATTCCTGAATAGGCAGACTATCTAATGATGGCTAGTCTGTTGGCCAAACACTGAATTATTTCTTGAGAGTGATTGGGTGGAGACAGGGGTGGGGCAACAGAATGGGTAAATTTCTCCTTAAATACAACTCTATCCCCCTCTAGTCTTCCCTGAGGGAATAAACCCTTCATTATCTGCTGAACTGGCAGTGACCTTTTCTGAAGGCGATGCCAAACAAGACACCATTGATGACCCTCGGTGCTCACCAATAATTGCCTCTGAACCTGAAACCAGACTCAAGGCTAAGCCAGATCCTAGAAATGAGAAAGTTTAGTCCATGAGGAAGTCTGCTATACCACTAAAGAGCTTAATGAGTGTCAGGCCCCAAAGAAACCCAGGACAAGGCTCACCTCTGGCTCCTCTCCACACTTCTCATCCCATCCCCCACCCTAAACCTCTCCAGTCCAGGGGCTGAGCTTTTCTTTCCTTCTCTTCCCCCAGATTCTGGTTCCCATTTAACCCAGCCATTTTGGCCACACGCTTTCTTGGCTCCACTCTTGGTTCTCTTGGTCCTTGGCTCCCTCTCTTGGTCTCCTTGCTCTCCTTCTTCTTCTCTTACTCTCCGCCCCTCTCTTCTCTTGAGGATACCTCTGGCTGAACTCTCCCTCATATCTACACTGTTCTCCTTCTCTTTAACCATATCCTGAGCCAGCATGTCCTCCTTTCATTCATCTGCTCACTGAAACCTGGGGTGAGGCATTTGAGCTCCCTTCCAAGGGACTCAGCCTCTTCGAATCTAGCTGGTCATCTGACTCTCCTAAGGTATGTCTAGATCATTTGTTTCTGTGGTTTTGCCTACTACCAAATTTGACTCCAAAGTCTAGAGTCTGTCTCTTGAGCTAATTCTTCCTTCCACCTGCTCCAACTGTCAGTCTGTCCTTGCATTCTCGGTAAGTGTCTGGCAGTTCTCCTGGAGCCTGCCTCACCCTCCTGGAACATCTGTCACCTGGGCATCTCTCCATCTCTCTGGCTTCCTATGCCCTTGTGGACCTCTCTCTGTTAAGATGCTTTCTCTTCTCCTGCTAATGGAGCCCTCCTTTTCACAAAAGCCTCTCTCTGGCCCCTTGAGCTGTTTTCTCCTCTACCTGCTCTAACCACTCATCTCTCCTCCTCTGCTGGGTAAATTTCCCCCTATTGGCACACACCATACAGGAGGAGCTGCAGTGGGCAGGTGAGCTTCCTGGAGAAGGCCCACTCTTGCACAGCTGTGATGGGTGAACCCTGGAGAGGCGTGGCCTCAGGAGCTTTGTCCCAGCATGGCTTCTTGCTGCCACGTGCCTTCTCCTGTTGCCATTACTGCATTCCTCTTTTTTTTCAAACATGGCGTGATTAGGCAAAAAAAGACCCGTTCTGCCTATAGTCTGTTATGATTGATTCCTGGGTATTAACCTACCATATTGGGCAAATGTTCTGCAGATCAACATGAAGATGGAACTTTTATGAAATAATGCTGTTTAAGTGAATTAATGATTTTATAGAATTCCTGATTTCATTCAATTACTTTTAGGAAGTTAGAATAGTTGATAGAAAGTTTAAGAGGGCTTTAGTTGTTTTGCCAGAAATACAATGAAGTTGAAATCAAGAATAGAATTGCCCCCTCCTCATAGAATAGTAAGTAAAGGCTGAATGAAAAGGAGTACAGTGGGCTTTCACATGTGGCAAGCACATAAATTCCACTAGGAAGAAAAACAGGCTTGGGACAAATCAATGATCTTAACATGCCTTCTAGGTCAGGTCCAAGGATAAGGCTGCAGGTGTGCACCATGATAGAGTAAGGCCATGAATATATAAAACTACTGTTTTGAACTTAGAATGAGCTTATGGAATAAAAGAGAGATAAAATGACTGCTTAGAACGTATTATCAGTAATGCTGCTGTAGCTCCCTATTCTGTTTCTGAATGAGGTAATCTTTCTTACATAGGGAGCTTTGTCCTAAAAGATATAAAATGGCAAAAAGAAAAAAATCAAAGTATGGGTTGTTGGAGTTTGCTTTATCCACCAATGTGTACATGTGTATATATGCATATATATGTATGTGTAAACTTGTTGGAGCTTCTTTCCATCCACCAAATATGTGTGCAAATGTATATATGTAAGGGTGTGGGTGGTGGGAGCCAGCTTGTCAGAGCTTGGCTCTGCCCACCAACCGTGTGTGTGTGTGTGTGTGTGTGTGTGTGTGTGTGCGTGCGCGAGCATATGTCTGTCTGCTTGTGTATGTGTGAAATTGTTGGGAGTTTGAATGTTAGAGCATACTTGTGTGTGTGTGTGCATAATTTTCTCTCTCACCGGCCCCTAAAGAGTTAAAGAGTTCAGAGTTTCTCACCAGTCACAGAAAGAACCCCAGATAGGTAAGCTTGTGCTGACTCTCGGGCACCTATCGGAAGATATTAGCACCAACCCCCATCTCTGACTCCACACCTCACTGCCTCCCACAGTTTACCTATGGTGTTGAGGCTGGCCTGCAACACCCCAGGAGTTGTCTACTTTGTCTATTACTACAAAAGCCACGCTAGTGTGCCAGGTGCTCCTTTTACCCTACTGGGCTCCTATCACAAAGAAGGGACATGTCTCCTTTCAATTTGGGACATTTTTCTCTGACAAGTCTTTCAGTCCAGTTGGGGATGCCCTGGATTGAAATTCTTGTCACCATGACACTTAGCTCTCTCCTGTGCCCTTTGTTCTCAGCTCCTTCTTGGAGCTTCCTCACCTCCTCTTTAGGAGTGGCAGTACCAGAGCTTGCCTAAGCCCTTCTGATCCCTCAGGGTCTCAGGATCCTTCTTCTGTTGGAGTTCCTGTCTGTGACCCTGTGGCTTCTGTCTCTCAGACTTCTGGAAGTCCTGCTGCTTCCTTAGATCTTCCTGGGCCTATACTGTACTTCCTCTTTTTCTACTAGGACCCGTCTCATTAAAGCCTCGTTATATTACTGCAAATGGCTGGTCCCAATATAGCTTAATGGCACAAAAGTGGCACACTTGGTTTCCGAATTCTCTCATATGGCAACAACTTCTGCCACTGCACAAAAAAAGATCCCTAAGTCTCTTATGTCTGAACGTTCTGTGCTCTACACCCAAAAGCCTCCTCTTATCCTTAAGCCTTTTCTACTTTCCACTTTTGAAAATCTCTTATCTCTATAATTTCTTCCCTCTCTGCTTTCAAAAACAAACAAACAATACAAACTCAAACCTCTTAAGTCTATGCTGTAAACTCTCAGGATTTGTTAAGTTCACTAAGTATGGTTTTAAAAAATCTGTAACAAAACTTAATTAAAAATTTATAATAAGGGGCTGGAGAGATGGCTCAGTGGTTAAGAGCACTGGCTGCTCTTCCAGAGATTCTGAGTTCAATTCCCAGCAACCACATGGTGGCTCACAACCATCTGTAATGGGGTCTGATGCCCTCTTCTGGTGTGTCTGAAGATAGCTACAGAGTATATATAAATAAACAAATCTTAAAAAGACACATACACATAAATATTTTTTTAAAAATTTATAACAAAGGTTTATAGTTAAAAACTATTCATAGGTAATCTTAATTTGCCACAAATTACTATATGAGTGATTCAGCTCTTATTTAGGATATGTTGTATATGTAACATGGATTCAACTCTTGTTTTAAAAATAGATCTACTAAGAAAATAGATATTTTAAATAGCAAGCTTGCCTCCATCTCGTCTGATGATCTTTACTAAGGTGAAAAGAGAACACGTAAAATGTATCTTCACCACCATCTTGATCAAGATGACCACATGGTATAAAACAACTAATGCAGCAATCCTTCCCAGTCTTACTGGGCCTCTGTTTATCATTGTATCTCCTTTGTAGACTAAGGAGACAAAAACAGGTCTCTACAATATCTTGGATTAGGACAGATTTTTGTATTAGGATAAATTCCTAATCTTGTACAGGTATACTAAGGTTAACAGGAATTGACTTGGAGATACATGTTTAACCACTTACATCTTTGCTAACTGTGTTCAACACCAAGCTTCTGGAAAAGTTTAAATAAGGAACAACATATGTCTAATGAATAAGGTATACTTGATAAGTAGGGCTTATAAATTCCTAAGGTTATAATGTTCTACTCAGATTAACAAAAGATGACCTAAAGACCTATGTCTAACCACTTACGTCTTTACTAACTGGTCAACAGCAGGCTTCTAAAAATGTTTAGATTAGTAGCATGTGTTTGATGAGTGAGGTGTTTGATAAATAAGGTTTATACATTCCTAAGGCCTACTCAGTTTAACAGTAACTGATTTGAAGATATTTGTCTAGTCTTTTTGTCTTTGATAACTCTGCTAGGCTTTAGCTACTTAAATAAACCCGAGTCATTAAAAAAAAAAAAAACCCCTGATATTCTGTAATGGCGCACTATAAAAAGGATCAGAGAAGTTCCCAGTCTCCCTATGGGCTATATTTATGGTTTAAACTTTGCTCTGTTTATGGTTTAAAGGATCTTCAATAAAATCTCCAATTCAAACTTTAAGGCTCAAATTTAATGGGTAAATTTGTAAAATCTTAATCTTAGAAAATCGATTAACTTGTTGTAAACTGTTAAAGATAATTAAGACATGCAAGTTAATGCTCAGACAGCATTAAAAAAGTCAAATTCTTTAGTGTGCTCAGAACTATACTCATTCATGCTAAGTACTAATATAATTCATTTACAAGCTGTATTTAGTCTTCTGTATAAAATCATGTATATTTAATAAACAATGGTCCTCAAACTCTTCAGAGATCTGCTGAATATGGCATTTAAAATGTTTAATGGAAAACCTTCCCATGATAGACAGAAATGCCAGCTCCTCATGGCAACTCTAAGGCCTCAAAGAAAATAATGGAGCACATATGACTCCACATGGATTGCGGGAATACTAACCACCGGGCAAAGAGCTGCCCCATGCCTCACTTGCAGTCAGGGTCTGGACAAACTGTGGACACTGTTGGATGGAGAGCTCTAAGGTTGCTCAGTTTTTCTTAGTTCCTCATTTAGAAGAAAAATCTCTTAGACCTGGGTGGGTCTGGCAGCCAAAGATCAGACTGTTCTGTGTTGCAGCTGAAGATATAATGCTATCCTGTGTGACAGCCAAAGACCTCCAATTCCTGCCCCTCAATGAAGATATCAACCCCAGGAACTAGGGTAACAGTCTAGGTAGCGGTAAGTCTATCATTTTAACTGATAACAGAGACTGTTTGGTTTATACTTCCTGCTATAATTTATCCTTTTCAGATCTCTAATGGTATTGATGGCTAACTGTAGCTTTGTCAGTTACCAGCTACAAGCAAACCAGCTCTTCCCAACAAGGCTGCAGCTGCCTGGTCATTTCATTTCTATGTAAAATCAGTCCCCACCTTTCTAGAGCTACTAGGTTTCCAGCTGAGAAAGGTAGACAGACATAGTTTACCTTGCTGGCTCACTTGACCCTGAAAGGTTTCAGCAACTTTTTAACTTGCTTTGCAATGACTACTCTCAATCAGCTACTGTGTCTCACGGTAAATGCCTGGATAAAAGAAAAGGGTTGAAGTGTACGGACGTGACGAGGGTCTAAGAAAGCATTTTACACGGGCCGTGAAGGTCTTACGTTTTCCCTTCTCGCTATGCTATTGTGATATTAAGGTGCCAAACGCCATGAGTGCAAACACCAAACAAAAGACGTCAAATGTTCAGAGAATATTATCATAGTCACCAGCTCAAAAGTTACATTTCCTTTGATTGTCTTCTAAGTAGAGATTTAAAAGTGTTTCTCATTGTGCTCAAATCATCTCTGTTCAATCTATATATCCAACCCTCTGGATATATAGGAAAGGTAGTAATGCTTTTAACCCAGAATCGTTTTTTGGGTCCCCAAACTTTTGCTCTGACTCAAAGCCATGAGTCTACTGCCTTTTCTACAATGTAAATTTCAGTACAGATTACAAACAATGGTAATGCTAATATATCTAAAATCTTTATCTCTTTTTGTAAACTTAAAAACTGTATGTAAGCTTCAGGAAGTCATTAGACTTGGATCTACTTGTCACACAGCTGAAACGGACTCAAATCCTCCTGTCAATCAACAGCCTTAGCTTCCCTACCTACTGCCTATTCCTCTACCTTCTTCTAGCCACCTCCTGATCCCCTTGATCTTGGGACTCCTCCTCTACCCCAACCACCAGGACCATGGCCTCTAAGTTTTAACTTTATATCCAAGATAAAGATTTTCCCCTAAACTCTGTAGCTTTACCTTCTAGCCCTGTCTGTATCTGTCCCAGCAGATTTCCAATCAACTGCAAGACTACAAACTGTGGCAGAACTGCCTGCAACAGGTTAACCTCAGGTGCTCCTTCAGAACTGTATCCTAGACTAGTCCAAGTGGCCTAGACTTCACTAACCCCAGGTGGTCCCTCAGAGGTCACCCAGTCCGCACTCCTCTCCCTTCCCAGCCTTTGACAAACATTCCAGCCTTCCTGGGCCCAACGAAGACACCCTAAATTCAGCTAAGAAGCAGTTACAGAAGAGATTACATTGCCCCTTATCATCCACAAAATGCTGAAATATCAGATTCCCCCCCAAACAAACAAACAAACCAACCCAGGACAAGGCTCACCCAGTACCCATGGCTCCTCCCAGCACCATCCCCCACCATAAACCTCTCCTGCCCAGGGGCTGGGCTTCCCTTTCCTTCCCTTCCTCCAGCTCCTGATTCCTATATAACTCAGCCATTTTGGCCACACCTGCTCTTGGCTCTGCTCTTGGCTCTCTTGGTCTACTTGCCCTCTGTCTTCTCTTCTCTCTTTCTCTCCCCCTTTTTCTCTCCTCTCCCAGGCTAGTTCATTCTGGACTTTTCCAGATGTCTCTCGCTGAACTGTCCCTCATATTTACAATAAAATCCTTCTCAACTCTACCTTGGAGCAGTCATGTCCTCATTTTCATTCACTGAATTTGCTAGTTCATTCAAGCAGAAATCTGAGGGAAATATGTGGGAATTTTTTTTGGGGGGTGGTGGTGGTGGTGCTGGTGTGGTTTCGAGACAGGGTTTCTCTGTGTAGCCCTGGCTGTCCTGGAACTCACTCTGTAGACCAGGCTGGTCTCGAACTCAGAAATCCGCCTGCCTCTGCCTCCCAAGTGCTGGGATTAAAGGCGTGCGCCACCACTGCCCGGCTGGAATGGGTTTTTAAAATATGGGATAATGGTGGAAGGAACATAAAACTAGAGCAGGCTGAATTTGTAGATATGGAGCAACTGAGTGGGGATTCTAGGCTTATTTAATATGGAAGCTCACAGAGCTAAAAAATAAAAGTCATAAGTTCAATTGGTTGGCAGGAGAGCATGCCAAAAGATGGCCTACCATCTGGAACTGGAGATGTCTAACATTCCTTGGCTTGGTGCTGATTAAGGGGTTTTAAGGCTCAGGAAAACTGAGTGGGTACATGTAAAAACCAATTCTGCACACTGGGAGGGGCCAGAGGCATGCCTTTCAGTTCAATGGGATCATTGAACTGAAATCAGTAGGAGTGGCGTTGGCACGTTCAGGAGCTTTGCTGTTACTTCTTCTTTACTTGTGGCAGACCTTATGGTTGGAGACACTGATGCTCAATTTAAGTCAATGTGATAGGTCTAAGTCCTGGATTAGCAGGGGTCAGGTGGCAGCATTAACTCGTCAAAGTTAAAATGAGTATAGTTATTGTGACCAGCAGCAGAGGCACAGCAATGTTTGTAATGACTGGCCTGTATGGAGCTTTAAGACTGACTCATCTTTCACCTTGTTTTCAGAAAACAAGAAGACTAACTTTTCATTTGTTCTGCATAAGCAAAAACACTCTAGAACAAATGAAAGGAACAAATCCACATTGTAGCCCAGCAATAGGGATTCTGGGCACCAGCTAATCTCCAGACTATCCAGTGTACAGACAACTCCTTGAATCGAGGAAGGCCAGGTCTCCCTGAAAAAGGGTCCTGATCCAAAACTCGGACTTTTAAAGTATTGAAAATTGTAAAGACTGCAGGACTCTTTTCTAAATTTATTTATTTAAGCCATTTCCTTCCCAAAAGCAAAGGGATAGAAAGTTAGTATAATGCTTTCATAGTCCATATGCAGAGCAATGGTCCTTTGTTGCCTGGGTGAAGGTCCAGACTCATTTTACTCGTCTTCATAGCCAGTCAGAACGGGAATAACATGACTTATGGAAAAAGAGTGTGGCTATTGCCCCAGGGAAAGGGCTTGTCTTGATTCAAAATCGGGGTAAGGGACCAACTCGGGTTTTCTACTGCTCTTCATGTTGCAACTTCAGGAAAATGATGAACATCCTCACTTCCATCCTGGGCGTACTATGAAGTAGGTGAGGGCCTTCTGCATTAGCTGAGTTCTTCTCGCTAGGGCTGCACTTAACAAGGGCTATCCCACCTCTCCAGCAGGTCCATCCTAGCACCAGAGACACCCACAACGCACATACTGCTACAGCTGATACCAAGACTGTGTGACTTTTAAGGCTATATTTAGGGGGCTGGAAAGATGGCTCTGCAGTTAAGAGCTCTGGTTACTCTTCCTAAAGATTCAGATTCTATCCCTAGCACCACATGGCAGTTTATAAGCACTTGAAACTCCAGATCCAAGGGGTCCAATGCCCTATTCTGGCCTCTATGGGCACCAGGCACAAACATGGCATACAAACATATATGCATGCAAAACACCCACACATAAAAGTTATACTATATTTTATATTGTGATATTAATGGTAACATGGCATGCTGGGAACAAACAAGAAAGGTGAGTTTATGGTGCTTGGCTCTAGTTGACAAGAGGCCAATTGTATTAGTTCTTGGTCAAATTAACAATAGCTAGAGTCATCTGGGAAGAGGGAATTTTAATTGAGAAAACTCTTCCCCATGACAGGTAAGAAGATTGTGGGGGCATTTTCTTGATTGATGATTCAGTGTGGAAGGGCTAAGCACACTGTGGGTGGTGCCATCCCTGGGCAGTGGTCTTGAGGTATACAAGAAAACAAACTGGGCAAGCAGTAAGCAGCACTCCTCCACGGCCTCTCCTTCAGTTGAAAGATGAAGTAAATCCTTTCCTTCTGAGATGTTTTTGGTCATATTTATCACATCAAAAGCAAACTAGGATACTGGGGTCTTTATTAATTATCACAACTGTATGAGAACCCACGTTTACTATAATACACTGAATTTAAGATACAATCATCCATGCTATTCCTGTGTGATGGAATGAATAAACAGGTAACACTGTTTCTTCCCCACCAATGAAACAAAATATCTAGTACTGCTCAAGAAATAAATCAATCAAGCATAATAAAAAGCTAATGCTTTGCTGAGCTCCACAGCTGACAAACCTTCTCATATGCACTATTATCTGCTCAAGGGCACTGTAGACAGAAGCCGGTCTGAGATGGAGCCGATAGGATGAGCCTGAGCCGCCTACTGGCTGGAACCAACATTCAAATCAGCAAGCTCTTCCAGCAGTAGTTTGTCCTGTTAAGCAGTTCTAACCCTAAAGATGAAGAGCTACCATCAAGCACAGAATGGGAATTACATTGGTATGGTGACAAAGAATCACAGAGCTTTACAGAGTTATCAGGTCTTTTAAGTGATTTCATAGCTCTCATTTTTACAGCAGAGAAGACGCAAGTAAAGTGCCCTGCCCTGTGAGTAGCTATCCTGAGGCATGGACATTTAAAGCTGTATCTTAGTCCAGTGATTAAGGAAAGGGTGGGCCAGGAAGCCTGCATGGGACTGACCTAGGCTCTCTGCACATGTTACACTTGTGTAGCCTGGTTTCCCAGTGGGACAAGTAAGAGCAGGAGCATCTCCGACTCTGTTGCCTGCCTTTGGGACCCTTTCCTCCTACTGGGCTGCCCTGTCTAGCTTCAATAGGAGAAAATGTGCCTAGTCTTATGCAGCTTCATATACCAGGACTGGCTGATATCCACTGGAGGCCTACTCTTTTCCTAAGAGACAAGTGGGAGGGTGGGGGTGGGTTTGATAGTGAGAGGAAAGTGTGGAGAGCTTTTGCCGCTGCTTCTAGAAATTTGGCAAGAACTTGACTTTGGGCCAGGACATAGAAGTAGGCTTAAGACGAATACAGCTGAGGAATGTGTTCTTTGTATCTTGATGGTCTTGTTAAGACTCTGCATACAGTAATCATGGGACCTTTGTCTATCCCTTAGCTACTCTGTTTATGCCTAAGGGCTGACCTTATTCTTTGCATTTACTTAGAATGGTTTGAAAGCAGACAGAAGAAAAATAAACTTGCTTCAGCTTTAGAACTGGCAGGGGTCATAATAATAGTGTTGTCTAATTGTCTTTTTCTTTTCTATCCACCAACTCTCCGGGTAGAATCCCCTCTGACTGACTGAGCTGGCTTGGTCAGGAAGGACTGAGAGAAGGAGGGGAAACTTCAGTAGGGAAGTAAAGTAAATTAATTAATACTTTTTTTTTTTTTTTTTTTTTAAAAAACAGAAAATAAAAGGTTGGGACTAGAGAGATGGCTCCATGGTTAAGACTGCTAACTGGTCTTACCTGAGGACCTAGATTCCCAGCACCCAAATGGCAGCTCACAGTTGCTCAAAAACTTCCTGTTCCAGGCGATCCTTTACTCTCTTTTCTAGTCTCTATGAACTCCTGCACACATCTGTTGCAATAAGCTCATATAGGCACATACACAAGTCAATAATAATAATAATAATAACACTAACTGATGACAGGGACTGAGCTGTCTACTTTCATCCAGTGCCTAGCTCAGCGCCCGATATTTACAAGTCTAGTCAGTGGTTGAATGAACGAGACCAACCAGGAGCCCCACGAAGGGGCCAGAAACCCACGGGCTGTGACAGGGAGCGGCAGGAGGTGGCTTAGGTCCCGCCTCCCGGGCCACAGCGTCGCCAAACGACCAAGAGGCGTGGCCGAAGGAGAGGCCGCAGGAACCAGAGGTCACCCCGCCACGCCCGGCCTTCTCTGGCGGAACAGCGCCAGCGTCCAGTCAAGCCAGTGCCAGAGGAGGCCCGGGAGAGTGAAACCACTACCCGGTCCCCGCCTTCGCCCTCGCTCCTCTACTCACGGCGTGCGGCGTCCCCGCGTCTGGCCGGCCCTTCGCCCTCAGTCTTTTCCCTACACCGCGCTCGCCCATTGGCCAGAGGGGCAACGCCCACGTTGCGCTAAAGCGCGTGTTTCATTGGTCCTCGCTTGGGGGCGGGGCTGGAGAGCGGCGCGTTTCACCCTTAGAGACCGTTCAAGCTGCGGCTGCTGAGGTTGAGGAAGGGAGGTGGCGCAGGCCATGTGGCGGACCTTGCGTTACGTGGGCGGTGTCTGCGGCCCGGCCCGGTGCAGCGTTGCTGGGGGCTCCCTTCGCGCCAGCGGGCCGGCGTCCCGGGTGCCCGGGCTACTGTGCGGGGGTGGCCGCAGCTCCAGCACCAGGTAAGTGAGAGCGGCGGCCTGCACCTGCTGCTCCGCTCAGGTATCTCCAACTGAACCTGTGTCCCGACTCGATGTCTCTGTCCCCGGCGAGGAAGTCCTGATTCTGTGGTCTAGCCTCGAATTCCAGGAACTGCTGACCTGCAGCGTTTGTGAGCCATAGGAAAGGCTGTGTTGAGTAGAGGTCAGGAGCCAATCTGGCTCCGAATACACACCCCCTCTCTGTTTCTTAACCACTCTAAACGGTGAATGGTTAGTAGGATCCTAGTCTGGCCCCTAGGTGGTCATTTTGAATATTAAAGGACCTAGCACACTGCAAATAAGTATGCTGTTTCTTAGCCAGCATCCCCCGTGTTGCTTGGAAAATCCAGAACTTGGCTTCAGTGGGTCAGTTCTTGCACAAACTAGAGTTGTCCTTATCGGAAGCAACTCAGTTGCCTACGGTGAGCTGCCTAGGAAAGCGGGCAAATACAGAGTTCTGTGTGAAAGCTTTAAGGGGGAAAGTTTTTGGTTGTTTGAGACAAGGTGGGCCATGCGATGGATTTAGTGGCAGACAGGTGTGGAAAGACACTGGAGAGGGGCAGTGTTTTTTGTTTAAGACGCACATCAAAATTTACACTTTAATAAGGGTCATATTAAATGGTAGTGGTTTTTTTCCCTTTGGCTGTGCTGTAACTCCCCTTGTAGATCAGACTGGCCTCCAATGCCTCAAGCCATCAACCTGCCCTCCTTTCCAAGTGCTGGAATTAAAGGCACAAGCCACCACCCCACCTGCTCCACTTTAACTTTTGAGATTGGGTCTCTCTCTCTCTCTCTCTCTGCTCCTCTCTCCCTCTCTCTCCCTCTCCCTCTCTCTCTGTCCCCCCTTCCCCTCCGTATGTGTGTTTATGTCTGTCGCCTTGCTTTTTCCACATGGGGTGTGTGTGTGTGTGTGTGTCTCTGTGTGTGTGTGTCTTTGTATCCTGGCTATCCTGTTGACCAGGCTGGCCTTGAACTCAGAGATCTTCCTTTGCCTCCATAGTGCTGGGATTTAAGGTGTGTACTACACTGCTTCCCGGGGAGATAGGGTCTCTTAAGGTGATTGGTTGGTCCGAAAGCACGAGCCCATCTCCCTGCCCTGACCCCAAGGTTACATAGGTTGAACAATGCCTTTACATAAATGTGCTTTGGATACAAACTCAGGTCCTCATGGGTACAGCAAGCACTTTACCAATTTTCCTATCCTAATTTTTAAAATAGTGATTATTTTGAAATGATTGTAGACCCATAGAAAGTTGCAAAAATTATAGAATGGTTTTATGTCCCCTTCCTCCTGTCCTTTCCACCCTTCGCCAGGAGTTACTGTTAAGACAGTGCACACATGTTCTGGCTTCATCAACTTTATATGCATTCTGTGTGTTCTGTATTTAGCTCTATACAGTTTAATCATTTTGTGTAATCTCAATTTGGGCATAGAAGTGTTCCATTGTGAGGCTGGACACAAGTACCTACCAAGATGGCAGGGCCCAGCTATTAGTTAGCTCTTGGGGCTCACCAAAGACAAACCCTGACAGCTGCCCACAGCTCTGCCAGACACTGAGCAGCGGCTGCCCTGGTAGCAACATAAACGAACAGTATCTGCCAAGTGTTGGCTTCTGTAATAGCAGTGATACCAGCCAAAAAGCAAGGTTTAGGGACTTTCCTGGATCCTGTAGCCATGGACTAGGTCTTTGATGGGTTTAGTCTTTGTTCCCGTTTTGGCAGGCTTGGGGGCCTCCATGATAGGTTCTAAGGTCAGAATGGTGCCTACAACATGGTGTTGGTTGTGCTAAGGTCTATGGGCCTCTGAAGACAGCATCTCTGGAGAGAAAACTTTGGCCATAACCTACCCTCTGGTGAAGGCATCTGCTATTTGTCTCATGTAATGGGCCTCCACCCTTACCACCCCTTGGTTCACTTCTATCCAAAGTTCCCCTAGCTCCTTCCCTGTCACCCAGGAGCCTACGATAAATGCTTCATCATGGTCAGAGCAAAGCTGAAGAAGGTTCAAATGCCAGAGACTATAGTCCAGCAGAACTTCAGTATCTAATTCTGTCTGGAAGGCAAAGAGCCTGACATTGATACATTATATATGATAGATATATAAGTATATAAGAATGTGTTATATAATGAGATATGTTATATAATACATAAATGGCATGTTATAAATTAGTACTTTAATTGCTCGCTAATGAAAATTATTCAAGTGAAGTTTGGTGAGGTCTATAAACATAAATTCTTTTTAAAAATTTATTTATTTATGTATTTTATGTATGTGGATACTCTGTCTTCATGCATATCATCAGAAGGGGGAATCAGATCCCATTACAGATGGTTGTGAGCTGCCATGTGGTTGCTGGGAATTGAACTTGGGGCCTCTGGCAGAGCAGTCAGTGCTCTTAACTGCTGAGCCATCTTTCCAGCCCCTGAAATTCTTAAAGTTTGCTTTCTCTTAAAGCTCATTTGATATAGTCATCGTTGGAGGTGGAATTGTGGGGCTTGCCTCTGCCAGAACGCTCATCCTGAAACATCCTGGACTTTCAATTGGTGTGGTGGAAAAGGAGAAAGATTTAGGTATGGATACCCTCAGCTTGCTGGGAACCTGCTTATTTTGTCAGGCTGAATTTGTTGTGAAAAATGTCGAAGTTAGTGTCTCATTTTGTGTTCCTTGAAAGCAAAGTCTTGAGACAAGGGCTTGAGAGAAGGTGGTTTATTTGAGGGATTATGTGAGATGGCAGGAAGAAGAGGGGTGTGGGGAGAATAAAACCCCAGGAGGAGGGTACACCCTAGTTTGCAGCTGGAGGCTTGAGTACTCTGGGACTCCCAGGGAGTAGCATAGTGCTCTCCAGGTTTGTGCTCTTTCATCTGATAAGCTTCTAGGATTGTCCCTACTGATGCTAACAGCTCCACTTTGCTCCAAAAAGACAGAAAAGGCCTTCGAGCATGTGCAGAGAACCTTGCAGGCCTTTAACGTGGCTCGATGAAGTGGTATTTAAACAAAGCTTAAGGTGGAATCAAGCATGGATGATTTAGCATGGATGCCAGGATAGCTGCTATAGGAAGCGGCCAATAAAGAAAACAAATCTACGCAGAATTTTTCATTGTTGTGGACTCTGATAGCTTTGTGTATAATGGTTCTTCACCTCCTAGCTTTTGTGTGAGTCATTTACTCCCCCCCCCCCCCCCGACTCTTGTTTCATAGCTCTTCACCAGACTGGACGGAACAGTGGTGTCATACACAGTGGGATTTACTATAAACCAGAATCTCTGAAAGCTAAATTGTGTATAGAAGGCGCAGCCCTCATCTATGAGTACTGCAACCTCAAGGGAATTCCCTACAGGCAATGTGGCAAGGTACAGCGTTCCTCTGTGGTCTCAGTTTATTTATAGCTAAATAAGGCTTAATATTGAAAATTTAAAAAGATGTGACTTTTTCTGTTTTTGTGTCTATGTAATTTAATATAGTGCTAAGGAATAACAAAAAATGATGTTATGATCTTGTCTTAGTCAGGGTTTCTATTTCTACACAAACATCATGACCAAGAAGCAAGTTGGAGAGGAAAGGGTTTATTCAGTTTACACCTCCATGCTGCTGTTCATCACTAAAGTAAGTCAGGACTGGAACTCAAGCAGGTCAGGAAGCAGGAACTGATGCAGAGGCCATGGAGGGATGTTACTTACTGGCTTGCTTCCCCTGGCTTGCTCAGCTTGCTCTCTTATAGAACCCAAGACCCAGGGATGGTAGCACCCACAAGGGTCCCTCCCCCTTGATCACTAATTGAGAAAATGCCTTACCGCTGGATCTCATGGAGGCATTTTCTCAGCTGAAGCTTCTTTCTCTGTGATAACTCCAGCTTGTGTCAAGTTGACACAAAACCAGCCAGTACAGATCTCATGTAATTAAAAGTAAGTTTTATTGACATATAATAAGTATACAGTTTAGATTTTAGTATATTTACAAAGTTGTGCCAGTATTAACACTAATTTAAAAATATTTTCATCACCCCTAAAATAAGCCCTATACCAGCAGCTTCCATCCCTACCACTCCTAAGCCCTTAACAACCATTTTGTTTTCTGTCTCTATACAGCTGCCTGCTTTTATACATATCTTATAAGTAGGATTGTGTCATTTTTTCCTATGGTATTATATGATATTTTTAAAAGATACACACTTACCATAATGTTTTCAGAGATTGTCCATGTTGGAGCATTAATTAGTAACCCATGCTCTCTTATGGCTGACCCCATTGTGAGGATATGCCTCATCTTGTTTAGGCACTGACCAGCTGATATGCATTTGAGTTATTTCTGATTTTTTTGTAATGAATGATATAGTAATAGGTATTTATGTGTAACTTTTATGGAAGCACTTTCTCAGTTCTCAGTGGAATATTTCTAGAAGTGGAATTTATGGGTCCTGTGGAAACTCCCATATTTAATATTTGAAGGAACGGGCAAGCGTTTTTCTGAGATTGTTACAGTTCCATTTTCAAGGTGATTGGTGGACCCCTGTCCTCGCGCATTCCTACTCTTAAGAACACTTGTTCTGTTTTACTTTAGCCAGTCTGATAGCCATGGAGTAGTACTTCACAGAGGTTTTGGTTTGTTTGTTTTTTAAGCTGTTGTCTCAAAATGTAGCTCAGGCTAGCCTTAAACTTTTTAAGTCTCCTGCCTCAGCCTCCAAGTTAACTATAGCTTTATAATAGTATAGCTGGCTTCCCTCATTGCATTGACTAATGATACCAAATACTTTTCCTTGGTGTGTATGGGTGTGTGTGTGTGTGTGTGTGTGTACACTTCTATGAGGTACTACTTCTTGGTATCAGATTGGCTAAAGTAAAACAAAATAATAAGTGTTGGTAAGAATATGGAGGTCAGAGGTTAGCATCAGGTGTGTTTCTTTCATTTTTTTCTTCTGTTTGGTTTTTCTGAGACAGGATTTCTCTGTGTAGCCCTGTCTGTCCTGGAACTCACTCTGTAGATCAGGCTGGCCTCGAACTCAGAAATCCGCCTGCCTCTGCCTCCCGAGTGCTGAGATTAAAGGCTCTGCCACCACTGCCCAGCTCAGGTATGTTTCTTAATCATTCTCTACCCTATTTCTTGAAACAAGATCTGTTATTGAACCCGGAACTCACTGAGTGGTTAGGGCATCTGGCCAGCAAGCCCCAGGGATATCTCATTCTCCTGTCTCTGCTTTGCCAGTGTTCAGATTACAGGCTCATATCACCAAAACAGTTTTTACAAGGGTTCTAGAGAGCCAACTGCAAGTCCTCATACTTGCCCAGCAAGTGCTTTCCCCACAGAGCCATCTCTATTTTTTTAAATTATTTTTAATTTTTAACTTATTTTTAATTGACAAAAATTGTACAGATTATATCAACATATACATGTGATTATGTATGTGATAGCATGAATACACATGACAGTCACTTTGCAATGACAATACTTAACTGACAGTCATGCATTCCACTTGATGAGTTGTTTGTTGTTGCTGCTGTTGTTGTTTTGGTTTTTCAAGACAGGGTTTCTCTGAGTAGTTTTGTTCTCTTTGTAGACCAGGCAGGCCTTAAACTCACAGAGATCTTCTGCCTCTGCCTTCCAGATTTTGGGATTAAAGGTGTGCACCACTATCACTGCCCAGCTTACACTTGCTGTTTTAAAATCTCAGTAGTCTCCAAGAATATAACACATTGTACCTCCTGTAGTCACATGTTTACAAAGGATTTCCTGAACTGTTCTTCTGTCCAGTCTTCACTTATTCCCAACCCTTGTAACCAACATTTAGCCAGCTACTTTAATGAATTTAGTTCTTTCAGATTGTACATGCAACAGCCTCTACACCACATTTTCTTTATCCATCCATTGCTGGACACTTAAGTTGCTTTTCTGCCTTTGCTACTTTCCAGAGAACATGGGGATGCCATTAATCTCTCTAGATGTCTTGATTTTCTTTCTTTCGAACACACATCCAGAAAAGGACCTGCTGTTTAATATCTTTTAATAGGCTTATTGGTCGCTTAAGTAGTTTTCTTTAGAGCGATGGGTATTCAATCTATTACTCATTTTAAATTTGTGCAACTTTTTTTTTAATTGTTGAATGATAGTGTTCATCTTGAATTCAGTATACAGTAGTCCTCTCTTAAAACATCATGAGACTTCCCATGAATGTTTGAAACCCCAAATAGCACTCTGCTTTTGGTCTTTCCTTTTACCCTATCCCTTTCCATGCCTTCATATTTTCTGTTCATGCACATCAATGATAAAGTTTAATACAAAATTAGGCATATGAGAGGTTAGCAACAGGTTGGAGAGATGGCTCAGTGGTTAAGAGCACTGACTGCTCTTCCAGAGGTCCTGAGTTCAATTCCCAGCAGCCACATGGTGGCTCACAACCATCTGTAATGGGATCCGATGCTCTCTTCTGGTGTGTCTGAAGAGAGCAACAGTGTACTCATATACATAAAATAAATAGATCTTTGGGGGATAAATTGTAATTTTTTTATTGGGAAACAAATATACAATGTGGAATGGATTTGAGGCAAACTGTGCCATAAGCAGATTTTCTTTAAGTGGCTAAACAAAGTTTAAAAAACAAGTAACAATAAAAGAAAATGGTTCTGATACAATTCCAGCAGTACAAAAAAAATAGTGTCCGAGTACCTGGATAAAACACCCACTTTTAAATACATATTGTTGACTGTCCACAGTCCACACTTCAGCAACAACCTGCTGACAGTTCCTAAAAGCTACTTTTAAAAAAGGCATAACCCAGATGTCCTTCATTTGACCAACTCCATCTAAGTTTAGATGTACAGAAGGGCTTAGATATATCCAGAGTAAGCCACATGCAAAATGTTACTTGATCAATTTTTTAAAATAAGATTTAAGGGAAGAAAACATGGAGGAATGAAGTCCTAATTGCTATACATGCATATTTTTTTGACAGTAGGGGGAAACTTTTTACAGATGAGTTACAAACAAAGAAAAGGCAAATAAACAATTTTGTACAAGAAATGCAACGCATGCTGTACAGTGTCTTCACTCCACTGTCATCGTTGGTACAAATTCTTGGTAGTTTACCTGACCGTCCCCATCAGTGTCTGCTTCCCTGGTCATCTGATCAACCTCTCCATCTGTTAACTTCTCTCCGAGGTTTGCCACCACGTGGTGAAGCTCTGCTGCACTAATATGGTCTTTGCCATCCTCATCAAGCACACAGAATGCTTCTCCAATTTCTTCTTCACTGCCTGTGTCTTTCATTTTTCTTGCCATCGTCAGAAATTCTGGGAAATCAACTGTGCCATTACCATCCGCATCAACTTCATTGATCATGTCCTGCAGCTCTGCTTCTGTGGGGTTCTCCCCCATAGACCTTATGACTGTCCCCAGCTCCTTTGTTGTTATTGTCCCATCCCCATCCTTGTCAGATAGTGAGAAAACTTCTTTGAACTCTGCAATCTGCTCTTCAGTCAGTTGGTCAGCCATGCTGCAAGGGCTACGGGTTTCTGAGACGAGACCAGGCAACCACTCGACTTGCTCACTCTACTCAGACTAACTAAACTAAATCTGAGAGAGAGAGAGAGAGAGAGAGAGAGAGAGAGAGAGAGAGAGAGAGAAACCTTGTCTCAAGAGGCTAGCAACAACTATTTTATTAAAATAACAACTCTAGCAATATGCTCTACTAAAATTTATGTGAATGTGATTAATTTCTGACTTTCTCAAAATACCTGATTATGCTGTGCTAACCCTTCTTGTGATGTCATGAAATACTTCCCAGCACCACAACTCTTGCACTTTGGGCCATTGCTAATTAAAATAAAGGTTACACAGGCATGAGGATAGCATGCAGTCAGTCTGGTGTCCTGAGTGACTACAGAGTGACTGAGGAGTGTGTAGCATATACAGCATGGTTGTGGAAGACAGTGTTGGTCTACATCCCAGGAACTTTTCATCTAGTGTTCTCAGACTGTCTGTGAGTAACTGAAATCTCAGAAGATGAAGCCAGGAAGGGGAGAAGTTTTGTATTACCTACATGATCCCGAGCATTTGGTCTTATTGTGTAGACTTCCCTATTTATTGCTTTCTTGATATGTTCTGAAGCTCCAAGAATTTGAATTTTGACAAGATCCAGGGTTTTCTTTTGTGACTTTGCTTCCAGGATTATGTCTAGGAAATGACCAGCTGATACTAGGTTATAAGGATCGGCTCCTGTGCTTTTCTCCTAAGAGATTCTTTTTATTATTATTATTATCATTATTATTATTATTATTATTATTATTATTATTATTATTATTATATAAATCTGTGAGCACGTTGGCATTAGTCTATGTTAGGGTTCAACTTTGTTCTTCTGTATGTAGATGCCTGTGTGTCTCAACATCATTTATTAGAAAGTCTTCTTTCCATAGGAAAGGCATTCTTCTGTCAAATCAGGTGTCTTCTTGTTTTCACACCATTCTATAAATCAGTTGAACGTATGTCTATCCCTATATACAGGATGTAAGTCCTTTAACTTTAATGCTTATTTTTCAAGATTGCTTGAGCTATTTGGGGATCCGTGAATTCCAAATGAATTTTTAGGGCAATTTATCAATCTCCCCAAAAGAGCAGCTCAAATTTTGATAGAAATTGCATTAATATGTAGATCAATTTAGAGGATATTATCATATTTATTTTTTTTATTACTCTGTGTGTGTGTGTGTGTGTGTGTGTGTGTACATGGGCTCATGGAAGCGAGGAGAAGACATTAGATCCCCTAGAGCTGGAGTTACAAGTAGGTGATCTGTCAGAGGATTCTGGGAAGCCTCTGGTCCTCTGCAAGAACAGGAAGTGCTCTTAACTGCTGAGTCATCTTTCCAGCCCCAGATATTGCCATCTTGACAGCATTAACTCTTTCAATCCATGACTGGATTTCTTCCATTTGCTTATTAGATCTTTAACTTCTTTTAACTGTTTTATAGTTTTCTTCTTCCTTCCTTCCTTGCTTTCTTCCTCCCTTTCTACCTCCCTCCCTTCCTTCCTTCCTTTCTTTTCTTCAAGACAGGACCTGGCTGTCCTGGAGCTCACCCTGTAAACCAAGCTTGAATTCAGAGATCCACCTGCTTCTACCTCCCAAGTACTGTGATTAAAGCATGCACCACCACCATCTGGCTTGCTTTATAGTTTTCAACGTGTAAGTCTTGCCACCTCTTGTTAAATTTATTCCTCTATAATTTATTTTTATTGATGCTTTTATGAGAGAATTGTTTTCTTAATGTCATTTGTTTTAGTTTTGTGCGTGTATACATATTTCTTAGGCTTTTCCCTCTGCAGTATCCTGTCTTATTATCTACAACTAAATTAGCTTTCTTTCTCAGTTTGTATGTCTTTTATTTATTTATTGTTTTTACATTTTGTGTGTGTGTGCGCATGCATGTGCGTGCGCATGCACCTCCACCTGCCTCCTTTATGTAGACCATGGTGTGTGTAAAGGTTAGAGGACGAGCGGTGAGAGGCATTCTCTCTTTCATCCAACCATACAGGTTCCAGGGACCAGACTCTGGTGTTTAGGCTTGGCGACCAGTGCCTTTTCCAGCCTGCTATCTCAGCTGGCCCCGGGTTTTTGCCTTTTAGGTATCAGAGTGTTAGGTTTTTGCCTTTTAGGTATCTGCTTCTGTTGAGCTTTTCTTACTTTCTGCATTATTACTGTAGTGTATCAGGTCGTAACTAACGTTTGGGTGTTGAGCTGATCTTGTCTTCCTGTGATCCATCCCACTTGGTTATGTCATACGACCCTTTTTATATGTTGCTGTATTTAATTTCACTGTTTTGCCAAAAATTTTGCATCTGTATTTACAAATGAGGGCTAAGGGTGTATAGCTCAGGAGAGCATGGGGGTGTGCTGACTTCGTAAAAGTAATTTGAAAGCTGGGCAGTGATGTACACACCTTTAATCCTACCATTCTAGAGGAAGCCAGTCTGCTCTACAGAGTGAGTTACAAGACAGCCAGTTGTGTTCAAACAAACAAACAACAAAGTAATTTGAAAAATGTTTCCTTCTCTTTCTTTCTTTCTTTCTTTTTTTTTTTTTGTTGTTGTTTTTGTTTTTTTCAAGACAGGGTTTCTCTGTTTAGCCCTGGCTGTCCTGGAACTCACTCTGTAGACCAGGCTGACCTTGAACTCAGAAATCCGCCTACCTCTGCCTCCCAAGTGCTGGGATTAAAGGCGTGCGCCACCACTGCCTGGCATTCACTTTCATTTTGTGAAAGCCAGGTTTGATTCTTTCTTAAATATATGATAACTTTCATGAGTAAAGGCTTTGCTGCCTGCCTTTGTAGGCAGTTGGGGTTTTTTGTTCTTAGTTTTTTTTGTTTGTTTGTTGGTTTGGTTTGGTTTTTGTTTTTGTGTCTGTTTGTGTTTTGTTTTTTAGTTTTTCCAGACAGGGTCTTTCTTAGCTCTGGCTGTCTGCCTCCCAAGTGCTAGGATTGAAGGTGTACACTGCTATGCCTGGCTTTTGTTGGGAGTTTTTATTCTCTTTACTTGTTATGGATCTATTCAGGTCTTTTTTTTGAGTCATTTTCAGAAGTATCTGAGCATCTACATGATCTACTCTGTGGCTCAGTTAGTGTTCACATCCACATGATCTACTCTCTGTGGCTCAGTTAGTGTTCATCACCACTGTTTATGAGCCTTATTTTTATTAGGTTAGTCTCGATGTCCTTTCTCAACATTTTTAAGATTGGAAGCTCATTGTTGTCAGTAAAGATTCATTACACTAAAAAAAATAAACAAAGAACAAAAAAAGATGAATTATAATTTTCTTTAGTAAAGTGAGAAAATTACCTTGGCACAATGTTAAGTGAGAAAAGAAAGCAGAAAGCTCGCGGGTTGAAGGAGGTGAAGACGGTGGGCTTTGATCTGCACTGTGATTTACAAATACTCCCATTCTCTGATTTGTCATTTTTACTTTCTTGATGGTGTCCTTTGACTCATCTTTTGTTTAAAAGTTAATAATTTATTGACATAGGTAGCCTTTGTACCTTGACCAAAAGCATCACTTCATGGAATTCTGTTGAGTCTTTAGTATGAAGTAGTGACTTGTGCATGCTAATGTACCTATGAACATGTACCTGCGCTTTGCCTTGCTGTGAAATAAAAAATTCGATTTAAGAAATCTTTCCAAGAAAGAAAGAAAGAAAGAAAGAAAGAAAGAAAGATAGTTCTGAAGAAAGTCCATTAGATGTAATTCTTCTTTCTGCATCAATAAAGACTGTAATTTATTTCTAGACATCAAAAGAATAGTTTGCCAAGAGTGGTGCTCCATCACACTGATTACTGGCTGTCTTTTTTATGTATTGGCATTTTACATTTTCTTGTAGAAACAAGGAGGTTACTTACTTTGAAAGATATAAAGAGAGCTGTAGATGGCTCAGCAGTTAGGAGCACTGGCCGCTCTTGCAGAGGATCCAGGTTCAATTCCCAGGACCCACATGGTAGCTCAGAACCACCTGTAAGTCCAGCTCCAGGAGTTCCATGACCCTCTCTGCCCTCCATGGACATTGTATATAAATGGTGCAAAGGCATAATGCCGGCAAGCACATCTACACATAAAACAAATCTTAAAAGCAACAAAAGAAAGCTGTAAATGGGCTTCTCTTGCTACCAGGATGGAGGGGAGTGGCAATGCTAAGAGCTGTGTGTGTCTAGGGTCATATTGCATTGCTGAGCAAGAAATGGAAATTGAGGCAGCATGTCCCGTTTGGGGATGTTAGCTTTAATGCTATTTTTTTAAGATTTTTTTTTCTTAGTGAAGGAGAGAAATAAAATAATGAACAAAGGAAGAAGTAAGTTTATGAAAGAAAAATGCTTTATATCAGCCTCGATTGAGAAATCTGATAATTTATGATTTTTACATTGACTTTATATGTTCTATATATAGCTGGTGATATTTTTAACATTATTTAATCATCTTGTCATTTTATGAAGCTAATAGTAGCTGTTGAACAAGAAGAAATTCCCATACTTCAGGCCCTGTATGAGAGAGGCCTGCAGAATGGAGTCCAAGGCTTGAGACTGATCCAGCAGGAGGATATAAAAAAGAAGGAGCCGTACTGCAGGGTGAGTGACTGACCAGGCTAGTGCATATAGTAGTTTCCATGAGCTATTCCAAATAATGCTGCTGTGAGTGAACGTTCTAGAATACATGTTTGGTAAATACATGTTCATATTGCTGTTGGGTAGTATACATCAAAGAGAAATTGTTAGGCTGCAGTTTATGTGTTTTATGTTCAGCTTTGGCAGATATTGCCAAAAAAGTTTTCCATGGTACCTTGGTTTATTCCCTTAGTCATATATATCTATGCTCCAGGTGCTCCGTCTCCTCACTGACAGGTGGTCTTCGATTTCACTGAGGCCACTTCTGTGGGCATGTGGAACAAGCTGAATATATCTTACTGAAAATGTTGCAGGCCAGAAATCTTTCAGATTGGGGGTGTTTGCATAGGCTTTACCGGTTGAACACCCCTAATCCAAAGTTTCAGAAAAATCAAAGTGTTCCCAAACTCAAATACTTTTGAACAACCTGTTGCTATTTTAAAAACTTTATATATTTTCGGATTAGAGATTCTCTCCTTTTTTTAAAGATTTATTTACTTATTTTTTATTTAATGTATGTGAGTGCACTGTAGCTGTCTTCAGACACACCAGAAGAAAGCATCGGATCCCATCACAGATGGTTGTGAGCCACCACGTGGTTGCTGGGAATTGAACTCAGGACCTCTGGAAGAGCAATCAGGGCTCTTAACCACTGAGCCATCTCTCCAGTCTGGATTAGAGATTCTCAAACTGTAGCATTATATCATGCTTTTAATTTATATTTCCCAATGACTCAGCTTATATACCTTTTCATATGTTTATATCCCACTTGGAAACTTGCCCCCTGAAGCTCCTGTTTAAGAGACTTGCCCATTCTTCTATTGGGTTTATTGCCTCGATTATAATTAATTATTACTAATTATAGAAATTTGTTACATAGTCTGGATATATCTGTTGTGTATATAAATATACACTTGCTCGTTCATCTAAATATATACCAAAGGCGTCTTCTGCCTCTTTGTACCTTGTTATTTTTTTTTATAGTATCCTTTAGAAGTCGGTAATGTAGTCAGTTTAGAGGTTTATGCTATTTTTATGGTTCGTGCATTTAGTGTTCTGTTTGAGAAGCCTTCTCCTGTTCCATGGTCTGTCAGATATCTCACATGTTTTTCTAAAAGCTGCATTTTACTTTTCATTCAGAATTGAGTTTTGTCTCTAGCATGAGGCACAGGTCAAGGTATGTTCCTTCCTTTATGAATATCCAGTTAACTAGAGGAAAGTCATTTACAAAGAGATGATAATACCCCTCCTGCGTGCAGCACCTCTTTTTGATAGCATGTGCCTCTGTGTGCATGTGTGTGGTGTGCCTGTGTGCGTGCACGTGTGTGTGGTGTGTGCATGTGCATATGTGTGCACGTGCGTGTGTACACACCGAGAACGGGCTGTATTCTGTTCTACTGTCCCTTCCATTAGGCCGTATTTACAGTATGTGTAATACCGTGTCTTAGCTATGGTAGCTCAGATGAGTAGTGGATCCAGGGAGCTGAGCAGAGGAGACTTAGGTAGAAAGGGCCAAGGAGAGTAGAAGCAGCACAGAGCGGATGGGCACTGTTCGTTCTTTCCTGGTCCTTCACATAAGGGATACTTTACTTTGTCACGCCCACTAAAATTGATCAGTTTAAAGATTTGGCTGTTATTTCTGCATCTTGGATTTTTAGAAGACCAGATAAACAATTTAATTTAGCAGCATGAAATTGGCACCATTTCAGTTTGGGCTGGCAGGACTTGGTGCTTAGTCTAAAATACAGCCTCCTATAACTTTACCTAAACAAGTGTTTCTGGAAAGCACACTAAGTTTGTTGGTGTTTCATAGCTTTGTATGGATTTAATAAATTTTGATTGTGAAGCTAATATGTTAGAATTTCTCTGGCATGGATTGTCTTTGAGAATAAAACAATTTGTAATCTTCAGAAAGCATACAAGTTTAACATGAAATTTTTATCTGATAATGAAACAACTTTAGTATTTAAAGATTTGTTTGAAAAGACAAGAAAGCCTTTTAATATCTATAGATTTAGGCATGATGCAGAAATAATTCCAGTTTAGTTCCATCTTCGAGCTTAAGAGCAGGCTTTCCCCTGTGGGACTGAAGTCTGGGGGATCTGGAAGCGCCTCTGATTGTCGTCTGCTGGATGTTCTTGTGGAGAGCTGTGGAGATTAAAAGCCAGAGAAGCAAGATGGGAACAAGGCTTTACTGTCTAAAAACAAAACTTTTCATGTGTTTTGAGAGCTGGGGGTGAGTCTGGATTTTTTCTTCAAACCTGAATACATGGTCCTTCTAAATCATCTTTTGAATAAGCAGCAGAAGTCTATGTGCTGGTAATAAAATGGGGTAAAAGTGCACACTTTTTTTAAAAAAAGAGAAATGAAGGTGATTGTTATTCTCCCAAGTTCCTAAGTGTGTTACCCCCAAAGGACTCAGAGCAGGTTTATTTTCTGTTTGAGTGAAGGCAAATTCCTTATTTACTTTGATCTTGCAGATATGATTGATGTGTAATAAAGTGTGGCTGTCTGCCTGAAAGGAGACGTAATGTGGAGAAGACAGGTTTAGTCTGCTCAGAGTGCAACTCTTCTGATGGAGTTAGTTCTATAATTTGTACCAACAAAGGAGTGCTGTTAGCCTAATGTAAGAGGGTGAGCAGCCTTCCCAGAGGTGAACCCCCTTGAAAACGGTGAACAGGGGACTTATAAAATAGGCGGACTGTGCTCCTCTCTGAAGCTGCCACAGTGTTGCTTCCTATGTGATGGCGCCTGTGGTCATTAACTGTGACAGTAAGTAGTGGAAAATACTGTCTGGTTATTTCCTAAAGGGACCTCCCCTCCTCACCACCACAATCAGGAATGTTCCCATGGTACAGACACTTCTGAGTCTCCTGGCCTGCTACAAAGAGGTTTAATAGGTCAACTCTAAAACACCTCTTGCTCCATATCCCTTTAAGAAAACTGGATAACCCCAGGGAGAGGATCTTGCAAAACTTTAAGCTGCGTCTGTAAACTTTGAAGTAGGAACAACTCTTGACAGTGCCCTCAGAGTAATCCCCTGTGATACTCCTGATTGGGTCTTACCTGTGGGCCTTTTCTTTTAGCATAGGTCAACCACATGGTTTTGCTCCTTTGTGTCCTTACTGAGTTTAGCTCCCAACGTTCCTTGACCCACTTGCCTGGCTCTTTCCCAGCTGTTTGACTTGCCTTGCATTATTTTTTCAAGCTGTGATCTGCTAATGTAGAAAGCTCATGCCCAGCCCCCAGGCTGAGGGACAGCTTGTCTATCTACAAGCCCCATCTCAGCTGACTACCCTACAGCCAGGCCTGGACCTGGGAACTGGATGACTTGGCCACGGTGGCTTGTTTCACATCTTCCATGCATGTTTGCTTAGGGACACCAGCACTTCCTAAGGAGGAGCAAATCCAAGACTAGACAGAGAGACTCTAGAGTTCTGAAAGGAGCAAATGTAGTAATTTAAAACCATGCCTCAAATGTTTATTCACTCAGGAAGTACTTGAGTCGTTGTGTGCAGGTACCAGGAATACAGTGCATAAGGAGGATGTTTGGATTGTAAAGAACTGTTGATTCAGGATGAGGCACATTTGCAGAATGTTTCTATCCCTCCCTCGTCACAGTTTTAATGCTAGGTGAGGAAGTTATGTGGGCTAAACACTTGATATATTACCTTCCAAGGTTGCTGCGCCCAGAATCCTTTCTGTAGGTTAAGATTGAGTGTAGCTCAGTTGTTGGGCAATAAATCTCACATGTGTCCATCCCAGGAAAATAGAAGCGATTTACGAACTGTGACAAAGGCTTTCATGCTCTAGAATTAAGCCTGGTGATGTAAATGGTGAGGTTTGCTAAAGATTCTTCCATATTTTGTGAGCCCTTGGTCCAACCTGAGCGGCTAGAAACATCGTTTGGGAGGTGGGGTGGGGGGGTGGGAAAGTGAAAAGTTTTTAAGAGATAAGTGATATTTCAGATGTTGGGTTTTTTGTTTGTTTGTTTGTTTTGTTTTGTTTTTTTCTAGACAGGGTTTCTCTGTGAAGCCCTGGCTGTCCTGGAACTCACTCTGTAGACCAGGCTGGCCCCGAACTCAGAAATCTACCTGCTTCTGCCTCCCAAGTCCTGGGATTAAAGGCATGCACCACCACTGCCCTGCTCAGATATTGTTTTTAAATTAACAATGCTGTGTTGACCAAACAAAAAAGATATTTTAAAAAATGACTAGTTGTACTCAGCTCTGGACATTAGTGATCTGAGATATGTGTGTATATATACGTATGTATGTATGTATATATAGTATAAGGTTTAGCCCCAAAACATTCTCAGTATTTGCTGTGAGATATACTGTTCTTTTTCTTATCTTCAGTAATGGAAGGGGCCAATAGCATATTCACCACGTATTCTAAACTAAATGAATAAATAAATAAATGAAATAAGCATGGATTTAGATTTAAATTCATGCCTTAAGCGACACAGAGAAATCAACAAAAGCCAAGCTGTTCATTTCTCTTATTATGTGAGTGAAGCTGAATGAGCCATGTAACATCCCCATTCCCTATTTTTGGTCTCAAAGAGAAGACCTGCAGCAGATCCTAGCAGTGCCTGGCTACAGTGTGGTCAGGGAGGTAGAGCAGCTGAGTTTTCTTTGGCTGTAAATGGCATGTACATGGCTGCAAAGGTCTCATCAGAGTCTATGAAAACATTTGGAGATTTCAACTCAGATTTAGATATGAATCACCTCAGAGAAAGAAGTGAACTGTCCTGAATAATAATAAATCTTAAAAACAAAGATGGCAACCTGGGGCAAATTTGAAAATCAAGCATCTTTATTTTTAAAAAATGAAGAGGCTGGGCAGTGGTGGCGCATACCTTTAATCCCAGCACTCGGGAGGCAGAGGCAGGCGGATTTCTGAGTTCAAGGCCAGTCTGGTCTACAGAGTGAGTTCCAGGACAGCCAGGGCTACACAGAGAAACCCTGTCTCGAAAAACCAAAAAAAAAAGAAGAAGGAGGAGAAGGAGGGAAGAGAGAGGAGGGAGGAGGGAGGTGGAGAATTGTTTCCTGGTTATGAGATGTTCTTATTTAGCTAGTATTGATTCTGTCCTCTAGTACACACACACACATACACACACATATAAATTTGGTCATGAACACACATATATGTATGTATATATTCATGTATATACATATTTGTGTGTGTGTGTTTTCATGACCAGATTTAAACGTATAACAAGAACAAACTTTTCTGTTACTTTTTAAAGATACTGTCAGATTTTTGTCAATCAAGGATAACGTGTGTTACTCATCAAAATAAACAAATATAGAAAGGCAAACAAACCTTACTGATTCTTGACTGCATCATTTTTTTTTTTATACATTTATCCTAGGGTCTAATGGCTATTGATTGTCCATACACTGGCATTGTGAACTACCAACAGGTAGCTTTGTCATTTGCCCAGGATTTCCAAGAAGCAGGTGGCTCTATCTTGACAGATTTTGAGGTAAAAGGTATTGAAATAGTTAAAGAAAACCCTTCAAGAAGTAAGGATGGTAAGCTGTCTCTGTCTTCTCTACAAAATATTTGTGTTAATTAAAAATGAAATATAATTGTCCCTGTCTGGGTAGTGCTTGTAGGAGACTTGGGAGCCAGGCTAGAGTGGGGCCCAGAGCTAGAGGTAAGTGCAGAAGGGCCAGGGGTGGGACTGTACAAAGCAGACCCAGAATTCCTAGATTTTTGTGTGCTGATAGAACTGGGTACCGAGTAGACATTTGACTGGCACTGAAATCTGAACAGCCAAGACTATAATGTACAGTTGGCCTCTGGACAGTTCCCTTAAGGCTAGTCGGCACCTCAGCAATGCTTGCTATAAATACAGATTTTAGTGCCATCTAGACTTCTTGAATCAGACTGTCAGGGGATGTGGCTTAGAGAATAGTGAGTGATTGACTATCTTTGAACTCACTCAAATTTCAAACAGCAGACTAGTATCATGAAAAGACTCAGCCGTTCTGAGTCTAATCCCCTGTGCCCCATTTAGACTATAGCTAAAGCCTGCTTTATTCTGCTTTGGGATGCATATTTTTCTTTTTTAGTCAGATGAGAGGCCTATGAGCTTTCTGTTTGCCAAGAGGAAGTTGAATGAGAACCCAGTTCTTCCTCAGCAGGTTTTAAAGGAGGTCTGGATTGTGTGAGTCACATGCCCAGCATCTTTCTGCACACTAAGATGATGAACAAATTTATTAAATTGTTGTAAGTGGGGAGCAGAATAAGTCAAATTCACAATACAGGTAGATAATAGGCTTTTTTTTTCTGTAGGTATGCTTTATAGGGTGTTAATATCTCATCAATAAGTGTGAACAGATGAGATAAATGGTCAGTTCATTGTTGGAGTTTTGTGTGAGAACTTTTGCTTCTCTGAACAACCCAGACTGCAAAGAATCAGGTTACCAACACTGGACACAAGGCCGCCTTGTGTTTACGATCCCATGCTTCAGTTCTGTGGGCTAAATTAAATTCATTTATGATGGTATTTCTGTCTTGTTGAAGTGGGGATCTGTACTAGGGTAAGCTAGAGAATGTGTTAGATGAATTTAAAAAATCCACCCTCAAACTTTCCAGCCTTTTATATTTTGTCAAATATGAATAGCTTTAATCTTCTTACTTGGTAAAAAGTTTCAGAATGAAAATTAAAATATAATTAAGACAATCACTTAAATTTGTCACTGGTATAATATTTTAAATAATGATAGCTTTCTTTTGCTCAAATAAAAGTTTCACAAATTCTTTTTATCTCTGCCAGGGATGAAATATCCAATTGCTGTCAAGAATAGTAAGGTAAAGATTCATGAGCTGTTTTCACTTTCATTGACTTGTTAAGTTGAATTATTGAATGATTGCTAAGTTTTTGTGTATATCTGTTTATGCGTGTGTACATGTTCAAGTATGTACAGATACATGTGTGTGCCTGTGCACATGCATGTATACATGTGAGAGTCAGAGCACAGCCTCAATTATGATCCTTGGAGCCAGCCACCACATGTTTTATTTTAGGTGTCTTTTATTAGCATGTATTAATTACACATAGTAGTGGCCTTCACTATTGTGTGCGTCACATTCATTCCCCCTACTACTCACCTTCTCTTTCCGGTTAGTCTCCCCTCTTGCATGTCTTTTGGGATTATTAAATAATATTTATCTTATCTTATGTATATGGGTGTTTGTCTGCATGTGTGTCTGTCCACGGTGTGTGTTCCTGGTGCCCTCTGAGACTGTAAGAGGGCATTGGATCCCTGGGACTGGAGTTGCGAGGAAGATTGTGAGTCACCACGTGGGTGCAGGAGCTGAACCTAGGTCCTCTGCAAGAACAGTCAGTTCTCTTAAGCACTGAGCCATCCCTCCAGGCAGCTGATAGGTACTTTATCACTCAGGCAGCTGATAGGTACTTTATTACTCTGCTGTACATTCATTTATTAACTACTAACTCAGAGACTTGGGGAGGAGTGCGCAGGTTATGCAGAGGGAGATGATTGTTTTCCTCCAGTCCCCATAGTCTAAAGTGAGAACCGTAGGTCACTGGATTCCCTGTACCCTCAGGCGTCAGTGAGAGCAGAGTCACCCATAAGTGATTTATAAAGCATTCAGCCTTAACAGTTAGGGAATACCTAGGTGAGAAGGGAGCTAGTGGGTCACAGGCTTTCTGGCAATCTGAGAAGTCAGTTGCTGAAGTGGACACTGCAGCTGTGTACCATCACTCTGTATGTCCAGCAGATGCAGGACGACCTGCCTCTGTTAAACCACAGTTAGGTGTGACAAATAAAGATGGGGAGGGGAAAAACTACTATGTTTTCATCCAATAAGATGTAACTATTCCTTATATGAATGGAACGTGCTTGCCCTCCAACACAGATTTTAAAAGTCATTTGATGGTGTTGTCTTTGGGAGAAGTTCATTATGAGTTATACCTCCATTCTTAGACCCTTAAGTGCTGAGATACAACATTAGATTAATAGTCCAAGATTCCCAGGGGACAGCAACAGTGCCTGGAGACTTCTTTGGTTGTCAAGACTGGATGAAGGGGTCATGGCTACTGGCATGTAGTGGATGGAGTTCAGGGATGCTGATGAACATCCTTTAGTTTGGGAAACAGCCTCCCTGCCTCCCAAGAAAGAAATATCCTGCTTCAAATGGCAGTAGTGCTGTGGTTGAGAGACCCTGTGTTAGACAATGGGAGAACAGGAGATGCCACCATGAAGACACACCACAAACTGGGTGACCTGAACAACAGTTATTTTCTCATACTTTAGGATCTAGAAGGGCCAATACCAAGGTGCTGTCAGGGTTAGTTTCTGGTGTGGCCTTTCCTCCTAGTTTCATGTGTTGCTGCTTTTAAGGCGCTGGAGGCTGAACCTCGGTAGCTGGAGGAGTGCCTCTGGCTTCCAAGGTGAAGTGGCCGGTCCTCATATGTCTGATCTTGAGTATCAATCCTACTGGGTCATAGTTTGGGTTGACCCAAAGATGGGACAATCCCTGTGACCTCACATAACCTTAATTGCCTCTTTGGTGGGGACAGAACTTGAACATAAGAATTTTGGAAGAACATAATTAGTCTAAAAATAATTGGGCAATACATAGATAAATGATTTATTTCCCAAGAAGTATGAGAGGACATCCTGAGGCTCTGTTTGTTTGGTTTGGTCTGGTTTGGGTTTGGGTTTTGAAATGGGTCTCTCTTTGTAGAACTAGCTGTGCTGAAGCTTCCCATGTAGACCAGGTCCTCCTCCTCTGCCTCTCAAATGCTGGGTTAAAGGCGTGCACTACTATTCTCTGCCCCAAGAGTTTCAGCTTGCACGTCTCTCATGATTCTGGTGTCAAGCACCTTCCTCATTGGTAATTTATGCGTGTGTTTGAAAGGAGTGTCTATTCAGGTCCTTTCCCCAGTTTTGTTTTGTTGTTGTAGGTTTTCTCTGTGTAGCCCTGGCTGTCCTGGAACTAGCTCTGTAGACCAGGCTGGTCTTAAACTCATAAAGATCCAACTGCTTCTGCTGGGGATGAAAGGCACATGCCTCTACCCCGCTCCTTTCTCCAGTTTAAATGGGGTCCTTTACTTTCTGGCCATTGAGTTCTAGAGTCCCTTTTATGTACTGGGTACTGACCCTTGTCAGGTGAAGGGTGGGTTCCTGTACCTTTTCCTTTGCTGTGCAGAAACCTTGAGTCTGATGTAGTTCAGTTGTTCATTTTTGTTTCTTCTACTTGTGTCTGCAGTGCCCCAGCTACAAAAATTGTCACCAAGGCCAGTGTCAGGGAGCATCTTCTGTATTCTGTAGTCATACGTTTTACATTTAAATCTTTTTTTTGTTTGTTTTGTTTTGTTTTTTCAAGACAGGGTTTCTCTGTGTAACCCTGGCTGTCCTGGAACTCACTCTGTAGACCAGGCTGGCCTCGAACTCAGAAATCTGCCTGCCTCTGTTTCCTGAGTGCTGGGATTAAAGGCGTGCGCCACCACTGCCGGGCTACATTTAAATCTTAACTCCATTTCAAAAAAAAATGTTAATTGTCTGAGATAAAATCATGCTTGCTAAGTAGCCCTGGCTGGTCTGGTGTTTGGGGTGTAGTTCAGGCTGGCCTTGAACTCACTCCTGTTTCAGTCACCAAGTTCTGGAACTATAGAATTTGACCACCATATGTAGCTTCAAATTTATTTTTGTATGTTTTACAAAAGAGGAGTCTAGTTTTGCTGACTGTTACATTGAATTTGTTCTTTTAGGGAAAAATGTCTATTTATTCTTATTTTTAAGTATATATTTTCCCCCCTTTGACCTATTTTTATTTATATATATATATATATCTCACGTAGGTTAACCAGGGCAACACAGTAAGAATGCCTGCCGCCCCCAGCCCCTGGAAAAGTATCTTAGTTAGCATATATCAACTATATAACAGGATTCCGTGCTGTGTTTCCATACATGCATGTAGTTTTTGATGAAACCCAACCTTCTTTTACCTACCTCCTATATTGCAACCTCTGTTAATTCTGCATTCAGTTGGAGGGTTTTGTGTTTCAAGGTTTCACACACAGACAAGGGCTGCCACGTTCCCTTCTCTTATTTAGAAACTAACCCTGCTCCTTTATTTTGTACCAGGGAAAGGAAATTCGGTGCCGATATGTCGTGGCATGTGCCGGTCTTTACTCAGACCGTATTTCAGAGTTGAGTGGCTGCAATCCTGACCCTCAAATTGTCCCATTCCGGGGAGATTACCTGGTCTTAAAGCCAGAAAAGGGCTACCTTGTAAAAGGAAATATTTACCCGGTAGGTAATGATACTTCTGTCTTCTCACCCATCAAGCTGGTTAGAGCCACAAAGGAAATGAAAATAAAAACGTTGACCTGCTTCAGAAGAGAGGGTTTCAGGGCTGTGCGTGTGGTAATATCATCTGTCTGCTGTGGTTCCACCCTAAAGCCTCTCTGCGTAGCACGTCCCTGAAAGCATGAGTACACCCTGGAAGTACGGAGAGCCAGCTCCTCTCTCCTGTGGGAGAGCAGCAGGAACACTGAATTTATTCCCCGGTGCACAGGAGGGCTATGGCTGCTCCAATTCCAGGCGGTAAAAGTCAGGGGTGTAGAAATAAAGTGCACGCTCCTCTGCCTGCATGAACAACCCTGCTGACGAACAAGGCTCTGAGAGAATGTGAGGCTGACCCAGCTGACTGAATTCATCTGCTGCTTCTCACTTCATCTAGGCCTATGCTGTAAGTGGGTACATTGTTTCCAGGCAGCCCTGATTTGCCTGCCCGTCACAGACCTCTCTTACAGGAGAAAGAGGCAATAATATGACAGTTCATCTTTCCCCCCTTGCCCAGAAAGACGGATAAGTGGAACAATATATATTCAGGTCACTGGCATTTTAAAACAGTGGGTGTTCATAGAAAACCCTGTCTGAATGATGCATACAGATGTCTAGAAGGAGCTCTCTTACATCACCAGTTAGCTGTTTGTGTGTGCGATACACTGCAATATGAACCTCACTAATCGCTCTTTGCTGTGTTGAACCTGCAGGTCCCGGACAGCCGGTTCCCTTTCCTCGGAGTTCACTTTACACCAAGGATGGATGGCACTATTTGGCTAGGGCCTAATGCAGTGCTTGCCTTTAAACGGGAAGGTTACAGACCTTTTGACTTCAACGCCAGAGATATTATGGAAGTAATTCTCAAAAGGTGACAGTGTTACCTTTAAAAAGATTTTATGTGCATATGTTTTTAATTCCAGAAGTTTTTGATATTCTGATAGTCTAAACATATATGTGGTAATTATGTTAATTTTTTATTATTACAAACTAAGATCTTTCTGTAATAAGTATAAATTTGATAATTTGGTTTTGATGCTAAGGATTGAGAGTAGAACCTTGTGCATACTAACTAGGGTTTTTTCCTTCTGGATTATGTTTCATGCCAAGTGTAGTGCTTAGCTACTTCACAAAGATTTTGATGAACCAGGGTGATAATGTCTTAGCTAAAAAAAAAAGTAAGGCCAAAACCATTCAGACATCTGGTAGTCCATATCTTAAATGTTGCTAACAGCTACAAACTACTTTGAAAGATCATTTCACGCTAGTCACCATTGTTTTGTAACCTATTAGATAAAAATTACTGATGAGATGGCATGTGTGCCTGCCTGTGTGCGAGCGTGCGCACACGCGTGCTGTGTAAATCTAAGGTTGATACTGTATAGACTTAAAACACTGTTCTAAGAAATAGCCTTATGAAGTATTCTGTTTGTTTTTTCCTGTGTGCATGCACATGTGTGTGGGTGTGCCGCATGCATGTATATGTGTAGGCCATAGTTTGATGTCAGGTGTGTTGTGTTTTATAAAATGGTGGTATAATGCAGTGGGAGGGAGAATCTCAGTGGGCCTGGCCAAGGTGTTCCCCTGAGGAATCGCCACCATGCCATAGGCCTAGTACAAAAGGAAGTTTATTGGGGGAAGGGAAGGGGACCTGGTAAAGGGGTAGAAAGAAGGGGGGGGGTCAGAGAAGGACAGAAAGAAGGGGGAGATGGAGGGGGTTGGAGGAAGAGCGGTCTGGCTTGTACCTGGCAGGTGCTGTGATGCAAGCTGTTGCTAGGTAGCTGTTGGGCGGAGCCTAGAGGAATTGCCAACAAGGTGTCTTCCTCATCATTATCCAGCTTATTTTTATTTTTGAGACACACTCGGCTAGGAGCTCACTTATTCAACTAGACTAGCTGGCCAGCAAGCCCCAGGGAGTCTCCTCCCTCCACCTCCTCATGTTTGCAGGGCAAACACTTTACCAAATGAGCCTTCTCCTAGCCCTCTGGTCTTTTTTAGTAATCTTTCTCTTCATAAGATTTTATATAAAACCACTGGAAAGCATTTTAAATTATGTATGGGCTTTCCCCTCTGCAGATTCTGTAACAGAGGGTTAGGTCGGACTTTTTACTACTAGAATATTGTGCCTCTGCCAGACTAGACCAGGATAGGTGTCCCCGATGCCTCTCTAGTGCATTGAAGGCATTAGAAAGTCTTAATATTAGCAAGCTTCATAGATGACTATTCTAAAATCACCTTGAGTTTGAATGAAATTGTCTCATATTGGCCAAAAGTTTCTTTACTGTGTAACTTTTTCTGACGTTTTATAAAACGTATAGATATTTTAAGGTAATAAGAGTCCTTTGTCTCATAAAGGGTTTTTTCCCTCTGTTCTTAGTGGGTTCATTAAACTGGTGTTCCAGAATTTCTCCTATGGAGCTAATGAAATGTATAAAGCCTGTTTTCTCAGTGAAACAGTGAAGCATCTTCAAAAGTTCATCCCTGAAATTACCATCAGCGATGTCCTTCGGTAAGGAAGTGAGCTGAGGGAGGGGACTTGAGAGGGAAGCCTGGCTGGTGATAGCTCTCGTTCAGATGGCACCGCCTCAGAATCTTTGCTCTCTTTTTCTGGAGAGGCTTGCATCCCTCTTGCATTACTGTCTGATAGCCCTTTGTTCTTCATAATCATCTATCCATGTTTGTTTGTTTGTTTGTTCTGAGACAGGGTTTCTCTGTAGCCCTGGCTGTCCGAGGACTCGCAGGGCTCTGCCTCCTTTGCTTCATGAGTGTTGGGATGAAAGATGTGTGTCACCTTGACTGAGTCTTAAAAACCCTTTAGACACACACTTCTTGCTTTTCGTCTTCTCTACTGAAATATTTTTATTTTATTTTTAATTGTGTATGTCTATGGAGAGGTGGGTGTTTGCAAATGAGAGCAGAGGCATTGGATCCCATGGAACTGGAGCTGCAGGAGTTGTAAGCACCCATAGTGGGGGCTGGGAATCAATTCAGGCAGTGCACGCTCTCAGTGACTGAGGGATCTCCCAGTACTCTCTGCTTGTGCTGATGTCCACTTGGACTCTGTTGTAGGACAGAAGTAGGTTGCAGCCCGGCTACAGAGGCTCTAAATCCTCGCTTCGGGGATGTCAGGGAAACTTTGTTGGTGTTTTCTTCTTGGAATTAAAGACTTTCTAGACTTGATGTGTAGATTCTCCCGAATTCATCAAGCCTATGTATTTGTCCTCCCTGGAGATATTTTAGTGCCCATGCCAGTTGTTAGGCCTAATCCACAGTGTATCTGAGGTTCTCAGACTGTATAATACACACCCCTCCACGATGCTCAGAGCAACTGTTGAAACCAGCCTGGTGTAATAATATGAGCTTCACTATGTATCAGCGAGAGCTGCAGTCTTGTCAGCTGTCTTCCTTCATGGGTTGGGGGTGGGGCAGGAAGAGATCTTTCTGCTCTAAATCTGCCTCTCGTGTCATTCTGAGACCATTCTGATGGACTCCTTAGAAGGACTATTAAGAACCCAGTTCATGTTTCCTTTCTTATCTCTTCAACTCACCTGAAATGGAAGGGATAAAAATATTGAGGCTTTGTTTTCTTGTGCTCATTTATAAACAAAGTCTTTTATTCTCTCTGGTTTACAGTTGTAGACGTAGTAGAATGTCTTAAATCTGAAAACAGGCTGGCTAAATCAGGTTTCATTGATGCTGCTAATACTCTTTGGGTGGCTGGGCATGTGGGATTCTGTATCAAAACTGTGGCAGTGAGTTCACTACCCATATTCCATCGCCACGCTTTTGTAGAAGCCTGAGGCAAATCCATGCAGGTGCACGTGGGGCCAGTCAGCTCAATCAATCACAGATGAGTTCCTCCCCAGAGACCTAGATGCTGGATATGTTTAGTGATCCTATTTGTGCCTTCTCGTGACTTCTGGTTCCTCCCGCTGTTAAATTCAGGAAATTACTAAAATCAAGAAATATGTATTTGATATCATTTGTATGAGTTGAAAAATAAGTGCGATATCATATATTATTTGTAGATCACTGTGAAAATAAAAAGCAATCATAAAACTGATAAATACCTGATTCAGAAAAGTGGCTACCTCGAGGGAAGATAAGGATCTGCAAATACCTCGTAGATTTCTACCATATCTCTAGTGATTTCTTTCCTTTTTTTTAAATTAATTTTTTATTTATTTTATTTTTATTATTTCTGGCTTTCATTAAAGAGTGTATCTGTTGTTATTGATATCTTCTTATATGTCTGAAATATTTAATGATAATAAGATCAGTAGAACTTTTCACAGCTTGAAGCCTCAGTCCTGCCTGTCTTATTTGTTATGCAGCCCAATATATTCAGACCATAAATGTCCTGTCAATATTGTGTCATAAGCATATATAAGAAGTGTTAGATAGTGAAATCTAACAGAGCATACATACAAGTCCTGAGTTAGATTCCCCAGCACTGCAAAGGAACAACAAGCAAATAGAAGCCATGTTTGGCGGGTTGTATAACTCTAAAATTGTGCCCTAAAGTATCAGTAGCTACCAAAGGTCATTCATCTTGATTCTTATTGATTAGCAAAGCATTGTGAGCAATAATTTAACATTTTGCATTTGACTAGAATGTGAAGTTATTATCTGTCAGATACTTACATGAGTTGTACAAACATTTCATGACTGTCACTAAGGCCCTTGGATTAATTCTAAGCTCCTCACATTCTTTTCTGATTAATATGGTGCCAGGGACGTGTTACTGCTACTGCAGTTTGTTAGCACTGTAAGGAAGTGAAACAATGAAGTCATTTATGCAGTGATGCCCCTTCCCTCATGTATTGTTTTGTTAAATGTCTTATTAAGGAATTCAAAAGTAAAATTTCAAGCAAAAATGAAAACTATACTATGTCATAGAATGCCAAGACAAGGTTCCTCTGTAACCTCGGTGTTGTTGATGTATCGCACTAGATAATGCTGTGAGGCCTCCCTAGCTTATTGCGGGGTATTTAATAGCACCCCTGGACTTTACCCGTGTGCCCATTTGCAACAATCCAAAATGTCTCCAGATATTGCCATGTCCTCAAGGGGGCAGGATTTCCCTTGTTGAGAACCACTAGTCTAGAGTCTGTAACTGTCACACTACAAAATTAAAGTGAAAAATGTAAGAAACATTCTTGAGATACATATCAAGAATATATATGTTATACACACAGAGAGAGATATAGATATCTGACATTGAGGGTCTGCGGTGGGAAGCCTGTTTGCCAAGAGGAGCTGGTACTGATGCTGCCGTATAGCAATAGGAAGATTCTAATAACTAAGAGGCTTGGGTTACAGATACGCCTTGACTGTTTAGTTTTTATCAATTTCATACATGTCATGTATACAGTACATTCTGATGACGTTCTCCCCGTATACTTTTCTGCCTCCCTTACATACCTATCAACCCCCTTTTCCAAATCATGGTTTCTGTTTTGTTTTGTGACTTACTGGGTTTAGTCAGAGCTGACTTACGAGCTTTGTTTCGGAACTCTTTGTTGGAACCTTGTAGGCTCTCTAGTGGGCACACAACTGAAAGCAGTGACTGCACCCAGAATTTATCAGTACTGAGTAGGTCAGCATGAGGGATGGAGCCCCCTTAGGCTGTCCCACTTATTCCTGACTATTATCAGGCCTGTTCTTGCGCAGGCCCAGTGCAGGCAACCACATTGCAGGAGCTGTTAAGGCAATGACTTTGGCTTTGTTGTGCTCTGAAGGCGGCATTTTGCAGTCTTTCTCCCTACCTTCTTATACTCTTCCCCTTGAGCTTATATTTGTTTTTTAAAATTTTATTTATTGTGTATACAGCGTTCTGCCTGCATGTATGCCTGCAGGCCAGATCTCATTATAGATGGTTGTGAGCCACCATGTGGTTGCTGGGAATTGAACTCAGGTCCTCTGGAAGAGCAGCTATTCATTGCTTTTAACTGCTGAGCAATCTTTCCAGCTGCAAGTTTATGTTTTTAATTGATGTGTGATTCACATGTAATAAAACGTGTACATACAATAAAAAGTGCTCAGTGAAATTTGATAATTGTGTATGTCTATCACACAAAACAATAGCATTAGGAACTTTATTTTAATTTCCCCCCAGGGGACTTTTAATCTATATAAATAGTAAGTTAGACTTTTTATTTTATTTATTTTTACATTTTTAAGACAGGGTCTAACTATGTAGCCCTGTTGGCATAGAGCCCTATGTAGACCTTTGAATTCAGAGAGACCTGCCTGCTTCTACCTCCCTAGTGCTGAGATTAAAGGCATGCACTACTATGCCTAGCAAAACTGAGGGTCTCTTAGCAAAAAAGGAATCTAGAAAAAATAACCTCTTGACACCAAAATACATTAAGGGATTTTGTCTGTCCTTCCCTGGGATTAGGGTGTGAGGGTGTGAGAGTGTAAACATAAGTTACCAGGAAGCTATTTTATAAAGTGGGCAGGTCTGAGTGATCCTACTTGAATCTGTCTCCCCTGACACTACTCTCCCCCTGCCCCTGTCTGTAAATTAGAGAGTAAAAGTTTAAAGCCAGTTTGGTTGACATAGGCCGAATATTGTCAGTACTAAGTATGTGCTACTTTATTAATAAACAGAGTTTTCGTACACATTGACATGAAGTGGTGTGTCACCAGGAGTGTGCCTTAAATCCCTGGAAAAATGTGAGTGTTGGATGGGGCATACATAAAACAAGAATGGCTGTGTTGTAGGATTGTTGAAAAAGTTGTCATACAAATGACAGTAGTAACTCCTACACAGGAGAGCTCTTTGCTTTTATAGCTTTTTAAAATTCCCCTCTGAACACCTGATAAAAACAAATGCAAAACCTGTTCAGAGGGTCACAGCTAGACACTCTCAGATCCATAGGATTTCCTCAGATAAAGTCCTTCTGAATCAGGTGAGAGTCAGCAAATAATTTACAGAATTAGACCCAACAACTAAAGTAGATCCCTTCTGCCCCTAATATAGACTGCTGGTGTTCTGTAGATCTCACAGGACATTTACAGGAACTCACAATGCTCTAGTCCCTAACACTAGGCATACAAAGCACTTGCCCAGTACATACAAGGTACAGGATTCCATCCCTAGCACCTACCAGAAAATAGAGATAAACCTAGATAAAAATCATATTCTCTTATAATACATTTTTGTTAAAGATTAGAAAAGAACATAACTGCTCCTTCAGGTCTGGAAATTAGGTAGGAATTGTTTACCTTCTCCCTGGCAGCACATCCAAGTTCCACGTGTTCACACAGTACTACACATTTAGGTGGGCAGTAGTTCCCAACGTGAGCTTTAGAAGCACTTAGTTATCCTATTTAGGGCCAGCCAAAGATGTCAGTTACACTTTTCATAGCTTTTTTTCCAGCCACAATACAATATGTCATGTGACAATACTGCAGTACAGGGTATCAGAGATGGAAGAATGTATTCGTTAGTATTCAGCTGCTGTTGTTTTTGGACATATTTTAGTATTCAGGATGTACCTAGCCATTATACGTAGCTACAAACTATACGTAGCAAGTACTATATTCAATATTATTGGATCCACAGTTCCCAGTTTGCTAAATCGCTCTTTTAGTTCTTAAAAAATTGTTTAAAATGTAGTACATAGCCTTGTTGAATGTCTGTAAACTGTAACTCTCAAGTCTGGACATGGAGGTGAAGTAGGTGTTGTATAAGACATTGTTCGCCCTCAAGGCGTTTGGCTATCTTCTCTAAGGTTTCATTTTACAGTGCTTACTACTAAAAAAAAAAAAGTTAAAAAATAAAATAAAGCTGGCCTAGTGACCGAGTCCAAGCACTCAGGAGGCAGAGGCAGGTGGATCTCTATGAGTTTGAGGCCAGCCTGGCCTACAGAGTGAGTTCCAGGACAGCCAGGGCTACATAGTGAGACCCTGACTCAAACAAAAAGCAGAACTTGAGTTGACTCACTACAATATTAACATGCTGCTAAATTAATTAATTAATTGTTTTATACTTGCCATCTTTATAATTAATTGAAGGTTTTCCTTATATTGGAAGTTAAACTATTATTAAGAAATTAAAAATTCCAACTTAACGTGTACTAGTTTTTTCCATACATTTTAATAATAATATATCAAAACAAAATAAAAAACAGTACCCTAGATGGAGTGTGTAGCTGGAACCAGCTCCTACTCCCACTGCGTCGTAAATAGTCCGCTGCAGCCTCTGCTTTGTATGCTGCCGATGATTGAGTTTCGGAGTAAGTTCATGATTTTAAATAAGTACATCTCTTGCAATTAAATGTGAATTTACCCACTACTTTTGGAAAGAACAGATATTTACAAGTAATGGATGGCTTGCATATTTATGTGGTGATATTTGTTACACTGTCACAGCCTTCTGCTAAACATGAAGCAAGTGGGTTTCCACAGAACTGCATTTAGGATAAAGACTTAATTGCCTTACGAATGTTCTGGAAGCTTGTAGGCTGTCGTCTCTCTGGCTCGGATGATTAACATTTCGTTTTTTGCTTTTGCAGAGGCCCTGCTGGAGTACGAGCCCAGGCCCTGGACAGAGATGGAAAACTGGTAGACGACTTTGTGTTTGATGGAGGGACTGGCGAGATTGGAGAGCGCATTCTTCACGTGAGAAATGCACCTTCGCCTGCTGCCACTTCCTCCCTGGCAATCTCTAGAATGATAGCGGAGGAAGTCCAGCACAGGTTTAAGCTATGAATGACAGGTGCTGTGCTTCTGTTATATTCTCTTCATCTGCAACTGGGTCTAAGGCTGTGTTTCAAAGTTAGAGTTTTAAAGCTAAGAAAACATTTTAAGACCATGCCTTTTAGGCTAAAATAACAGGATATAGTAGATATAATAATTTTTTAAAAATTCAGGTCTATCTTCTTGTGAACAAAGAAACCAAGTGCATCACTATCTGTTGTGAAACTTCAAGTTTATTAGAGATTTATCCCAACCACCTCAAACTAGGAAGGGCTCTTACAGAATGTTTGGGAAGACAACATAAAAGATGGACTGTCCCTAAATAAATGTTTGGATTTTGAGTTCGAGGCCAGCATGGTCTACAGAGTGAGTTCCAGGACAGCCAGGACTACACAGATAAACCCTGTCTCAAAAAACCAAAAAAGAAGTTTGAATTTATAATATTTTTTCCTTTTTCTAAATAACTGTTCATTTAGAAAATGAAAATGCTTGATTTCAAGAAAATAAATGAAATTTCACATTTCTAAGTAGCATAGAACAAATTCAGTCTTTGGCAGTCCCACGGTGTGGCACCATCACTCCATGTGAATAGTAGTGTGCCTATGTGCTTGTTGCCTGCACTATGTTTTCTACGGCTGAGAAATGAAAGTCCCTAAAGGGACTGTGATTTTATATGTACAGTTTAAAATCCTGACCCTGGGTGTGTCACTGTGTAATTTTAACCAATCATGTGTTTCACACCTTAGTCGCTTGGTCACACTAAGGTTCCCGAGATGTTGGCCAGGATTACTAATGATTCATATCTTCTTGGGTTTTCAGAATTCCTATAAACTTTGTGAGGACATTTCTCCATTTTTGGTTAATATCTAACTTGGAGGCATTCACTTTTGTAAACCGCGAAAGTGCCTTACATTCTTGATAGTTACTTCACTAACACATTGAGTTGGTGCCAAGTGCCATACTGTGTATGTCCATGTGTGTGTGGAGTGCCGTATTGTTACTGTGTATACTGTATGTGTGTGGTACCATATTGTATACTATGTATATGTATGTGTGTATGTATGTAATACCATACTGTATACTCTGTGTGTGTGTTTTAGCTAGTGAAGTGTGTCTTACAATTCAGAAAGTTGGAAAATAGAAATGTAAGTGAAGAACTGGCAACCTGGCCATGGAAACAGCCAGCCCTTAGGGGAGACACTTCATCTGTGCTTTCTCAAGTGTTCTCTCAGGGTTAGTCTTCGTTGTCCTCGCCAACACTGTGATGGATGTATGAGGAGAATGTGCATGTTCACAGGAAAACCTTTTCTTGGTTTATTTTTCCTCTCTTTACTTCAGCCTTTGGTTACATTTATTAAGCTCTCTAATCCATTAATTTTAAAGGATACATATCGTGGGCTTCAGTTCAAGGTAAATAGATGAGACAGTTATTCAACACTTAGGCTGGGCATATTGAAACATTCAGAAATCATTTACAGAAAAAAATAAACCCTAATGGTCCTCCATAACAACTGATTTCAAAAGAAATACACCACACTGAGTACTTTTCTGTTCTAAGACGTTAGTGATACAAACAATACATTCAGATTGTTTTACTTTATGAATAAGATGAGAATATTTTCCTTTTAGATGTGGTGAGAAAGAGAAGTGTGCATCGGGTTTGTTTCATCAACTGTGAGACCTGTGCACGTACACTAAGCTGTGAAAAAATAAAGTTACAAAATATAAAACACAAAAATAACTATCATTATTGAAGCAATCTGTATTCCATTTGGGGCTGTATTGTATGTCCTAAAATAATAGTGAAAATTTGTTGAAATATGTCAATCTGTTTGTAAAATATTTGATATTTATGTCAATAGGACTTATTTGTTAAATACTGATATATAACAACTTTTGTGTCTTTCTGAGAATAAAATGTATATTAGTATTAAAATATTTTAATGTTTCTTGGTGTTACGATCATATTTTATTCCCATTAAAATCTCTACTGAGGAGCTGGAGAGATGGCTTAGTGGCTGAGAGCACTAACTGCTCTTTCAAAGGGCTCAAATTCAGTTCACAGCACCCACATGGCAGCTCACTGTTGCGGGATATTTGATCACACTGTGAGCCCTGAGATTGTGTTTACTGAGAAAACCTGTTTCTAGTTGTGGTGTGGCTCAGCCTTAGCAGACACCTTTAATCCCAAACAATGAACATAAAGTTAGTTTGTAGAAGGAAGCTTTTGTGTTTGAAAGTGATATTTGAGTGGCAGAGAAAGTGACAAATCAGAGAAAGATTTGGCAGAATGGGAAATCCCAACTCTCATGAGAAGAGAGAAGAAAGGGAAACTAAGAACAGAGGGGAAAAAAAGGAAGGAAATTCAGCTTGGAGAGGAGTTTAAACCAGAACAGCCAAGTTGACCAGCCAACCAGAGATCAGAAAGAACAAGAAAGGGTGAGCTTATTCAGTAGTAAGTCTTAGAGGGTGAAAATATTCTAGGCCTATATAAAATTGCTAGACACTTCCAGGACTAGGCCTAGGTTAGCAGACTGAGGCAGTAAGCCTCTGAGACTACAATTACCCAGGCAAATAAAAGCTACTTTTATAGCTTACAGCTGTCTGAAACTCATGCATGTGGTCTACAGACATATGCAAGCAAAACACCAATGCATAAAATAAATAAGATACTTAAAAAAGTTGGCTAGCAGTGGTGGTGCACACCTTTAATTCTAGCATTCAGGAGGCAGAGGCATCCTGGCTTATAGATCAAGTTCCAGGATAGCCAGGGCTATACAGAGAAACCCTGTCTTGAAAAACAAACAAAACAAAGTTTATTGTAATGGATATCCTTTTTAAATAAAACTTTCTCTAAGATTGTACAGTTTGATCCTGGAGGGAAGCCCTTTATACAGGAATGTAAACAGCTCAAAATAGCTTAAGGAAGTTCCTGAAACTGACTAGATTTGGTGGTAAGCAATAAAAACTGAGAGTTCATCCCCCAGGGAAGGAAGCTGAGCTGCAAAGAAGACTCTCAAGCAATCCCAGACCAGCTGCCTGGAAGAGGTTCAGAGCAGCAGCCTTGCTTGGAAAGGATACTTAAGTCTGTTGAGCAGCCTTCAGGCTGTCCAGTGTACTCCAGGTTCACAGCATTTGTTGTAGGCCTTGGTGCTTCAGCTGTCTCTGAGTCATTTCTGATTCTGCAAGCAATCTTTCACTCATATTCTGTAAGTGACCCCAATAAAACTCATTGGTTCATCAAATTGGACTTTGGTAGCATCCGTACTTTGGTCTGTGGTGGGTTCTCTATCTGGGCTTGGTAGATCTGTGCATTGCATCTCCCTGGGAGAAAATTTCTCATACAACAAATTATGTAAAATATCATAACTAGATATAAGTCTTTAAAAACGCATCTAAAATTAGGTATAACAGTGCATACCTAGGATAGTAACAACACTCAGGAGGTCAAGGAAAGAGGATTACAAATTCAATGCTAGCCTGCGCTGTGTAGTGAGGTTCCTGCCTCAATACAATAGCACAGTTGCTTCTGAATTTGTGAGTGATATGAACTTTAGGTATGGATGTTTACATTTTGGTCTGACAGTGAAGCATCTTATATTTTAGCTTCAGAGTGCTTAGTCTATGGGGAATTCTTTTTTTTTTTTTTTTGGTTTTTCAAGACAGGGTTCTCTGTGTAGCCCTGGCTGTCCTGGAACTCACTCTGTAGACCAGGCTGGCCTGGAACTCAGAAATCTGCCTGCCTGTGCCTCCTGAGTGCTGGGATTAAAGGCGTGTGCCACCACTGCCCGGCTCTCTGTGGGGAATTCTTAAGACATTTTTAGTGTCTCTTGTTATGTGACCTTACCCTTTACCCACATACGTGTGTGTGAATCAAAGTCCTTCCCTTGACCCCCTTAGAGGTGTGCATTGTTGGAGCAGTGCCATTACCCTTGGCAGAATTCCACTTTTCCTGAGGCTATTTGGAGATCTGCCCACCAGCCTATGGGATAACGTCAACTCCTAGAACTTTCTTCAAAAGATAGTAGTTTATTCTGCCAAACCCTAGCTTGTGGAAGTCTGTTGGGCCTGCACTGGAGGCCAGCCAACTATAATGGTTCCTACTGCAAGCTCTTCCTGCAGGAGCAAACCAGTGGTAAGGTGTCTGTGTAGTTTGAGGGCTGGCTGTGGCCTCTGGGGCCCTTCTCTCGTCAGATCTTTTCTTATATTTCTTATGAGTATATTTATCATCTAAATGTAAATATTTCGGAGGAGCAATTGTGAAATCAGTTACTGGATTTTTAAAATTTTATTAACTGTGTATGCATGTGTGAGTGTTCAAATCATGTCATGCATATGGAGGTTGGAGACCTCTGGAGGTCTCCCCTTCCAATTTTTTTTTTTTTTTTGTAGTTTCTAGGGATTGGACTCAGGCTTGTTAAGAACTTTACCCAGTGAGCCATCTCAGCAGACCCAGTTAGATTGTCTAATATATAAGGTAATGGGAAATGAAAACAATGCCTAGAGACTCAAGCATCTTTACCCAGTAAGCCATCTCAGTAGACCCAGTTAGAGTATCTAATATATAAGGTAATGGGAAATAGAAACAATGCCTAGAGGTGTTTTCAAATGTTATGTGCCCACTGACATGTTTAAGAATAGAAACAGACCCAAATGTCTGAAAGGAAGAGCAGTGCTGATCCAGACAGGCTCTACCCTCTGCCTTCAAATCCTGCAAAGGGTCTCGTGCTTTTTAGTAAGCTCTACCTTCTACTAAAAGCAGGCTCTCACATCAAAGTTATGTTAAGATTCTCTTTGTTTCATGGATACAATGAGGATTTTTGTTTAGTTGTGTTCAGAGGTCCATAATGGTATCTGTGAGTTGCTTAGGATAGCCCCTTTAATCAGCAAAAGATGGACAGTGGTAAGAGATGTCTCCCTTCAATCCCAGCAGAGGCAGGGGTAGGTGAATCAGAGGTCCAGGCCAGCAGGAGCCATACAGTGAGATTCTGTCTTGAAAAAAAAACCAAAATAGACCTCTGAGTAAAAATCCTTGAATTTCAGTCAAGTTTTACTTCAAATTGTCTTTGATTATCTTTAAGATAAGCTCTTTTTAACACTGGTACTCTGGAACATTGGTTTTGTTTTTTTGATTTGTTTGTTTTGGAGACAGGATTTGTCTGTATATCTCTGGCTGTCCTGGTACTCGATCTGTAGACCAGGCTGGTCACCATGCCCAGCCTTTCCCATGCCTTTTTTTTTTTAAATAATAATTTTGCTTGTTTGTCTACTGAGAATATAAGAGTTGTCTTTTGATATCTATATTTATTGTGCCTAGTAATAAAAACATTATGCAAATTATTAATATTTGTAAAAGAAAACAAATGTCTTTGTTTTCTTTACTTAATTCCTTATTATCTGGGTCCATGTACATGTATGACTGTTGACAGATCCCTGGCTTGGATCTATACTGCGTAGATGATGAATTCATTGTTGTTTGTAGCTTAACTTAATTACTGACAGGGCCTAGAAAGATTTTTTATTGTATTAATATAAATAATAAAAAGCAGAAATAGTATTTTACCTTTCTACCCTATGGTAGGAATTGGTGTCTGCGACAACTTATAGTGATTTCTCATCGTGTAGTAATAGCAATATTTAGATGGCATCGTGAGCCTGGTGACATCCCTAGAGCAGCAGGAACATGATTTCTCTTTAAGAGCAGACTGTGTATAACATACTGACACGGAGATTGCTTGCTTTTGTCTTTTGGGGGGTGGGGTAGGGGTGGAGGGCACACAACCCACCAATCCCTTGGAATTTCATTAAATTATAGTTACCTCCCTAAATGATTGACTAATCATATATGCATAAAAATAATAGAAGAACATGAATTTGAAAGGAAACGGAGAGGGCCATGGGAGGGATTGGAGAGGGAGAAATTTATATAATTATATTTTAATTAAGTAAGGAAATTATGTTCCTGTTGGGAAGCTATCTTTGACATGCAGTCTGTTGGAATTTTGACAAGCTTGAACATCCAGTTGGGTCACGGGGCAATGCTTTCTCTCTGTGCCTTCTTCAGCTTCCTTCGAACAGGTGGCTGTCATCGACTAAAGCTACGGCAGGTAACCATAAACGTGAGCAATAAGAATGTTTATTATTTCCTGTGCTGCTGCTTTGCTTTGCTACTGATTGACAGCACTTGTGACTCTTAAGTAAACTGAGGAAGTATGAAATAGTAAATGGGAAAAATATCAAATAAATCCTTGAAAATGGTTTTTTAGGGAGAGAATATTACTAGTAAAAATATTTAACTGTCTTTTAAAATGAAAACTGTACTTGGGACATCCAAGTTATTTTCCAAAAGCCATTCTACATTTTTAAAAAGGCAGACGTAATCGTTTATATGGAATTAGTGCCTTCAAATTCAAATATGTTTGAGATTTGTGTTACAGATACAGATAATCCTTTTAGAGTATGGATTTTAATATTTCCAGTTTTAGTACTTGAAGCAAAGGTTTATGTTCTGGCTGAAAATTTTGTCATTGAAAATGACTTAATCAGTCTGGGCTGACAACTTGAGTTTGATCCCTAGGACCCATGTGGTGGAAGCAAAGGACCAACTCTTTCAATTGTCCTCTGTACATCCGTATGGGTGAGTACAGGCTTTCACACACAGCGAATAAAGAAATGCTTAAAAGATGACTGAATATCCTTACTAAATGAGACAATCACTAGGATGAAAATTCAAATGCTAAGAAAGTTCTAAGTGAAAAGTCTCTCTGCTCCAGCCACCTGTTTTTCATCCGTGTGGTAACAAAGAATCCTGTGTGTCTTTGTTGTTACATAGTAAAATGCCACCTACTTAAAAAAAAAAAAAAAATACAAGTGGTATCAGTCTACATAGGACTGCTTTTTGAACATATCTTGAAGAATGTTTTACAGGAGCCTGCTTTCTGTTTGTTTCATTTAGTTAAAAAACAAAACAAATCTTATGTCGGGAGGCTGGAGCAGCTACTGCGCAGCTGAGGTTAGAGAGTTTACTGCTCTTAGCGGGGCTGTGGTAGCGCACACCTTTAATCCCAGCACTTGGGAGGCAGAGGCAGGTGAATTTCTGAGTTCGAGGCCAACCTGGTCTACAGAGTGAGTTCTAGGACAGCCAGGGCTACACAGAGAAACCCTGTCTTGAACAACAACAACAACAACAACAAAAACAGAGAGTTTACTGCTCTTGCAGAGGGCCCAGGTTTGGTTCCCAGCACCAACATGGTGGTTCACAACCATCTTTAACTCCAGTGCTAGGGAATTCAAAGGCCTCTCAAGACTCCACGGGCACCAGGCTAGCGCATGGTGCACATACATATTTGTAGGCAAAACACTCATATACATAAAATAAAAATAAATCTTTAAAATAGATAACTGTATTTCTGTATTGACTTGTCAGCATTTATTAAAACAATACTATATTCCAAATATTAAATAAAATGGTGTGTGTGTGTGTGTGTGTGTGTGTAAGAGAGAAGAGGGGGACCATAAGAATGTTGCAGTGGATAACCCTGCCCCTTAGTGATTTCACTCACAAGCAAGTTTGTCTCCAGGACATATTTCTGGAATTTGCTAGGTCCATAGTTATGTACCTTTGAAACTTTGAGAGATGTCATGGCATTTGCACCTTATTAGAAGTTGAAACAGTGAGTTCCTGTTTTCTCTTCTCATATCTTCGCTATCCTAGGATATAATTAAGCTCTCTGATCTAACCAGTGCAAAATGGTACCAGTATAAGTTTATATTTCTCTTAATATGAATGGAATTTAGTATTTAGTTTTAAGAGATACACATTCCCTTTATGTGTACGAGAGAGAGCTTTTTCAATCTCTTTTTTCCCTCATTTTTTCCCCCTTGAGGCTTAATTCTACGAATTTGCAGGGTCACATCTATAGATAGGAAAATTAACTCAAAAGATGAATTGCTGTAGTTTTGTTTTTTCTAGCTTGTCATTGCCTTTTAGCTTGGCTTATGGGTTTTCCCTCCAGGCATTAAAAATATCAGTATATCAGTTTAGGTTTTTGTGACAGATAAAAGTCATTTTTTTTTAACTCTTAAGATCATACTGAAACCTTTTTTATATTTGTAAATCTTTGACCTATTGGACATTTCTGCCTGAGTATGAGATATGGATTCAACAGTTTCTGTTTGTCTTTAACTGGCCACTTGTCTGGGTGAGACTTCTCTGGTGTCATTCTTGGACCCTTTGCATCATGTGGATCCCATTTCTGTTTGCCTAGCCCAGAGCTCACAGGGCAGATGACTGTAGAGACTAGGCAAGTTATGTAAAAGGCAGAACAGTGCCAGATCGGGAGGACAGCCAACTGGAAATGGCACACTTTTATAAAGAGGACGGTCTCTGCACTGCCTGCTTGTTTCTTTGCATAGATGCAGTAGGCCAGGGTGTTGCCAGATCTCTGTCAAGAGAAGCTGGAAATAGACTAAAAAAAAAAGCTATTGACTTTAAAATTGTAATACCAATTAAAAATTCTTAATACTGGCTTGGCAAAACAAATACATCTTCAGGCCAGATTAAGCCCTGGGGAATCTTCCAATATCCTTTGCCAAGAATAAAACTTCCCACCAATGACTTTCCTATGAGAAAATACAATTGCAGTCTGATAATTTGACAGCTTCTTGTTTTATAGCTCGGGTCTGGGAACCGTAGGGAAAATTAAGGGCTCTCTATAAACCAGAGTGAATTTAGTACATAGGACTATGAACATAACCATTTACTAGAAGACATTTAAACAACTTTAGTATTATTGTGGACGCACACGCGCTCACGAGGACACACACATTCCACAGTTCAGATGTAGAGGTCAGAGAACCACCTTGTGGAGCTGGCTCTTTCCTCCTTCACGTGGGTTCCAGGGGTGGAACTCAGGTTGTCAGCCTTGTGAAGCAGATACCTTTTCCTTAACAGCCCCAGAGGACTTTTATCCCCCCCCCCCCCCCCACCCCCCCCCCCCCGCCATGGATACTTAGATTTAAAAAAAAACAAACAAACCCAAAACAAACCCCAGAAAGGCCGATCTCTCTCTAAGTATTTGGTCTGCCATCCGTACTTTGTGAAGACAGAATGGTGGTGTGTTTGAGGAAGAACAATGTTCACCCACTGATTCTGGAACTGAAATTACTGCACAAGTTATCTTTTACAGTCTGTTCTTCCGTCCCTTTCCTCACTGCTGGTGGCTGGGTGCATGACTGTTTACAGCCCGTTGGGAGCAATTTGTTCAGCAATTTTAGTGGGATGAAATTTGGCCTAGTGAAAAAATTTCCAGAGTTCATGCAAAAGCATAGGGTCAGAAAATCCTTTTCTTGATGCTAATTAGTATGACTGTATCGCAGGATCCAGGTCCTGTAGAACCTTAAGTGGAAAGGATTTGCAGAACATGATAACACAATTAACCAAAGAACAATATCTGAAAGTTTTTGGATACTTTTTTTTTTTTTTTTTTTTGATACACGGGGACCTCAGGTGAAGAACCTCGAACTGAATTCGTTCGGCCCTGCAACCTGCGCTAAGCGCTTCCCATGATCCCATAACGTGACTTTATGAAATAGCCACTATCACCTAAATATACAAAGGAACCACATAGAGCACACGTTAAATAAATATCCTATCAGCCCAAATGTCCTTTTCTCCCCACATCCGTGTTCTGCCTCCCAGAGCTGCAGTCACGGCTCGGGGGTCCCCTAGGGCTGCACCGAATCAGGCTCGTCTGCCAGGACTCAGACGCTGCGGAGTGTGTCTGGAACAGCCACCCCGCCCGGGCGCACATTCCCAGGAGAGACCGATTACCCTCCCGGCCCCCGGGCCCCGCACCAGACGCCTCGGCCAGCTCGGCGGCGCGCATGCTCCGTGCTAGTCTTCTCCCGAGACTCGGGAGAGCGAGCGCCCGGCCGAGGCCAGCAGCGGCTGCAGGGACCCGGTGTTCGGCGGCGGCCCGCGAGGCTGGAGGGGCGGCGGCGGCCAGCGCCGTGCACGCCGGACACGCGCGCCCGCTCGGCTCCGAGGGCCCTCTGGAGGTGACTCGGGCGGGCCCGGTCCGGCGGATCGGCTGCGCAGAGGGCGGGGGAGGCGATGAGGACGCTGCGGGCCGCCGGTGTCTGCCCGCCACGGCCGTAGCGGGAGTCGGGGCGGGGGCGAGGCCGGCGGTGCCCCGCGCTGCGCACCCAGACAAAGGAGGAGGAGCCACCGGACGAGCGGGCCGGCGCCGCAGGAACAGCAGGGCGCCTCGGGCCGCCGCGCTTCCTCGGGGCTGCGGGGCCGCCAAGCCTCAGCGAACGCCCGCCCGCCCGCCGGCGCCGCCCCCGAGCGCTCGGCCGGAGCTGCGGTCCGGGCGGGAGGCGGTGGCCCGAGCGAGGCGAGGCGAGGCGGCCCTCACCCTGCCTGTCAGGCCACCGGCCGGGCCTCGGATGCGGAGGCGCTGCGGCCGGGGCCATGCAGCAGGCGCCGCAGCCGTACGAGTTCTTCAGCGAAGAAAACAGCCCGAAATGGCGGGGACTGTTGGTCCCGGCCCTGCGGAAGGTCAGTGCTGGGGCCGAGGGAGGTGCCGCGGGGCGAGGGCTGGGGGGCCGGGCCGGGAGCCCGCACAACTCGTAATGGGGAGAACGGGGAGCACGGCTCGCGCCCGCACCGAGTCCCGGGGCCGAGTCTTCTCTGTCCGGGCGCCGGGTGCTCCTAATTGCCTGTTGCATCCTGAAGGACGTTTTCTCAACTTTCTTTTTTGGCCTGGTCCCGGAAGGAAGGTTTTGTTATGATCATAAAACTGGATTTCATCTTACAGTCATTTCGTCAGGCAACTTCCGCCGTTGACCAATGTGTTGTCCTCAGGCTGGATTCTAGCAAGACAAAGTCCTACTGGTTTTTAGTTTCTAAAACAAATGCACAATTTCGGACCGAGTGACTACTTTGAATTAAGTTCTTTGGGGGCGTTCGCTTGCCACGGTTGCCCATTCGCTGGTTGAGACAGTGCTGGTTTTGCTAATATGGATGTGTGTTTAACATGTGTGAAGTGTCAGTGAGTCATAGTATTCATTTTCCAGCTCTTGAGGTGAATCTAAAGCGCCTCTCCACTTCCTGCAGAAGTCTTACCTGAATACAAGGATTGCCTCACAA
>JADRCH010000040.1:5100786-5104339 GCA_019843965.1 Rhynchomys soricoides
GACTAGTATGTAAAAACTACTACAGAAATTAACCTGGGGGATACCTCATGACCTCATTAAAACGTCAAGTATACTTTTAAAAAATAGAATAAATTCAGAAACTGATGGAGAGCCTATGGTTTTTAAATTCTTAACATGGAGCCTGTTCTGGATTTCCTAAAGCTGCTGACTAGAACAATAGAACCCATGGGGAATGGTTTGGACTTATTCCAAAGTAATAATGACCCAAACTGACCCAAGGGGTTCAGCCAGACTGGTTGAGCATTAGGAATGCACTTTAACTTGGTGCATTTAGCTCCCTGTCAGCCATGATTTAGTAACCTTTTTCTGTTATCAGTTTAATTTTAGTATGGTATATTTGGAGCAATAATATTCCATTAAAATGTTTTATGCTGAGTATCCAAAGCATTACCTGTGTAACCACTTGACATAAATCAAATATATGTCTATTATATTAATCATGGTCCTTCTTTCAAGGGTTTCAAAGTTTGATTATATCCTATGTTAGGCTGCATACTTGACTGAGGGAGGAATTTTAATGGATCTAATGGATTTAGAGTTATTTCATATAGCCATATTTAAAATTAACAACCAAAACTTCTTTTCATAAAAATGTGTGATAATTAGTAGAAAGATTTTTTGAAATATATGGTGTTATATATTCCAAATTCACAAATTAATGTTTGGAGGCGGAGCAGCAAGTGAAAATAACATGTAGGCGGTTGTAGCTGGTCAAGTCTTCTTTATTCCCCCCTCCCTCTCTTCTTGCCCCCCTCCCTCCCTCCTTCCCTCCCTCCTTCCCTCCCTCCTTCCCTTAACCTCTCTTCCTCTTGTTTCTTTCTCAACAGACTGCTATGTATCCCCGGCCCATATAGAAGTCTTTAGTTACCTTTATTAAATCATTTGTCACTTTGTAAATCCTACCACCCCTCATAGCAAAACACTTTTTAGTTCTATTGTAATTGATCAATTGGCAGTATTTGGTGGTTGGTCTCTTTGCCTTACAAACCATTTTTAAAAACAAAAAAACCTCTTATCTTTCAAAACCTGAAACACTCCTGGCTTGTTTTCTCTGTCGTCTCATCCTCCCTCTGTTTCTTTCTGCCTCTCTCTTCTGCAGGTCTTCTGTCTTGACTTCTTACTTTCTTAAATCTTATGCCAGTCCTTTAAAACCCAATGGTGATTCTCCCCTGTGGCTCATATCAGGCTCCAATCTAATTTCTCTTGAGTCTCCATGATGCTTCCTCTTAAATTGGGATTTTTCTAATGTCTTTATTATATATCTCCAAGAGAATTTTCACATTTTATGTTGACATATAACATTTTTCATGTTAAAATCAAGTAGTTAAAGAGGGTATAATTTTGTATTACAAATACTGATGATGTTAAAGTAAAATAGTGTTAGTTAAAAAGACTCAAATGGAGGTACTGGAGAGATGGTTCACTCATTAAAAAACAAACAAACAAACAAAAACAAAACACTGGTTGTTTTTACAAAGGACCCGAATTCAGTTCTTAGCACTAACATGGTGGCTCACAACCATTAGTAACTACAGTTCCAAGAGATCTGAAGCTTTCTTCTCACCTCCATGGGCACCAGGCATGCATGTGGTGCACATACATATGTGCAGGCAAACATAAGATAAATGTATTTTAAAGCCTTTCAAAGTATCCAATGGAATGTAAATGCCAAAGTAATTTGCTATACACTGTAATTCTTTTAAGAGGAAGGTGGCAAAATGAGTCTTTAACAGTTGGAAACTTTGTGTCAGCCTTTTTTCAGTGAGCTTTGTATCCTGCATGTACATAATTATGTTCTCATGTAATATTTTTGTTTGAAAGACCTTGGTTGCTTCTTATACTTCTTTGTAACAGAGAAAACTATATATATTGAATTAATTTTTTCACCTATAACCATAAATCTCTAACATTTATTTTGAGCTAGTATGGTGGTGTGTATTTGTTTATTTGTTTCTTATTTATTTAATATGTGTTTTATATGGTGCCCATAGAGGTGAGAAGAGGTATTAGATTCCCTGGGATTGATGCTACAGACAGTGAACCATCATGTGAGTGCTGGGAATTGAACCCTGGTTCTTTGGAAGAACATCAGTGCTCTTAACTGCTGGGTCATTTCTCCATTCCCTTGGTGGCACATACTTGTAATTCCAGCAGTTAGAGTTTAAGGTAGGAAGATTCTCACAAATTCAAGGCCAGTGCATAATAAGTACAAAAGCCAGCAAGGGCTACATATGAAGACCCTGCCTCTAATAAAATAAGATTTACTTTTCTTTTATATAGATACTAACTTCCAAAAGTTGATATAAGTGAACAAAAATTTTAAAGCAACTAAACCCAACCTTTTAACTTTTAAAAAATTATATGCAAAAGTCTATAGTTATTTCTAACTATGCAGTGAATCTAATATCAAGTTGTTTTTAATTGTTAGCTACTCATTTAGGACTTTGGTTCTGTTTAAAGCAAAGTTAAGAGTCATTTATCTTTTCATTTTCTAGCTTTTCCTGTCTTTACTAAATAGCCAATGACTATGATTATTATCTTTTTAATTTTTCTACATAGAAGTTCTTTGTTTAATATATTCAAGAAAGAACACAACAATGAAAACTTTTAATTTAAGTGTGCCTTAGTCAAGGTAATTATTGATAAAATGCATTTTATCCTACCATGTTCTTAAAATAGTATTTGTTTTAGTAAGCCCAAATCAAATTTACATTTCTGTTTTTGAGTCCTATTCTATAGTCAAATTGATCCACTGCTAGTACCTAACAACAGGATCTTTAAGTAATCTGTTTCTAGGTAGTAGGTTTCAGAGGCAAAGTCTTGTTCCTTAAAGTCTAGCCATTCATGATACAATTATGAATAGTCAACTCCTCTGGAGTGTAACAGTAAGACAGTGATCATCACCCGCCTCACGCCCCTTTTGAGACAGGGTTTTGCTATGTGGCCAGTCTGGCCTTGAGCTCCAGTCTTTGCTTCAGCCCCCTGAATGCTGAGGGTTAGAGATGTGCCTACCGCTGTGCCTGATCTGCTGGGTTTTCTCCCTTTTTTGCCCCTTGGTGATTTAGGGGGACTATCCTGAAACCAGTATAAACACTTTATAAATATTTTGCCATTTTCTAATCAATACAGTGTATTTGTTTCATACTAAGCAGCATCTTTTAGCAAGAAAATGCTAAATTTGAATAAGAAAGACAAAATGAACTGGGACAATTAAAATTTACTTTAAAGATTTCTTTATGGGAAAAGATAACCACATATGATCTTAAGAAAAACACTTTTACAGTCTAGGTTTTTCATTCTCATTTGTACATCTACTGAGCCAGGGATTCCTGGGGCATAACTCCAGCAGCTCAGGCCCCTTTCTATTCTCACAGAATGCTTCCCTGGATGGAACAGGCTGGAGCCCCACTGGGACCCTTTAGTTCCTTCCCTCAGGTACCTTCCCTTTGTTTGTTCCTGATCCTTTCCCTCTTCCATTTCAGGATGCCATCTTGACTCTTACCTTTCCTTCTTCCATTGCAGGAAGCCATCT
>JADRCH010000040.1:5104349-5114539 GCA_019843965.1 Rhynchomys soricoides
ATCTTGACTCTTACCTTTCCTTCTTCCATTGCAGGAAGCCATCTTGATTCTTACCATTCCTTCTTCCATTGCAGGAAGACATCTTGACTCTTATAGTGCGTACCATGCTCACTGTTCACATTCCTTCTCTTGGTTGGAATCTTGCCCTTAAAATGCTCATTTACAACAAAGCCAGCAGCAGCTGAATGGCATTGTAGATACTCCGTTTTGCCAGGGTAACAATTAGGGATTCCTTTTTGAAAAGTACCTAATCCCCTGATGTCTGTGGAATCACTCTTGTAGATTCACATGTATGTGGCCAAAGAAACAACTCTGTTTTCTAAAAGGCTTGCAGAGCATGCATCAGCACCTCTCCTCTTTCCCACTGTTTTGTCACTTTGGAGAATTACTGGAAGATTCAGTACGGGTGGCTCTGGCTAAGAGGAAATCCTTACCATATTCTTAAATTCTCATTAAATGTTTATTGAATAAGCTTTCTGTTGCTGGATAACAAATAGTGATCAAAAATGTGGATTAAAGCCACATCTATTTATTTTTAATCAGCTTGATTCTCTGCTTAGAGTCTCAGGGGGAATCACTGTTTCTGGCTGGGGCTGTGGTTTCCTTTAAGGCTAGTGCTCTTCTTTGAAGCCAGTGTGATTTTAAACATAATTCATTACCTTGTTAGGTAGAGCAATGGAACCAAAGCTTCGAAAGAGCATGCCCCAATTCTAGGCACATTTGTTCATCATAATACATTGGTTTGCTTCTTTACATTCAATAGGAATTCATCTTACTCTGCTTCTTGTCTATTTGCAGTTCTGGGCACTGAACCCAAGGCCATGTGCATGTGAAACAAGCACTCCTCTGTGCGGCTAACCCCTAGTCCTGTTGCTACTTTTCATATTCTGACACATTTTTTTTTTCACCAGATGAGGTTGTGCTCACCCAGGGTAATCTCCCAGTTGATTAACTCAGGGTCAGCTGATTAGTAATGTTAGTCACCTTTTTCATATTTGGTTTTTGTTTTGTTTTTGTTTTTAACATTTTCTAACTTGTGTCTATGCGCCTGTGAATGTATGTCACATGAAGGCAGGAGGAATCTTTGAAGGTAAAAGAAGGCATTGGATTTCTGGAGCTGGAGTTACAGATGGTTGAGAGCTGCCCCATGCTGGGTGCTGAGAAATGAGCCATCTCTCTAGCTCTGTCTTTGCCATATTTTGTACCCTGCTCAGAGAATTGCTATCTTGCTGTATTAACAATGCCTGTAACACTCCAAGGTAAGAGACTATACAGGGCATGCAGAGGGGTTAAGGGTCATCTTAGAATTCTGCTTACATTTGTTTTATGAAAATATCTCTATATAACTTAATTATTAAGGCCAGTGGTAATTTTCAAGCCAGCTAGTCTTACCATATTTCTCTTTTGTCAAAGTTTGACTTGATATTTTAGTTCAGATGAGTGCCTTAGTACTTGTTACTAAGTTACATGTCTGCCACATCACTTCTGAATGTGCACTATAAGACAGAAAGAAAAATAGGTAATATGTGAAAACTGGCATTAAATATTTTTTCCTGAGTGAAGTAAGATAATATTTCCTGAACTATGTCTTTAAGTTATTCTTTTCTATGCCTGTCATCTCAGGAGGTTGTAATTTTTGACAGAAGTCAGATGAATGGAAGGGAGAAAGAACTTAAATAAAAACAGTTGTAATTGTGCCTTTGTTTAACGTTACAGAATGTAAGTGCACGTTTGTGCATTGCATACCGTACCATGAGAGGAGGCATTTGGGAAAGACCAGTAAACCTGGTCATATTTGTCCCTGTGTGCATGTGCCTTGTTTGGGATGTCTTACCTAAGAAAGAGTCCATGTAGTAGTTTAGGTACTATGCTGATGGATGTGAGTGGTGGGTGTTTAGCCTAGAAATTCCTAAATTTTGATTAAGTGAAACAAATCTAATAATTGTGGTCTGTTGGTGTGTGTGTGTGTGTGTGTGTGTGTGTGTGTGTGTGTGGTACAGACATGTGAGCACAGGTGCATGCATCCATGCAGAGACCAGAGAATGCTGTTGATATCATTCCCAACTACCTTCTACCTTCTTCCCTTGAGACACAGGGGCTCTACTGAGTGTGAGGTCTGCTGGCGGTTTGCAAGCCTGTGATCCTTCTGTGTCTTTCCCTCGCAGTTCTGGGGTTCCAGGATATCCAGCCACACCTGGCTTTTTACCTGAGTTCTAGGGATTAGAACTCAGGTCTTCATTTTTGAGCAGCAAGTGTTCTTACCCACTGAGCCATGGTCCCAATCTAATACTTGAAAATTTCTCTTAAAATTTTTTGTTAGATCTTTGGTGTTTGCTTTAGTTTATTTACTAGTGAGATTATGAAATTAATACTAAAAAATATATAGACTTTTTAAAGAGGAAAAGACCTTTTACTTTTTATCTTTTTCTAAAATACCTATAGTTTGGATTTAACTTTTATGCTAGTTTTTCCTAACACTGCAAACAGTCATGACATATAAGTATTTAAATATTTTATGTTCTGAGAAAAATACTGAATTCACATAGTCTGCTACCCTGTGCTTTCTTGATTTATAGACTACCTTTATAGAAAGGTGTTTACAGTTTATATGAGGTTCTGTTCAGGAAATTTTTAATAACAAAAATTTTAGATTCAATTAATAGTCTTCCTTATATATTTGATTACTTAATGATAAGCCCTCTCCTATTGTAAAACTAAATAGAATCAGATTGCTAGCCTCTACTTATCTTCATTTTAAATAAACCAGTATATTTAGAATCAAGAAGGTACCTGATTAAGAGACAGACTTTAAGAAGAGGCTGTTAATAGACAGTGGGAATAGGACATGAATAGACGTTCTTTTGTGGACGCTGTTACAGGGAAGCGGTTTTCTCCTCATCTTATGCTCTTTCCCTATTTCCTCCTCCCCTCACATTACGTTACAAATAATGCAATTAAACCAAATTCTTATCAAGTTCTTAATTTCCCCCCAATCTCCAAATAATTTCAGTGGGGCCGTGCATGCTCTGAATCTACTCAGCAAGTGTTTAGCATTCTTTGTGGAAGTGACTGTGGCTTTAATGGCGTGGTATAGCACAGCGTGGTATATACCACGCTGTATGAGTTACCTGTGTGTTAGGGTAAAATTGTAAGGGGACAGAAACCAGAAACAGCAGATGGCTCTCGACTGTCTACGCTCATCAGGACAATGTTCCCCCGAATACTACATTCTTTAACAGCCTTGTTAAAGGCATAAATGATGTATAAAAGCTGCATGTACTTAAAGTATATAGTTTGGTAAGTTCTTCTACTCTGTACACATTGTGAAACAACACAGTGAACAAGAGCTGAGAATGATGGTACAGACTTAGAGTCCCAGCAGTTAGACTTTGAAAGCAGAATTGTGAGTTCAAGACTAGCCTGGGCTACAAAACAAGTTCTAGATTAGCCAGGGCTAGAAGAAATTTTATCAAAGAAAAAAATAAAAACAGTGTATTGTGTCTTTCAGCTCCAGAATTTCCTCCTGGCTATACTTCCTTCCCCTCCCCTGCCCTTCCCATCCCCCAGCAGTCCCTGATCTGCCATCCCTGTAGGCTTCATTTTCTAGAGTTTTATGCTAATGGAATCTTACAATGGGGACTTCTTCTGGAGGAGTAGGTTGACTTTCTTCACTTGGTGCAGTTATTTTAACGTTACTCATGCTGTTGAAATGTCGACAGTTTCTTACATGTCAGTAGCATTCCAGTGTGCAGATGGACTATAGCACTTTTAGATTTTTAAGGTCTTGGCTATTACAAACAAAATTACTATAAGCATTTTGTGTACAGGTTGTGGATAATTACCAAAGAGTAATTGGATGAGTTAGCTTCCAAGAAACTGTCAAGTCACGTGTAGTGGCTCGTAATACTGGCTGCTCAGGAGGCCAAGGTTCGAGAGAAGATCATAGGCTCGAGGCCTGTCTGGGGTCCAAGCCAGTCTGGGTAGCTTAATGAGACAATGTCTCAAAACAGAAGATACAAAAAGGGCTTCTGGATATAGCTCAGTGGTAGAACGCTTGCCTAGCATGCATGAAGCCCTGGGTTCAATTCCTGATACTATTAACCATAAGGCTGCCTCCCCATCCCCTCCAAAAAACAACAAACAAAAATCCCCAAAAATGAAAAAAGAAAAATTTATGGCTGTTTTCCAGAGTTTTACCATCCTGCTAGCCGACAGAGATGACGAATGCCTCTGAGTTCAAGGCCAGCCTGGTCTACAAAGTGAGTTCCAGGACAGCCAAGTCTACACAGAGAAACTGTCTCAAAAAACAAACAACAAAACACAAAATAATAACAACAACAACAGTAACAACAACTATTATTGTTGTTGTTGTTGTTAAACTGTAGCCATCCAAATAGCTATGCAGTGGTGTTTGTGGCTTTGGTTTGTTTCCCTAATGATTAGTGATGATGAGTAGCTTCCACATGATTTGCTAGCTATATATTTTTGCTCAAGTGTTTGTTCAGATCTTGTACTCATTTTGGGTTTTTTAGTGTATTTTGAGAATTCCTGTGTTTGGATATGAATTCTTAAAGATTTATTTATTTTATGTTGTGTATGGGCATTTTGCCTGCATGCCCAGATATGTGCACCAGATGCATGCCTAGTGCGATGAACCCCCTGGAACTGGAGTTACAGACAGCTTTGAGCTGCCATGTGGGTGCTGGGAATTGGACCCGGATCCTCTGCAAGAGCGCCAATGCCCTTACCTACTGAGCCATTTTCTAGGCACTGAGTCTTTTATCGGATATGTAAACTACCTATCTCTTAACACTAACTTTTCCCTCCATTTGAGACAGGGTCAGGTCCGAAAAGATCTCAGGATTTTATGAAGCCCTGCCTATTTTCTTTTCAGACTGCCTTCTCCTGTGTCATGCTTAGGAATCATGGCTGAGTCCTGAGCATAAACATTCTTCTTTCCCTTTTTCCCCTTTGACTTCAGGTTTCATTTTATGAGGCAGTTGTGCTGCGCAGTTCAGACTGGCCCGGACTTTGTTTAATGAAATTCTTTGTCTTGTTTTTTGATAGATAGCTATCTGATAATGTTTGTTTTCTTATATTTTTTCTATTTCAAATTTGTTTAATTGTTTAAGGGCCTCTCTTTTTATGTAAGAATTTTGGCACTCAGAAGGCAGAGGCAGGTGGATTTCTGTGAAGTTGAGGCCAGCCTGGTCTACATAGTGAGTTCCAACCTACATAGTGAGACCCTATCTCAAAAAAAAAGAAAGAAAGAGAAAAGAAAAAAGAAAAAGAAAAAAAAATCCTGGAAGTTGCTGGTGTCTGTAATCATAGCGTTCCAGAGAGAAGGCAGGAAGATTAAGCTCAAGACCAGCCTCCAAAACATAGCAAGCTCCAGGCCAGCCTTGTCTATATAAGACTTTATCTTTGAACAAACAACACAGAAAAACAAAATAAACTCCTATAAGATAAATCATTATGAATGATTTAAAGCACAAAGAGAAAAACAGGCTGATGAGACAGCTCAGTGGGTAAAAGCACTTGCTTCCTAGCCTGACTGTTACCTGGGTTTGATCACCAGGGGGAAGGAAAACCAATCCCTGGAAGCTGACCTCTGACCTCCACAAGTGGGCTGCAGCTGTATAACTCCCTGCCCTAAATGAATAAACATAATTTAAAACATTTTAAAAATAAAAAAGGTCATTAAAATTTTAATAAAATATTGCTGATAGATATCAAAGACTGAGGACTCAGAAATATAGCTCAGCCTGTAAAGTATAAAGACCTGGATTTAGAATCTCAGACCCGTGTAAAAAGTTGGAGATAACGTCAAGTGCTTGTAATCCCTGTGCTGAGGAGACAGAGATGGGAAGGGTTACCAGCTGACCAGAACAGACGGACAACCAGCTCTAATTCAACTGTGTATGATCTTGGAGTAAGCATACAATGAGGAGAAGCCAACCTATGCTGGGTGGATTTGCATTCCTGCCTTTTCTCTGGGTGGTTAACATTTTCTGTTCTTCAGCATGGCCTTCCATGCTTCAGCCTCCACCGAGCAGAGACCAATCAAAAGCTATGTCTGGTATTCAACTATGAGCTTCCTCTTCTGAGTGTTCAGTACTTGGACCATCATTTTCCAGACCTCCATCTCACAGGGATGCCCTTGGAAACTGTCTCTCCCCCATCTCTTTCAGCATTCCCTGACAACTTCTTCACAGGCTGATGACCTCTTTCTTCCAGAATGGTCTCCTCAAAAGTTACTCTCAAATATCAATGACTGTCCCCAGTTTCCATCTTCCTAATAAAGGACACTAACTTTAAAAACAAATAATAAAGAAACTGGGTATAGTGGTATACACTTTTAAATCTAGTACGGGGGAAGCAGAGGCAGGTATATCTCTGTGAGTTCAAAGCCAGCCTAGTTACATAGTCAGTTCCAGGGCTATACAGTGAGATCCTATCTTGAAAATAAATAAGTAAATAAGGTAGAGAGTAGCTGCAGAAAGTAGTCTATGCCTATGACCTCTACACACATGCACACACGAGCATGCATATCTGCAGATGTAGATACATGTTGACATGCAAACATGTATACATACACATACAACAAGCATACACACATATGCATACATACAGGAAGACAGAAATTGAAGATCTAAACATACAGACTTTGTTTTTGAATCAGAATACTCAGCAATATAAGATACCAATTTTTTTCAAATGACCTATAAACTGAACGAAATTTCATTTAAAATCTCAGCAGCCTTTTCAGTAGAAATTGATAACATGAATTTCAAAATTCTTACATAAAAAGAGGCCCTCAAATAATGTAAGCAACTTTAAAATAGAAAAAATATAGGAAAACAAACATTGTCAGATAGCTATCCATCAAAAACAAAACAAAGAATTTCATTAAACAATGTAGGTGGCTCTAAATAGCAGTCCTCCTGCCTCAGCTTGCAGAGTTCTGGGATTACAGGCGTGCACCACCATGCCTGGCTTAATTTCAATAATGTCTATAAACAGCTGTCTAAGCTGAGTGGCACTGATCTAAAGACACTCATCAAAGCCAGTGGAACCGAACAGACAACCCAGAGTAAGCACATATATGTGTGTGTACAACTGACTTTTATAATGGTTCATGAAGACCTTTCGGGGAGAAGACAGCCTTGTCAATAATGGTGAAATGATCAGCTATCCATATGCAACACGTGCGCCATAAACAGAACTATCACATTATGACATTAATTCAAATAGGTCATAAGTCTAAATTGTAAGCCCTTCAAACTATAAAACTTGTAGGAAAAAAAACTACCAGACCCCACCCCTAACCTACATGTAGGATTTAAATGACACTGAAGTATTTGTATTTCTGGAAATTTTTAATAAAGGATTTAGAATAGAAGTCAGTCAGAAAGTGCAGATGGAGGATTTACTTCCTATATTTTCATGAGATGTAAATGTTAGTTGATTGAACAAATGCACTAACAAGATGTTTTTATTTGATTGTAAATGCAGAAACCCAGAAAACTTAATTAGTAGAAACATTTCTGTAGGACAATTTTGGAGTTTTGGTTTCTTAAAAACAAAACAAAACAAAAACAAAAAACACAAAAAACAGAGAAATATTTTAAGAATATGGTTTTAGCTGGGCAGTGGTGGTGCATGCCTTTAATTCCAGCACTCAGGAGGCAGAGGCAGGCGGATTTCTGAGTTTGAGGCCAGCCTGGTCTACAGAGTGAGTTCCAGGACAGCCAAGGCTACACAGAGAAACCCTGTCTCAAAAAAAAAAAAAGAAGAAGAATATGGTTTTGTTTTAGCCCCAGGTGTAGGGGTGTGGGGCTGCTTCAGATTGTCCACAGCAGCTGATCCTGATTTGTCTCGAGCTCTAGGAGGGGTGTGATTTTACCAGTTGTAGATGGTTTGGAGTTCTGGGGACTTTTCAGAGGGTATATAAAAGCTGGGGCCTTGAGAAGCCGGGTAGCTTGCTGTTGGTTGTTGTTGGTCACAGTTTGTTAAGGCCTGGTAGAATTCTGCAGTAAAACAAACCATTTGGTCCTGGGATTTTTTTAAGTTGGGAGGTTTTTAATGAGTACTTCTACTACTACTTCTGTTTCCTTAGGGGTTATGGGACTGTTTAGATAGTTTACCTGATCTTGATTTAACTTTGGCATTTGGTATCTGTCTAGAAAATCATCCATTTTGTCTAGATTTTCCAGTTTTGTTGAGTATAAGCTTTTGTAGTAAGATCTGATGATTTTTTTAATTTCCTGCATGGTATGTTCTCACTGATAAGTTGATATTAGCCATAAAGTGCAGAATACCCATGATACCACAGACTGTAAGAAGTTTAACGAGAAGGAAGGTCCAATCGAGGATGCTTCAGTCTCTCTTAGAAGGGGGAACAAAATAATCTCAGGAGGCAGAGGAAGGGAGAGATCTGGGTGGGAGAGGGAAAAAGGAAGGGAACAGGAGGGTAGGGTCATGTATAGGAGGAGACAGGAGAGAAGCCCAGAGGACCAGGAGAATGAATCGGAATATGCAGCTGCTGGGGGTCAGGGTGGGGGAACTTCTAGAAAGTCCCAGAGACCTGGGATGTGAGAGACTCCCAGTACTTAATGGGGATGACCTTAGCAGAAATGCCCAACAGTGGGGAGATGGAACCTGAAGAGACCACCTCCAGCAGATAGACAGGGCCCCCAGTAGAGGGATGGGGTCACCAACCTACCTTCAAAATTTTTGACCCAGAATTGTCCCTGTCTAAAAGAAATGCTGGGATCTAAAAGAAATGCAGGGACAAGAATGGAACAGGGACTGAAGGAAAGGCCATCCAGTGACTAGCCCAACTTGGGATCCATCCCATGACAATATTGCTGATGCTGTGCTGTGCTTGCAGACAGGAGCCTAGCATGGCTGTCCTCTGAAAGGCTTTACTAGCAGCTGACTGAGAAGGTGCAAATACTTACAGAGTCAACCATTGGACTTGGGTTGGGGACCCCTATGGAAGAGTTGGGGGAAGGATTGAAGGAACTGAAGGGGATGGCAACCCCATAGGAAGACCAACAGTGCCAACTAACCTGGACCCCTGGGAGCTCCCGGAGACTAAGCCAGCAACCAAAGAGCATACATGGTCTGGTCCAAGGCCCTTGGCACATATGTAGCAGTGGACTGCCTTGTCTGGTCTCAGTGGAAGACTCCTAATTCTGTACAGACTTGAGGCTCCAGGGAAGGGGGATGTACTGAGGTGTGTGGGTGGGGGAGCACCCTAGCAGAGGAAAAGGGGAGAGGCTGAAGAACTCTGGGAGTGGGCACTAGGATGGGGGCAACATTTGGAAAGTAAATAAATAAAATAATTTTTTAAAAGAATAAAAGAGGGCTGGAGAGATGGCTCAGTGGTTAAGAGCAGTGACTGCTCTTCCAGAGGTCCTGAGTTCAATTCCCAGCAACCACATGGTGGCTCACAACCATCTCTAATGGGATCTTATGCCCTCTTCTGCTATGTCTGAAGACAGCTACAGTGTACTCATATAAATACAATAAATCTTCTTTTAAAAAAAAAAAGAATTATTTACTTTAAATAAAAAGAATAAAAGAAAAAAATGACATGATGAAAACGATGAGTTTTTTTTTTTTTTTTTTACATCAGGGCTAGAGATCTGAACTCAGCCCCTCCTTCTTGAGCAGAACACTGTGAACCATTGGTGCACCCCTCACACCTCCCTATTGATTCCCATGCTGTCTTTTGTCTTCCGGCCCTACTGCACCGGCTAGAACCTCTATAGTATGGCGTAGAAATAATGGAAAGTGTCCCTCCCTTTCTCTCTCTTTTTCTTAACTTCCTTTAGTCCCGCAGTTTTTTGAGACAGATAAACATTTCTCTTTGTGTGAGCCTATGTTTTTCTGTGTCTGTGTCTTTCTTGTGCTTTTTCTTTGATTCTTTTTTTGTTTGTTTTTATCTCATTTTATCATTACTTTTTAGATGCCTAGTTGTTTTGTAATGAGAAAAAAAAGGTATGGGATAGGTCCCAGCATTAAGAGAACAAGATGGAGAGTGACTGAGGAGCACTAATGTCCTCCTCTAGCTCACATGCACATGCATGCACACAGATGACACTAATGTCCTCCTCTAGCTCACATGCACATGCATGCACACAGATGACACTAATGTCCTCCTCTAGCTCACATGCACATGC
>JADRCH010000040.1:5114549-5128912 GCA_019843965.1 Rhynchomys soricoides
TGCACACAGATGACACTAATGTCCTCCTCTAGCTCACATGCACATGCTTACACACAGATGACACTAATGTCCTCCTCTAGTTCACATGCACATGCATGCACACATGACACTAATGTCCTCCTCTAGCTCACATGCACATGCATGCACACAGATACAAAGAAGGTTTAAAAAACTGATTTGGTATCCCTTCTGATATATGAGTTCTGGATGCTGATATGTTTAGATAAACATTGTCCTTCCCTCTACATATCCCTGGCTGTCCTGGAACTCACTTGCATACTGGGCTGGCCTCCGACTCAGAGAGCTACCAGTGCTGGGGTTAAAGATGCATGCCACCTATCTTTGCCTCTTTTTTTCCCCTTAAAAAATTTATGGAACATAGATTTTTTTCATAAACTATATTCTGGATTCCTCTCAGGTCCTCCCTCTCATCCAAGTCCACAACCTTTCTTTCTGTCTCTCGTTAAAAAACACACGGGTATCTAAAAAGTAATAATAAGAGAAAATAAACACAAACAAAAGAAAAAGAACCAAAAAAAGGGCAGATGAAAAACATGTAGACACAGAGACACTCATGTTTTCATACTCAGAAATCCCATGAAAACACAAACCTAGAAACCACAATATATATGCAAAAGACCTGTAATGTTAAAAAAAAAAAAATGCTTGACAAAGCAGTAGGAGGCAAAGAACTTCCAAAAATACCATTGGGTTTGTTTTGTGTTGGGCATGGGCCTGGCCTTAAGAGTGGCTTGTATATCCAGGGAGACTCTGTTGGTAAAAATTATTTTTCCTTTTCAAGCAGTTATCAGAGAAAGCTCTGGATTCGGGATGAGGGCATGTGTTCACTTCCCCTTTTTGCTGGGACTCCATGTGCTTCAAACCCATGCAGGCCATGTGCATGCTGCCACGGTGCAGTGAGTTCATGTTGGCCAGTTCTGCTGTGTTCAGAGAGCCTTGTTTTCTTGGTGTCCTCCGTCCCTTCTGTCTCTTTCTGCCTCCTGTTCTGCAAGGTTCCCTGAACCCTGAGGAGAGGGATTTAATGGAGACATCTCGTTTAAGACTGAGTGTTCCAACAGCTCTTACTCTCTGCACATGGTCCAGTTGTGGGTCTCTGTATTTGTTCCCATCTGATGATGGCTGAGCAAGGCACTGATCTCTGAGTACAGCAGAATGTCATTAAGAGTCATGTATTGCTATGTTCCTTTAGCAGAACAGTAGTATTTGGTTTTCTCCTTGGTTCTTGGCCTATCTAGTCTCAGGTTCTTAGACACCTGAGCAGTGTAGTGGATGGGTTCCCTCTCATGGAGTGAACCTTCAATCCAATCAGATAGTGATTGCTTACTTCCACAGGCTTGTGCTGTTATTGCACCAGGGTATCCTGCAGACAGGTGACCACTGTGGATGGAAGGGGTTGTGTCTGGGTTGCTGTCTACTTTTCTCTTTGGTAGTGTGCTCAGTATCTTCCAGTACCAGGAACACTAGTCAGTAAAGGTGAAGGCTCTAGGTAGGCACCAGCTTGATTTCACCCCATTCAGTAGTTGTTATAGGTGTCGTCTTCAGCAGTAGGGTCTTACCATCAGTTTGGGCAAGCACCCAGTAGCCGTGCCTTGCCTTTCTCTTCATCCCAGAGGCAAGCTTTCATTATTTTATCATTAACTATGATTTTATTATAGTATTCTTATAGATAGCTTTTCCCAAATAAAGAAAAATTTTCCATTAAATTAAGGAAACACTTGGAAAAGTTTTATCATGAATGAATGTTGGAATTATTTTCAGATGCTTTTTCTACATCTATTAAGATGGTTATAATTTTTCTTTTGATCTGTTAATATGATAAATTATGTTACTTGATATCCCAGCATCAAACCAACTATTTTTTCATTAGTTAATTTATTCCCCTTGTATTCTGATCCCAGCCTCAGTCCCTCCTAACAAATTCTTCCCCCATTACTCCCTACCCTTCTCCTCAGAGAAGGGGGAGCCATCCTTGGGTCCCACCCGGCCAGTCTCAGTAGGACTAAGCACATCATCTCCCACTGAGGCCCAACCAGGCAGTCCAGGGGAAGGAGATTCAGTGACAGGCAACAGCCCCAGCTCCAATAGTTAGGGGACCCACATGAAGACCAAGCTGCACATCTGCTCCAAATGTGTAGGGTGCCTAGGTCCAGCCCCTGCATGCTCTTTGGTTGGTCGTTCAGTCTCTGTGAGCACCCATTGGCCCAGGTTAGTTGACTCTGTAGGTCTTCTTGGGTTCCCTCGATCCCTCTGGCTTGCTCAATTCTATCCCCCACTCTTCTGCAAGACTCCCCAAGCTCTGCCTGATGTTTGACTGTGGGTCTCTGTATCTGTTTCCATCCACTGCTGGATGAATCCTCTCAGGAGACAGTTATGCTAGGTTCCTGTCTGCAAGTGTAACAGAGTATCATTAATAGTTTTAGGGGTTGGCTGTCTCCCCTGGGATGGGTCTCAAGTTGGGGCAGACATTGGTTGGCTGTTCCCTTAGTCTCTACTCCATCTTTAGCTGTGCGCATCTTGTAGGCAGGACAAATGTTGGATTGAAGGTTTTGTGGGTGGGTTGATGTCCCCCTCCCTCCACCAGAAGTCCCACCTGGCTACAGGGTGTAGCCGTTGCAGGCTCCATATCCCTCCCCCCAACCCCCACTGGGCGGAATCTCAGCCATCTAGGAGAAACCAAACTTGTTTATGTTGTTGTGTGTGTGTATGTGTGTGTGTGTGTGTGTGTGTGTGTATACACATGCACATGTATCTTTCTGTCTGTGTCTATGTAGTGGAATCTAGGTAGCTGATATTCTATTTTGGCTTTCCTTTCTGGGTTCATGAGGGAAAATGGCATATTATTTTCATCTTTTGACTGGGCCAACCTCAAAATATGTCTGCCAGTCTTCCTCTCCCCATCCCCCAGTGAGTTTGCTTCACATTGTTGTATTTCTTCTTTAAGTGCTTGACAGTTTGTCAGTGAAGTCAACTATAGTGGACTATGTTCTCAACAAATTTCAAAAAACCCTGAAATTATTAAGGTTTTATGTGGTATTTGTTCTTTTGTGCTTCTGAGTAACAAACTCAGAACCAGGCAAGCACTCTATCAATGAATGAGCTAGATCCAACCCTGAATCTCACAAAGTATGGTTTTGTTTTTTATACCATATGCAATTATTGCAAAACATCTTAACAACCCATGTATAATACAGGCATGATACCACACACCTGTAAATCCCAGCACTTAGGAGATTGAGGGCAGGGGTCTAGGCCAACCTGGACTGATGGGGATACTTAACTTCAAAAACAAAACAAAATCCCTGTGTTTAGGAATTCTGAAATAATTCCTGGATTCTAAAGTATACTAAAAACATTAAGAATTAGGAATTAGTTCGATTATGAAAATTTATTAAAAATAGTAGTTTTCATAAAGGTAGATTTTACAGTGTATACAATAAAAAACATGAGAAACAGTTGTGTAAATAGCCATCTCAAAAAGTCAGTAGAACCAAAATGCAGAATACAGTCAAACAGAAAGAGAAGTAAGATGCAGGATCAAGAAAGTCAGGACTTGGTCCTTTAAAAGATTAATGAAGTTGGTAGCTCCCTGACATATTGCTCAAAAAAGAATGAAGACACACATATAATGTGGGAGTGAAGGAAAGAGCTTCTCCACAGACCCCACAGACTTAGAGGATATAAGAGGAGGTAATAAACTAGTTTATGCCTTGATAGTTTTCAGGAGTGGTCTACTCCACGTGTAAGGGAAATTTTCATCCTAAATTTTGCTAATCAAGTTCATCTCATGCTGATTTCTTTGTAGAAAGGCTTTTCAATTATTGACTAGTTTTTAAAAATAGTTTTGGGGATATATAAGATTTTTGTTTGTGTGTTGATAGTACTGATACCCTTTTAATACTGTGGTATAAAAAGTTAGAGCAGTACCTAGTTTTTTTCAACAACTATTTGCAATATGTAGGCATAACTGCTACTTACTGTGTTTTTTATATTCAGTCACAGTGGATTATTAGGATAAATTACTGGTTGTAGCTTTAGGGGGGAAAAAACTGTAGGAACTGGCAGAGTTGAGTAGTGGCATTAGGGAGCACATGCCATTTTAAAGGCACCTACTTCTGACTGTCTCTAATGCGTGCTTGCTGAAGTGTCTCTGTCTGTCGCTGGGACTCAGAGCTAGTTTTCTGTCTTCTAGTGGATACTTTAGGTAGACTAAAGAATCTATGATTCCTTTAAAATTGTATCTAATAGTTTATGGAAGTATGCTTTGTCATTGTGTGTTTGGGTGTTTGTGTGTGTGTGCATGTGTATTCATTTGTATGGAGTTGTTTGGGTTAGTGCATAAGTGTGTGTGTGTATGTGTGTGTGTGTGTGTGTGTATTTATTTGTGTGAGTGCATGTGTGTTCATGTGTGTGTGAAGGCCCGAGGTCAGTCTTAGTCATCACTCTTTATCTTGCTTTTTGAGGCAGGGTCTCTCTGTGGCCTAAAGCTCACCAAGTAGTGTAGATTGATTGGCCTGGGAACCCAAGTGATCTGGCCAACTTCAGTGCTATGATTGCAGGCATGTGCCATCATGCCCAGCTTTTACATAGGTTGTGGGGATGGAGCTCAGGTTCTCATATATGCAACACAAGCACTTTATTGAGAACTGTCTCCTCAGCCTTGACTATGTACTTTTTACTGGTAGTGAACTTTCTTCAGGTTCTCAGAATTTAAAAAAGTTTAAAGAAGGGTTAAGAAAAATGAACACAGACCAACAAATTGTTTTTCTTTTTACTTAAAACTTTTTGAATTATATTTTTATTTTATGTGTATGTGTGTTTTGCCTGCAAGTATGTCTGTGCACCACATGCATGCAGTGCCCAAATAGGCTAGAAGAGGGTGTTGGATCCCCTGGATCTGGAGTCAGACAGTTTTGAGTGGCCATATTGGTGTTGGGAACCTAATCTTTGTCTTCTGCAAGAGCAACAAGTGTTCTTCATTACTTAGCTACCTCTCTAGCTGTCTGTGCATTTTTTTTTTTTTTTTGGCTTTAAAAATATTTATGTTGGTATATAGTGATTTTAGTAAAATATTAACTACATGTAGAATTCTCATTGATTTTGTTCGTTTCATATTTTTTTGCCAGTGCCTTAACTGAAAATTTTCTTTTCAAGGTTCAGGAGCAAGTACATCCCACTCTCTCAGCTAATGAAGAATCTCTCTATTATATTGAAGAACTGATTTTTCAGCTGCTTAATAAGCTATGCATGGCTCAACCAAGGACTGTTCAAGATGTTGAGGTAAATGTTATTATGTCATTTCAGAACCCATGAAATTAATTTTTAGATCTGTATCTTTGTCATTCTAAATCTCTATGGAAACTAAAACCACTGAAACTATCTGTAATATATATGTTCAGTTCATTTTCAAGAAATATATCAACTCAGTTCATTAAGAAAATGTTTAGAAAAATAGTGTGTAGATAAATGGAATGAAAAACCTTGAAACTTTATCTCCTGTGATAGACAAAAATTAACTCAAGAGATCATAACCTCGCTTATAAAAGCTGAAATTATAAAGAGAAAATGCTGATGAATAGAATCCTAATTTGGAATTAAGCAAACACATTTTGGAGAAGATTGAAAACACTGTGACTGTCAGAGGTTAAGATTAAGAAAATGAAAAGGTACCAGTCATGTCTGTAACCTCAGCACTGCAGGCTGGAGGGGAGGGCGTCTACTCAAGGTTAGCCTGAACTTCACCTAAAATGATGCAAGTCCCAGGCCTGAGGAAAAAGACAGCTTCCTCCCCCAGGTTTGCAAAGCTATTGAATAGAAACTTTAAAAAGGAGACATGCTAATTGTCTAGGCACATGAAAAGTTTCTGAAGCTCAGAAGCCACCTGAAAAATGAAAATTCACATCATAATGAACTTCTTTCCTAGCCGCAAAAAGTGAAAAAGTACAAGAAAGGGAGGTGGTAGTGGTTATTCTGCTCACAGGCAAGAGCATAGACTGCGTGGGACTTTACCAGTGTCAGTGTCAGTGCTATAACAGCCATTCAGAAGTGTTGGGCAGTTTCTACCAAAGTTACTTCTATGTCTAAGTGTTGGGCACGACCAGGCTCACAGTAGACAGGCCAGAGTGTGGGCATGGCTGGGGACCATGGATAAGCATCAAAAGCACATGTCCAGTTTTTGACCTGCTTTCTCCAACTTGCCCCTATTCCCTAAAGTGTACAGAATCTCCCTAAATAACACCACCATGTATTAACAAGCATTTTAACACATGAGCTGTGAAAGATATTTCATGATCAAACCGTATCTTTTCCCGCTTGCCCAAACACTCATTGCCATCTCATAATACAGAATGCATCTTGTCTACCTCCAGAGTCTCCAACATTCTGAATAGCTCTAACATTGTTCATAAGTGTAAGGCCAACATTTCCAGCAAGATCAAAGCAGTCTCTTAGCTATGACCCTCTGAAAAATCAAAACGAAAGTTACTTCCAATATGCAGTGGCACGGGGTGAACAGCTCCATTGCAACAGGGGACAGTGGAGTTGTAGAAAAGCATGAAGGGACCACAGTAAGTCTGAAGCCCAGCAGGGAAAACAGTGAGCATTGTAGCTCTTTTCCTAGCAGCCAGGGCAAGTGATACGGACATGTGAGGCCCAACAGTCTCGGGCAGCTCCGCTCCTGTGGCCTTGCCACCTAGAGCTGATATGACTTCTCTCTCTGAAGTTTAGCTTAGGAAATAGTCCACATACCTGGTATTTTCAACATCCTGATATCTCCATTGCAGCTTAGCTTTCTTATACCCAAGCACTTTGCCTTCTCAGGGTCTTCATACAGGGATCCTGACCCTGTCACACAGCACCATCTTTGAAATCTCACTGGAAATCTACATGACCCTCATTGCTCTTACATTTTACCTACCTGCAAGCCCGGTACCATATGGACAAGACTGGACTGCCACAAACTTGAGCTATGGCTAGGCTAAGACCACAACAGCAGCAGCTGTGGGTACTTGAGCAATTGACGCTAAAAAGCACTTTCCCAGGTGACTGGGCAGGACACCTGTCTTTTAAATGAATTAAACCCTCTGTACCCTGATCCTGCAGCAGGTTGGTTCTGGCCAGTTCCTAGGTTCCTTAGGTCATCTATCCTTTTACTAAGGTATAAGGGATTTGATTTCCTCTTGTGATGTGGAGAGGAGGTAAGGCAGCTGTTTCGACAGGCTGGCCTTGAACTTACTATGTAGCCTCATTCCTGATCCTCCTGCCTCCTCCTCTCAAGTGCTAGAATTACAGGCATGAGCCGCTATACTGGGATTGAAGTTTTTGTTTGTTTTTTTAATGTCACTACTTTTTCAAAAAAGATTTATTTATTTTTATTTTATATGTTTGGATATATATGTTTATGTACTACATGCATGCTTGGTGGCCACACAGACCAGAGGAGGGCATTAGATCCCCTGGCACTAGAGTCACTGATGGTAGTTTGCTGCTCTGTTTGCTCTGGGATTCGAACCCTGATCCACTGCTAGAGGTGCTAGTGCTCTTAACTGCTGAGCCATCTCATCACATCTCTAATCTTTAAACAACCACATCTTGCACGTTTGAAATTTCAAAGCATTCCTTTTTGATCCAACCACACATTTCCCCAGTCTTTCTACTCCCATTTTGCTCTGGATCTCACTGTAAACCAGACTAAAACGCACCAGTGTCACGATACAAACCAAAACAGTGTCACAATATGAATGCTATGCTATTTTGAAATTTACTAAGTTATTTTAAGATTCAGCCTCACTCAGAGTCTCAGACACATTCCCAGGTTCTTTCAGGGTATAACCTGCGACCCTGTGCGACCTCTGGTCTCATTTCTAACAGCATCCTTTCCCTCTGGGACTTGGCAGTACAGTTTACTGTCCACAGTTTAGTAGCATCTTGTCTTTCCAACTGCTCACTGGAACCAAGTTCTAATTGAAGCCCCAAAGGCTTTTGCTAGTTTGCTTCTCCAGACCTCCTTTCACAAATACCTTCCAGAGAGGCTTAAGAACCACCTTGTAGGTGTCATTGACACGATGGCCCTGGTTCTGATTTCTTGTGTTGGTCACATATGTGTCACTGTGGTGAAATACCTGACACGAACAACTTATAAGGGTAATGCAGGGTTTACCCTGGCTCATGGTTTCAGGTGGTCAGTCTGGTCATTTGGCTCATGTTTCTATGTCTGGAATAAGGCAGAACATCTTAGTGGCAGGAACATTTGCAGAGGTCTTTTATTTCATGATGAAACAGAGGGGAAAGCAATACAGGGAATGCAAGGAGAGAGAAATACAGAAACAGACCACAGTAAGAATAGCCTTGAGGACACAATCCCTAGTGATTTACCTCTCCCATTTTACAACCTGCACTAGTCACTTCTCAGTTCATGAGGCTGAACACCCCAGTACTCCCAGTCTGCTGCTGGATGCTTTTAGGATTTCTGTAGCGACACTTGAGGCACATTGGAAGGCCGAAGAAGCTGAATTCCCATGTTAGAAAAGAGTGAGAGCAGGAGCGAAGTGGTAGATGCACCCATGAGCAAGAGGCAGAGTCAGGAAGGCAAAAAGGCAAGGCAGCTGCCAAAGGTACGCACTCTAGGAGAGGGTCTGGCAGTATGAATTAAGCCTCTAGGAAACACCCTCTTAGACCTACCCAGAATCTGGGTCATAGTTGATTCCACATCCGGTTAAACTGATAACCAAGGTTGACAATCCCAGTGGATAAACAAATAACAATTGATTAATAAAATATTAGAAATAAAATAAGATGATGAGATATTATGTGTGATAAAAGCTACATTTCACAGAAGTATTGGGTGAAAAAAAAAAAAGCTATGCCTAAAAGAATACATGTAACATTTCATTTTATGAACTTTAGAAACTGCTAATACCAATGGTAATACAAATCAGGGACCAAGATGGCTCAACATGTAAAGGAGCTTGCCACTGAATGATGCAGAACAATGGTGTGAGTTTGATCCCTGCAACTCATGAAAACTTGACTGGAAAGACCAAAGTTGTCCTCCGACCTTCACAGACAGGCTGTGACATATACATATGCATGCATACACACGCATGTGCACACACACACACACACACACACACACACACACGCACATTCATAAGGAAGATCAAGACTACAGAAATGTTCTATATATTGATTTGGATGATGGTTACATAGATTTAACATTTTCAACATTTACTGAACTGTATAGTAAACAGTGTTTTCAGCCTGGCATAGTGTACATGATAATAATCTCAGCACACAGGAAGCTGAAGCAGAGGGAACATAAATTCAAGGTCATCCTGGGTACATCTCAAGAAGAAAAAAAATCTGCTCATATTATTACACATAAACATTACCTTGATAAAAGATTATGTAAATCTTAAGGCTATTTGTTCATTGTTTACATATATATATAAATCTCTGAAAGTCTGCATGAATTAGTGTTAAAACATTTTTTGTATTGTTTAAACATTTTTTGTGTTATGTAAGAACAGTTTTAGATTAAAAAAAAACTGTCAATGCAGCTTCTAGATACTACTTTTGCACTATACTGGTTCATTTTTTGAAGATTATGTAATAAAGTTACAACTTCCCATGTAAAGGAAAACTGTAAGTGATTGAAGTATTAACACTTTTAGACACTCTTAAAATTAAAACATTTATTTCCCTTTTTTGCTATAACATTTCAGCATTAAATAAGCATAACAAAAAATCCTTTCAATAGCTAAATTTTCTTGTTTGATAAAATAATTTAAATACAGGAAGCCCTATATAATTGGAGTTCATTTCTGATAGATAGTTCTTATTCATGCTAACCACTGGTTGAATTTAAGATTCCATGAGCAAGAATTTGGGTTGTTTCTATGGCAATATGTATTTCCATCACCACTCTGAACACCCTAATTCCTAGAGTATTCTAAGAGTCACATAATAGCTTACTTAAAAACTCTCTCTGTATTGCTCTAGGGTTATCAGAGAGAGAGAGGCTTTCTGGCAATATTAATAATGAGTTGACTTCTAAGTAAATGATATTAACCTTAAAATAAAATTTAAAATCACTGATGCACTATTTCATGTTAATATATAGATACCCTGTGTATTGTACCTTTTCCTAATTAATATATATTTTTAAAGATTTATTTATTATTTTATGTATGTTACTACACTGTGGCTCTCTTCAGACATACCAGAAGATGGCATCAGATCTCTTTACAGATGGTTGTAAGCCACCATGTGGTTGCTGGGAATTGAACTCAGGACCTCTGGAAGAGCAGTCAGAGCTCTTAACCGCTGAGCCATCCCTCCAGCCCCCCTAATTAATTTTTTTTAACAGTGCTATGACTCAGATCTAAGCCTTGCACACAGACAGTCTGCTGAACTACCCAGTGCTGGCGTGATAAACTTAAAAATTTATGTGACAAAAGTATATGATAAAGTCTTGATTGTCTTGTTGACCTTTGTTTTTCTTTATTTTGAGATAGGGTCTCACTACAAAGCTTGAACTGGCCTCAGCTCACCATGTAGCCCAGGCTGGCTGTGAACTCAGTCTTCTGCCTCTACCTTCTCGGTGCTGGGATTATAGTTGTTTGCCATGACTGGTGACTTTAAAAACAAACAAACAAACAAAACAAAAACAAAAAGGTTTCTTATTCCTGGGATCAGAATTTATTGTATCCCCATGGTTTTCTTGTATTAAAGAGACTGATCAGGTTGAGTTTTATATGAGTTTTCTATTTATAAACACTTCTGCTGATTCTGAATGGCCCTGCTCTGACCTGAACAGGAACGAGTTCAAAAGACCTTCCCTCATCCTATTGATAAATGGGCAATTGCTGATGCACAGTCTGCCATAGAGAAACGAAAACGAAGAAATCCGCTTTTACTCCCTGTGGACAAAATCCATCCTTCCTTGAAGGTAATAAAAGATTAGACATTGGGGGAATTCTTCGTAATGAGTAATATTTTTTATAGTATTAATATATATAGTATTAGTGGTCTGTTTGTATATGTATTATGTACACTGTAATATGTGTGTGAATTAAAATGGAGAGATGGGGTGTGTGTCAGTGGTATGCTTTACATGAGTGATACCCTGAGATACCCTAGCATGCTGTCCACCCTCCTCTGAAGAAAAGAACCAAATAAAAATAAATATACCCTAATGAAATCCATGGCTCATATCCTCTCTCCATCCCCCCTCTTCCTTTCCCTCTGTCTCTCTGCTTGTGCATGTGTATACACACGCATATGCGTACACACACGCACGCGCACACACACACACACACACACACACAGAGTTAGTAACAGTAATATTATACTTTGTGGCATTCTGTGGTATCTTCAGTGACAACTACCTCTTATCAATTCCAATGTAGTAGACCATGATTCTCAGTTTTGTTATTAAGAAAGTGTAAAATCAAAAGGTACTGAGTGTTTTAAAATTAACCTGTATACGTTGGAGAAAGACACTAGAGACTGACCTTTAGAATATGCTTGCTGTGCATAGCTTTGAAGCCCTTTTGCTAGAGACTTTGATAACCCGCCATACTGTTGGTTACTGTTGCTGTGATAAGCACCACAGCCAGAGAATAACTTGGGGAGAAAAGGACTTTTGTCAGTTTATGCTTTACAGTCCATTATTAAGGGAAGCCAAGGCAGGAGCCTCAAGCAAGAAGTGTGCTGCTGGCTGCCTTCAGCCTAGAACCATCTGCCCAGGGAAAGCTGGGCTATGCCCCTCTTTGTCAGTCATTAATAAAGAAAACAGTCCACAGACTCGCCTACAGTCTGTCTGGTCAAGGCATTCTTCTTAGTTGAGCTTCCCTCTTCCCATACCTCATAGTGAGTTGACAAACTGAGCAGCACCAACACACCCTCTACTCCCCCAAACCCCCGCTACTGCCCACATGCTAGACACACGCATAGACACACACATAGAGAAACTCTCTTCTTGCAAAGGAGACCACAGGAATTAAAAGATAATGCTTAGTGCAGTGTCCTTTGTTTGTATGTTTTCTGATTTTTGTCTTTTTATGGTGTGTGTGTGTGTGTGTGTGTGTGTGTGTGTGATGCCTTTTTTAAAAATTCTGTTTTAATTTTGTTTGGCTGTTTGCTTTCTAAACAGAAGGAGGAAGAGGGCTTAGAGTCAGATGGGCGGGAGGATCTGGGGGGGGATGAGGGAGAGTAAACCTCAAAACCTAGAGCTCAAGATTTCCTGTGAGGGGAGAGTAAACCTCAAAACCGAGAGCCCAAGATTTCCTGTGAGAATCACCTGTTATTGTCTGATGAAAGGTTACATTTATTAGATTAGATCTTCTCCTCTTCCTCCTCCTCTTCCTCTTCCTTTTCTTTTTCTTGGTAAAATAAATAATACTAGGATCACCTGTTAATTTTATATCCTATGGAGTGGTTCTCAACCCTCCTAACGCTGTGTCCTTTTGACGTAGTTCCTCATATTGTAATGACCCAACCATAAAATTATGTTGTTGCTACTTCATAACTGTAATTTTGCCATTGTCGTGAATTGTAGTGTAGATATCTATCTTCTGATGGTCTTAGGAGATGCTATGAAAGGATCGTTTGACCCCCAAAACAACACAGGTTAAGAACCACTGTCCTATGGCAGCCATATATTAAGATATTCTGCTTTAAAATTTTTGTTTATGAGTAAAAATGTAAGAAGAATCTTTTTTCTTTCAGTGCTAAAGTGTAATCTCAGGGCCTTGTTTTTGCCAGGCAAGTGCTTGACAGTGAAGCCACCTGAGCCCCTAAGCAGGAGTTTTAAGCATTTAATGGATACTTGACAATGCTTTTGTTTTGGAATTGAATTATTACTTTTTTTTTTTAAACAGGAAGTTTTGGGGTATAAAGTGGACTACCATGTGTCCCTCTACATTGTGGCTGTATTAGAGTATATCTCAGCAGATATTTTGAAATTGGCTGGTAACTATGTTTTTAACATCCGGCATTATGAAATATCTCAGCAAGACATTAAAGTGTCCATGTGTGCAGATAAGGTAAGTGGTAAAAGCAGTGACTCTGTATGGCATTAGTTTTTCTCTCTTAAAGTTAGCTGCGATGAAGTTAGTTTCTTCTTTTTTTAAAGTTTATCAGGACTTATATATATCAAATTCCCACATTTCACTAGTACTAGAAATACAATATAAACAATTCCTTTGTGGTACTAGGGATCAGAACCGGGCTCTGCACGTGCCTGACAGGCGCTTTGCCACTGAGCCGTACCTTCAGTTTCTTTACATTTATCCATTTATTTATTTGGGGATTTTTTTTTTAAGAATGGGAATTGTTTTTACACACACACACACACACACACACACACACACACACACTCAGAGTGCACATGTGGAGGTTGGTGACAACTTTCAGGCATCCTATCTCTCCATCTACCACCTGGGCCTCAGGGTATCAGGTTTGGCAACACATACCTTTACTTGCTCAGGTATCTCCCTGGCTCTGCTTATTTTGGAGACAGATTTCACTGAGTAGCCCAGGCTGGCCTTGAACTCACTGTATAGTTCAGACCAGTCTTGCTGGGCAGTGGTGGCACATGCCTTTAATCCCAGCACTTGGGAGGCAGGTGGATTTCTGAGTTCAAGGTCAGCCTGGTCTACAGAGTGAGTTCCAGGACAGACAGAGAAACCCTGTCTTGAAAAACCAAAACCAACCAACCAAAAATAAATAAACAAAGCTCAGACCAGCCTTAGAATCCTCCTGATTTAGGCTCTGAAGTGCTAGAATTGTCTGCATGCTCCAGCACACTGTGTTTCTTTTCTCTTCTCTTCTCTTCTCTTCTCTTCTTTTCTTTTCTTTCTTTCATTCTTTCTTTCTTTCTTTTTCTTTTTTCTTTTTTTTTTGGTTTAAAGCCACAGTCTCACTGTGCATCCCCAGCAGGCCTGAAGCTTGCTTTGTAGACCAGGCTGATCTTGAATTCATAGAAGTTCCCCTGCCTTTGTCTCCCAAGTATTGGCCTTAAAGGGTATTCTTTCATGCCATGCCGTATATTACTCAATTTTATAATTCCTGATACTGGAAGAGATAAAATTACTGGCTTTGCAGAATATGGTATTTCTAGAGTTTGGCATCAGTGGCGGGAAGGAGAGTTCCCCTTTTCTATCGGAGACTTTATATACAGGAGGGCAGAGGTGGCGAGATCCATCCAAATCAGTTGAAGAAAGGAAGATTTAAGAAATGTTTACTTTATTCAGTTTTTTTTCCCTTACTGCTTTTTAATGACAGGGCATTAAACCATATAACTATATAACTATATAACTATATAACTATATAACTATATAACT